>CM034152.1:700627912-700909623 GCA_019776745.2 Taxus chinensis
GGTCTAGCCCGTTTCTAAAACACGCCAATACCTGTCTCATACTTATCCAATGCATTTAAGTACATAGAAAATTGCCAGCCCATGGTTTCTTTGAATGAAGAAAAAAGAGACTGGTAAATATTTTTAATTTCTAATTGGAAACATGTTGCAATTTGTTTAGCTCTAGTTTATTTTCATTCTCTTTGGTAAATTTTTTGTTGAAGATTTGAATGGTACCAACCTGGCTCGGGTTCTGAAACATGTACACCTTTACATTCTTGCTCACTAGTTAGGTTAGTAACTTAGGTTAGAATTTAGGATAACACCTAGTCTAACCACTTTACACATAGATACTAACTTAGAACATCAGCTCTTAGCCTAGGTCTAGGTTAGATTAACACTAATCTAACCCCTAGGTTAGGTTTAGTTTTAGGTTACTAATCATTAATAATTCTAGTTAGGTCTACATTCTGTACACTCAGCAATGTGTGACTGTAGCTTGCAAAAAACCTACAACATACATTCTCGAACAGGGTTAGCTCCTGTTCCGCCTTAGGCTACAGAATTATATGAAACCGAATTATTATCTGGTCCACGATTGAGACCCTCCAGATATACTTCGATATCGGGAACCAATCCATTTCACATGATCAACCTGAGTCATACTCCGGACTAGCTTATTCAATGATTCTAGACCTTGCAACCTGTTCAAGGTCTGTAATTTTAATTCATCACGAACAAACTTAAAGCAATACTTAGATCAATTCAACATGGTCAACATGTGGTATTTTTGGAGGACACTATGTTAGAGAATCCACCACATGCTAGGTACTTCTATCTATACTTTGGTGGGGAAAACTTTATAAGGATAACAAGGATTTTATAGGCTTGTGACCATTGTTAGATATAGAAGGGTAACTCTGTAATTCATTTCGAGATAAGATTAAACTCAGATACAAAATGAAAGAAATAAAAGAGTCCAATCATATTCCGACTCAGTCAAGATCTGCAATCTGTAAAGAAAATACAGTACATATCAAGCATGATTTCTTAATCGAGGAACACATCCTTTTACAAGAAATCACATATCAACACTTGTATGCTCAGGAGGAAGTAACAACAGTTCAGGGTGTTACACATTCATGAGCAGGAGATGATTTATTTGTTGAAGTCTAATTTACATAATACTTCACATACTTTTATTGTGAGCTAGAAGGTAAAAGTAATGGTAGACCTTTTACGATGGTGAATGGAAAAATGGTGCTAATGGTGGATTTTTTTTATTCAATAGTAAATGAGGAATCTTATTGGTAATGAAAACATTTGAAATAACACGTAGGACAATGCAATGTAGGCAGTGCAGGAATAAATCTACTTGAAATGGCATAGAGTAAGAAAAGGTGTAGTGAAGGAAGGTGTGCGTAAGGGGATCTATAGCCTCAGAATTAATGGTGTGCCAAAATTTTATGGATGTCATGCATGGAAAGGAGACGTAATACCCAGACTTAGTGGAAAAGGGAAAACAAATGCTTTAAAGCCATGTACGGTAGAGCATTAACGACGCTCAAAAAGAAAAAATATATATAAAGGGGCAAGCGATAGTTTTGTTTCTCACTTATGAATTCAAAGCTCCTATGAACTTATGTGATTTGGAAAATAGAAGTAGCAAAAATCCTAGGGAAACCATGAAACTAGTATCCAAAGATAGAGAGTTCCTTGTATTTGGAAAGGATTGAAATCAAGATAGTAGAGTGACATTTGAAGAAGGATTTAGAGGGCTGAGGTATAAATTTGAAGAGGTGAGAAGAGAATGAGAGCTAGGGATGGAAGTTTAGAAGTTGTGGAGCTAGGGCATGACAGGTTGAAGATGAACACCAGGTAAGCATATGGTTTTTAGTGTATTTACTAATTAGAGAATATCCAGGGAAGACACTAGAGAGACATGAAGAATAAAAATTGAGAGAAAACAAAGGTTTTGAAATTAGGGAGAAAATTTTTTAGGATTCACAATTTTTGCAGGAGTTCAATTTTAGGTTATAAGTAATGGCACCAATGAAGAGGGAAGTGAAGGGGAAAAAGAAAAGGGAGGATTCCCCAGATGAATGGTTATCCAAAATGTAGTACCCACATGATGTCATCATTGGAAAATAATGGGAATCGAAGGTAAAGATATGTAAAATCATCGAGTATAATCATTGTGCTCCATGAAACGAGGGATATATAAACAATTATTATAAGGTAGAGATAAACCAACACATGAAGGAAGGTCAAATTTTATTAGATGACATAGTGCACAAGAAATTGGAGGCTGGTAGTATGTTGCAGCTCTATGAGTTGCCCTTCTTCAGTAATCCCACTTGAATTTTCCATTGGTTGGTGTAAATGGTACATGAATATTATTTCTACTTTATAGGAAGAATAATGTATAACCACACAACTAATCAGTAAAGTAACCAAACCACATGACTAGGGTGAAGAGACCGCGATAGACATGTGTGATGAAGTGGCAGTAGAAGAAACAACCAAAAAATTAAACTATCAAAGGGGAATACATGCATTCAACATTTCCAATATCTTGGACCCAAGTACAACAGAAGTCATGCATTTAGTAAGCTACAAACTGGGATCCTCTGAAAGGTGGAAAAAGGTAAATAAGAAGTTCTTGCATATTTTGTATAAGATGATGCATGGTACTAAGTACAATATTTTTTGTACATTGTAGAGCGTATTATAGAAGAGGCCCATAACAAACATGAAAAGGGAAATAAAATAACATGGGGATTGATCTTTTTTACTCATTATATTCTAGGATATTGGAGTCTTAGATGGACAACTAGCACATGAGTGGGAACACCTGGTAGTCGTCTGATCCCCAGAAAAAAGGTTTTCCAAATAAACTTGTGATGGGGAAATAAAAAATGATTACAAGGATTTCTTGGACCTATGGTACAATTGGATGCATGACACCTTTAAGAATGAATGACACACACCGAGATAGATATTAGTTATATTGAATAGAAAAGCTGAATTTTCTATAATGCAACATTTTTGTCTCGCAAAAAAAAAATTGTTGAGTGGAGATATGGGTCCTTGCTATAAACTATCATTTGCATTCACATCCAAATACTTAAATAACATGGTAAATAGAATAAAGGGTGTGCAATTGCTAAAATTCAATGTAGACAAGGTGGACATAGAGTAACATACTCTTTGCAAGATCTACTACTATAAGACAATGAAATTGCGTATAGAGATCATGGATTCAGATGAGATGGATCTAAATCCCATAATACCTTTTGTGGCTGGAAATGATTCTTGCATATTATATATATATATATATATATATATATATATATATATCTTCTCCCAAAGTTATAAGATGGAAAAAAATTTGCAGCATGTGATACATCTATTACACCACCGCCTTCAAGGAGGAAATATTCCAAACAAAAGAAGTGCAAGCTTGAGCTGATCTAACAAGTAGAAGAATAAGGAGGAGGAGATGAAACCAATGGGAAGTTGGATCACATTAGAAGGAAAAATATGAATACACAACAACATGAAATTTCAGCACACACTCCTCCTAGAACCCCTTCAATAATCCCAACTGAAATCGTGCATGACCAATCCAGAGGGAGAAGAGCAAGATGATGAAGAAAATCTAAGGACATGAGAGGACTCCGAAGGAGAAAGGATTCCACATGTTATACACATTTAAGAAGAAGATCTAGAGAATTCTGAGGAGTGTGAAGAAGGGAAAATACCTTTTGATACCTTAGTGTTTATGAAGGTGGAGTAGGAAGAGGATCACAAACATGAGGAGGACTAACAAAAAGAGAAAGAGGATACTGGACTTACCTAGGAGAATTGTGCAAGAATCACTATGGGATCAGTGCATGAAAGGGCCAAAACCTAGGCCATCACACAGAGAAAGTTCAGAAAGACACTCCCATCCCCTACTATTTATGTCCTTTATTAATGACCCAAAAAATGTCATTAGGGTAAGATTCCAACATTAAATACATCCACATGATCTATATTGTTGGTCGATGTTGAAGAAATAAAAATCTCATGTCCACACATGTAAGGTGTTTTATTTTATGATTTAAACTCATATGGAGGAGCTTGAATTTGAGGTAAACCCTAAGGATATCTAGGAGTTACAAATAAGGAGATATCCAATAAAAAAAAAAATCAATTTTATACTCCACATAATCAAAATATTTGCAAGTTGGAAACACATTAATAATGGTTGCCAATAAGTAATGCATAGGAATATAAGAAAATAAGCCACACTACGCGATGCAGAGAATTTTTTTGAGGATATAAGTAAAAATAATAATAATTTAGTGGCCGATATAAATAAAGTGAAGATGAGGTACGAAAAAGTTAAAACCAAAGAGGGCTTTTCTAGAAATAACTTTGAAATCCAAGAATGACCAAAACAGGGAAATTGATAACTTAGGATAACTAGTTACCGTACTTTTGGAGAAATTAAATACATGATAGGAACCAAATAAAAATATATTGCTAAGGTGAGGCAAGATGAGATTGTGAGAAAATAAAGCAATCTGAAGACCTCAGTGCATAGGTGATGGAAAATTCACAAAAAGTAGATAATATATTCATCGATTTTTTTGATACTTCCATTATAGATGCAAACCTTTCAGAAGAGAAAACAAAGAGGATTTTCCTCAAGTAATCCTTATATACTGGTGATAAAGTAACACGTGTGAAATTTTTATAGGAAATAGAGGAAATGAAGAATATCATGAAAAGAAATCGCTTTAAATTAAAAGCAAGACTGGAGTAATTTCAGCCCATAGTAATGAGAGGAGTAGACATCCTAGAAGAAATGGATACCAAATGGGATATCAATTTTCCAAAATTATATGAGAAATCTAGTGGAGTAACCCTGGAAGGGCTACAAGAATTTTTTTATGCATTACCGGGAATTTTGATCAACTCACTTAAACAATGGAAACAACTAGAGGTAGAACTTGGCGCGGAATTCCTAGAACTCATTTAAATACCTTAGTCTTATTTTTTATTGCACAGAAGAAAATATTCTTTATTCAACACATTATTTGGGGTAGTTCCTATGATTATTTATTACATTCATTGATTGATTTATTATTTGAATTGTTGAGGATGGACAATATACCTAGTTTGGGGTAATGTTGGGCTAATAAAATGACCAAGTATTGGATAAGCATGAAGGTCGAAGAGTACGTGAAAATTGTGCATGGAAGCATGACATAGCATACACAAAAATTTGACATGTAAGGATAGTAGATAGTGTGATCACAAAGCAAGATAAATATATGAATAACACCAATAAAACCTAAGACAATATCAGTTTTTCCCTTGGGAATAATAAACATCATTGATTCCAACGTGTATTCACCCATCATAAGTCTGATTTTATGGAATTTACTTAAACATTAGACTATGCCACCATTTGCAATCATTACTTAAAAATTAGGTGTTGGGTAAATGAAATAATTTATCCTTGCTTCCATCTTATGATTGATGAAATTATGTGTGCTCCTTGAATCAATCATTACTCTCACCTTCTACTTCTTAAGATAACCCACAACATGAAGGGTTTGTGGAGTGTTAATACCTAATAGAACATGGAATGAAATAGTGGGATGGGGGTCTTCAGATTCTTCCTCTAATTTTTCCACTTCCTCACTTAATGTTTTTTCGTATTCTTCCTCATCACCAGTCCTTTCAATGTAAAACAATTTTTTCTCAGCACATTTATGACCTAGTCCATAATTATCATCATGATTAAAACATAACCCTTTTTCTCTTTTTTCTTCAATTTTTTGAGGTGTCATTCGAACTAGATGAGGGTATGATGGAGGCAAGGTGCTACAATCTTTAATGTTAGTGAAGGTTTAACTTATGCTGGAAAGAATTTTTTCTTATCCCCTATGCGCCATGATAATAAAATTAGAAAACTTGAGTGGATTAAACATGCACACCTCATGTTAAATGTGGTCCTTAAGACCCACAAGAAATAGGTCATTCAGATACTCTTCTGTAATATCCTCCACATACAAGGAAATATTTTGGAATTGATGGGCATACTCCTTTGCTGAACCTATTTTTTGTAACTTTTCTCATTCGTTGAAGTAATTCCCTGACACACTAGAAACATAGTGTAACTGAAGCTCTTCAATAACAAGCTATACCAAATGAATTGGTTAGGTTATAGATATAAGGATTTCATAGTTACCTTTTGTCTCAATGGGATCTGATGGAGATTAGATAAATTTTCCATTTGGGTAATCTAATTGAGTGGATGCTTTCCATCCAATTTACACATTTCCACATTTAGAATAATGTCTCGCCATTGGCAAGGAGATCCACGTGAATTTGTAAAGGATCCTCCTTGATTGGATTGATTTGGACCTATGTGTATATTGCTAAAGGAACCCATATGGATGGAATGGGGATTTTTTTTTTAGGAGAGTGGAGAAAAATATCATGCTCATTAGTTAACTTCTATCCATCCACATCACCCCTAAGGCTACATTTCATAGAAGAAGCTCATTTTAGGTCATCCCAGACTCACATATTATTTACCCTTTTCTAAAGTTCGTTACTCCTCGCTCCTCCCAAATATATACGTTTCAATCCAATCCCTATCTTCCTTATTTAGGGTCCATTATAGGAGTTTCTGCCGTTCCCGTGCCTTAAAGTTGATCTCGTCATTGTAGGGTTTAGACCGGGGTAGAAGGAATAGAGTGAAAACTTTAGGATTGGGGTTTCATAATTCTTGCTAAATAGAGGAATCATAAAGCATAACCAGATCTAATTTTTGGGAAATCTTTCTTCCGAAATATAGAAACTTAAAAAATCAAAAAATTACGACCCCTAGGTACCCAATTTATGAAAACAACTAAAACGAACTATTCACTTTTGCAAATAAGTCTAAGAATGTTGTAAATTTAAGAGGTCTTACTTAAAATAATTTCACTATGCCAAACAAATACTTGTCGAAAAATTTAGTAAAATTTTAGATATAGTTGAACCTCACATGAGGGTTTTATGTTAGCTCTGGCCAAGATCAGGTTTTGCTACCATTGTCATGAACCCGACCTTGTACAAATTTTAATATCAAGCAGCAACTTAGAACACCAAAACACAAGTATTGTAGATAAATGATCAAAATATGCATTATAACACAAGGGACTGAGGGGGTTGAATTGGTCCAGCATAATTTCTTTTCATTACCAACCATAACAGGTATTAATGAGAATGTTAGCAACACCCATGATCATGGGTGGTCCTACTACTATATTGCAAAATCACCACAAGAACAGAAAGAAATTACTCCAAAATAAAAACGAACATATTAAGTGGGAAACGTCATGGGGAGGAAAACCCCACTGAAACTCTGCTATATTCCTCAAAGCAAGTTATGTTATAACATCAAATCACAGCAGGAGCCAACCACTAATTTCGAGAGTCAAGGACAACTAACTCCAAAGGAGTCTATAACCCCCGAAGTATTCGCTAGAACCAACTCCATCCACCGGATATATCTTATATGTGGTTTATTGCTGCCACAACTGATGGAGATCCATAAGTTCAGCTCATAACCGCATCAGCTTGTTCACATCACTAGAGACTCAAATCTCTCACGATCTTGCCTCTTTCTTCACTTTTCCAAGCCTCTAACAATCATGGACACATTCCTATAATGTTTTCTTCAAAATTTCATTTTCTTCATCGGCCTTAAATCATTCGCTCATACCACAAATAATCTTCCTATGTCACACTTGTTCCCGCCCTCCAAAGCAATAATTGCAAAATGAACAAAACAAGGCCACTTAATATGAGTTTCTTCTTTCCAATAAAGGAGTCAGTACTCTCAATGACTAATTTCACCCCGTATAACTCTAGAAAATTAAAAAAATTATTACAACGCTCCGTAAGACCAATAGGGCGGCCTAGCTAAAACCCTCAATACCTGTGCCAAATGGCTCAAAACCCCATGAGCCATCTTAAATATCTTTCATTAAATCATACATGTTCTGACCAAAAAACCCCTTACTAGAATAAATAATCATAAAACATTTTATACATGGTCACAATTAATATCAACCAATAAAATTATTTCATTGACTGGGACCAGTTCCCTTTAAAAACATCAAACAGTTATGTCCGGCACCCTCAGTGCCCTGAAAATGCATGTATCATACAATCACTTATACCCATCATCATGCAAATCATGCAAAATCATTTTTCATGCTACTACTTGCTACTTCCTTTAACCTCTTTCCCTAAAACCTTCTTCTCTTCAAAAAATGTTATTTTTAGTTAGGAACATTCAATGACCATAAACTAAACTATACATGTATGGAAATATGACAGATCTTCTATCACACATCCATAATCACTTTTATAAACAATAAAACTAGGTCACTATACTTCACTTTCTACAAATTGTTCGTAGCTAGGGTTTACTAGGTTTTAGGACCACTTTGCTTCTTAACATTCGTTCGTAGAAACTGAAGATAAGAAACAAAAAATAACGCATAACTCACCATAGAAGCTTTATGTAAAGCCAAAAGTCCCATTACAGAAATTATCACAATGACCATCTGAAGTTGAACTCCCAGCTAGGAAAACACTTCTTATTCACCATGTCTCGCAAAATAAGTCATATCTGGAAAAATACACATCATGGGAACCTGAAATTGTGCGGGAACTAATGACTAATTACTCGAACATATCCAATAATTATAATGACAATTCCATACCCCCAACTCATATCTCTGGCACTAAGAAAGACTTACCTGGCTTGCATGTTTAGATCCCTCCCTATAGAAGCTTCAGTTCAACGGAATAATGGAAAGAACTAAACAAAAACCCTGAAAATGACCCAAACATACCCTCCCAATATTCAATTATATTACTTGAATCCATGCTTCCATAGCTCATATATCCCACCACTTTGTCACACCATCCACAAAGCAACCTACTCACATGATCACCTTAACCGGTTAACCACATGTCCTACACCTTTCACTGTGTGAGAGCTCAAAACCCTCAATCATGCTATACAACATCCAACTGATTTTTCAAGCATACAAAAGCTCATACTACCAGGAAACACCTCTTACTCATATGTATAGGCTTGTTAGAGCAAGAACCCCGCATTAAATCCCACTGTACGGGTGATATAATACCTCTAACCATTATGTTTTATCAGTCATATACAACATCATTACATCATCTATAAAACATCACTTTTACATTACTTTGGTTTGGCTCAATGACACACCTATTAGGCCTACAATGTCCAACAATCTTTGTGCCTTTGTCATGATGTAAACAACACCCTGAACTTTGGGTTTCTTTCTCCCCTTTTTACATTATGAAAAAGGCGTAATTGTACTTCCTTTCTTCACCTTCATCAGCTTCATACCTCCATGCTTTTCTTGGAAACATCAACCAAAGGTCTCAAAGTGAATCCATTTCTTGATTTTTTCTCAAAATATGAGTCATGCCTTCATTTTAGGCATGCAAGCAATAAGCTCCCCCTAGAAAAAGGACTTCCAACAGCTAAAAACCATCAATAAATCATTAAAGAAACAAAATCTTTCCTTTTTACGGGCTACAACATCATTCTTCACCGTCCTAGTAGTAACTAGCATATTTTCACCTTGTACCAATATTTTTAGCATCTTTGACGTCATTGTAGCATCTTTGTAGGGGACACACACCTTTATCAGCAAAATGACATTAATTACCTGCCAACATTATTACTACCTCCACCTTTTTTTGAGAAAAAAAACAACATATCTAGCAAAACCATGCAAAACAGCATATACTTGATCATTCATACCAAAATCAAAACACCGTGAAACCCCAAAAAAACGACGTTCTTAGGCATTTGTGGAACCATTGCGACCATGTAACCACAAGTCAAATAATCTCTTGAATCAACAAAAATCACTCCCCAGGTACTATATCCTATTTCTATCTCAATATTACAATTTAATTACTAGCCTTTCTATCATGCTTTTGAACTCAAATTTGTACTTCTCTAGGTTAAACCAACATTTTTCAGTCATCACATCAATGTGGTTTAGTTGCGATATAGCAACGTTGACTAATATGCATGAATTGAAAGAAAGAATAACCTCTTATAATAACCTGAATAGCACCATTTTCACCTTCGAGGTGATTAACACCTAGACTCCCCCTATCAAACAACACTGCTACATCATACTTGAGCATACCTGCATAGCGATGGGAGACCTTAAGAAGTTATTGTAGCACTATATCATACTAGAACTCATCATATAACCTCTATTCATTCCTACATATGAACTCTCTTTTAAATCTTCTACCAAGCATAATGAGGAAATGTCTAGCGCGACATGCAATGATATTCTTAGCTCTATCATCATAAACTGATCCTTGACTGGTTCATACATGGTGCTTAGACATAATTTGGCTCCCTTGCCCATACATATTTTGTAAGTTTATGTATGGCTTTCTAAAGAAGGCACTTTCTCTTCTATAATTGGAGCATAATACGCTTTTCCAGTCCTCTGTTTTTCTTAAAGACAACCATTGTTCCTTTTAAGATCAATATCACCCTTATCAAGATCCACATACAATTTGAAAACAATATAGACAGTCACAATCATAGTATTTTCAAGGTTTTCAATCCATATCTTCATGTTTATGCCTCATTATAGTGCTTTACTTACTATATTAGTTCATGATATACCCTTTTAAAGACCATTGTTAGTCCTATATGCATTCAACTTGTGAAATTTGGTTTGAGAGTGTCTCACTACAATTAGACCATCATATATATCAACACACAGTCAATAGGATCTCTTTGACACTTTTGATATGGAATTCTCCTTTCACACCTCTATACATACGGTGGCACAACATCTCCCCTTTGTAGAGCACAAGACTTACTACTAACAAACATCTCGTAACTATGAAGAAATGAATTTTTTCTTTATCCTCTTCATGTCTACTAACTTCCCATTCTCTGGGTTTACTTCCAAAAATTTTGGAGTAAGAGGGTACAAACCTTCAAATAGGCTTTCTCAACACCACCACAACTCATTGCCAAAGGGGTAGGGTTTTAAAATTTAGACCCTACCATCTATGTTCTCCTTTTCTCCACTCAAGTCTTCCAAAATGATTCATGTGTAGATTATCACTTTGCAGTCATATAGACCTAATGCTTTTTAGATGCAATATAATAAACATATCCCTGACTTCAATTATGTAAGGATTGGTACATCCTTTATTAGAATCCCTAAAGCCTCGAGATCCAAACATTCTACTAAGAATTGTGATGATATCCCTGATTTCTAAAATGAAGTCACTTATAGGGTACATCTTTAGAAAGTTGTGGGGGAAAAATAAGGCTTGGTTTTGGTTTTTCAACCACCTTATTGAGCTTACCATGTTGGGATATCATTCATTCCAACTACATCCTAGGTGTTTTTTGAGCCATTGATGATTTTTCTACACAATGTAGTGAAATTGGGAGCTGAGAAGAGCACCAAAGTAGTTCAGGGGTCGAACAAACAACAACCTCGCCAAAGCTTGAGTCGAAAAAATTCCTTGTATCTGATTCATGATAGTGGCCAACTCATGAGAATGACTTATGGGCATTAGGAAAATATTGGAAAGGCAACAACCAAAGGTAGCACGCTAGGATAGATACATTGCATCTATGAGTTTGTGAATAATTTTGGGGAAGATGATCAAAATTCGTCCATTTCAATATGCCCTAACACTAAACTCAGTGTCCCCTAAGATCACAGGTCGAGTCCACATGGGCTGGAGGCACAACCCCCTGGTAACTGTTACTTTACTACTGCATTTATTTTGATGAGTCATTTTTTCCTTTTCCTTTTCCTGAATAAGACATGAAGGGCTAAAGAAAATGGTCTACAAATCCTCCTAAAAACCACTTCGATAAATTTTGGTTTCACCCCCTATAATACACTTGAAAGTCACCAAACGGCGAAAACGAGATTTTTTTAACAACTCGAGAAACCGAACAATGGTTGGGTTAGCCCCTTACTTGAAAACCTTTGGATTCTGAAACACTTTCAATTTTCAACCTTGTTCCGAACTCCTGATACTTAACACTGTTCGAAATCAGACTTTATGCAGGCATAGCGTAAACTCTAACGCACTGGAAAGTTGTTGACCTTTCTTTCCACCCTTCTGATTTCTGAAATAGTATCTGGTTAATACTTTAACAGTGAAAAACTCAAAATAACAATATTTTGATTTATATCACCAAGTGATTTGTTCCATCTAGATTTTTTTAAGTCCTTTATCATAAGAGTATTTTCAAAACCAAAGTTTTTCAAACTGATTACGGGTAAAATCCAAGAGATAGGGGAGGAAGTAATGATTTTTGGAACTCAAAAACAACTCCTCTATATGAATAAAACAAGATTTAAGACCCTAATAAGAAAATGCATCCACCAAATGATAATGTTTACCAAAAATAATATTCGATCTTAGAGTTTGTGTTATAATTCTAGTAACTCTTGTTTCAAAAACTTCCTTTCTGATTAACGTCTGGCAAAGCTCTGATTTCCCACCATTGCTTTTGAATTTTATGTCCACCTTGGTGCCTGCTCGGAGGTCAAAACCCTTCTTGTCCAAACCTGGAGTTCTCCACCACTTGTTGACATCAAGTAGCATTCACCCCTTTTGTCCCTCTGAAGAAGAAGTGAAAAAATGTAGTGTTGGGCCCCCCTTTTCCTCCCCACATATAGAGAATGTCGTCCCAGGCCTTGCTTGCAGGGACATTTCTCTACCAATTCCCTCCCATATTACATTTTTTGGTTTTGCATCTAGAGATCTATTTCTGGTCCAGAATCGAGGGTCCCTACCCCCTTTGGAGACATCAAAATGGCATGATTGAAATGGTCCCCCATTGGGATCTTTGAAGATTACTTCCATCCGAATGGCTTCATCTTTTTTTCCTTTACCTCGAAGAGTACTTTTGTGTGGGCTCTTCTTGGAGGACCGGGTTCTTTAGAAAGTGCGGCTTCCTACACCATCTATAAATGTCTTCGGATTTAAGCCGCTAACTAAAATGGATGATGAATGCTCTAAGCTGGGTCTGTCGTCAGGCCTTCTTAGAGTTATGGATTTCATTGGTTATGAATGTATTTTGTTCCATGGCGCTCTCATCACCATAATCATCCACTTAATGCAAACTAGACTTATGCTTGCACGTTTTGGGTTATCTTGATATTAGTGGGCCCACTCGTCAAAATATATTGATCTACTTTTAGATGTTTTGCTTTTGGACACAACCCTAGAATGTGATAGTCCCCTATGTTTTCTCTATATGTAAAAAAAAATCGCCACAAGCCCCCTGGCCCTACTAAGCCACAAGCTAGTCAACAAATTAGTGAAATCCCTGGAAGAGACGGAATTCAGACCTAAGTACTATTAGAGGCAGCTACTGAGTTACACCTCTAACCCATTTTCTCTTCTGGAATATGTGAAATACCTCTTTTTAAAAAACCCTCCTCTGGTTCACTCCGGCATCCTTCTTACCTACTTCATTGTCGGGGTTCATGCCCTTTGCGACTGTTAGCCCCTTCTGAGTTCTGAATCCCTTATTCCATTGTACCTGCCGTTGATAAAACCCCTTCCTCATTCCCCTACCATTTTCCCTCCCCGTGGAACTTGTGACATTTCTTCCCTCTTCATGGCCTATGAAGAGAGGAATCAACAAACCGTTAACCATAGCAATAGAAAAAACATTGATATAGGTGTGGATAAAATAAGGTAGAACGCCCATAAATATTAAGCTCCAGTAAGATTGCACCTTCATCTGGCAAAAGGACTCAAAATAACCATCCCGCAGTCCCCATAGTTTATGGGGAATGAGTCAAATCTAAAGATGAAATAAATCTTATGGAATATAAGGGGTATTAATATTTGTAAAAAACGAGTCCTAAAAAGAACTCTATTTAATCACTCTCCAATCTCAGCAGGAGTGAGGAAACTAAACTTAAATTGTGACAAGCCTCTTCCGAGACTGTGGGCCAACTGGCTTCTTTTGTCTTCCAAGCTCGACGGGAACCTCTGGGTGTTTGTGCACTATTTAGAACCCAAAAGTTCTCTATGGTGCTGCTTCATCAAAACCAAACTTTTGGGCATGTTCGTCTCGAGGAAATTTGGCTCGCAATGTGCTAGATTTTCCTATCAACATCAAAGCACCAAAATCTAACACACACAACATAAGTATCTGGTAGGACCTTTTGGATTTAAAAGGAGTTTCACATTATTTTCCCTATCTGATCCTGGTAGACTTCAATAGCAATCTCATCCCTCTATAACAGAAGGGTGGAGCCCCATACAGCCCCAAGACGTATGGAAGCCCTAGGTGATTTATAAAGACATGGGAAGTTTTCATATATGGACTTCATGGTGCTGTCTGTCACTGAATAACGACAAATGGAAGAATCACTTTCAAACCATCTTGACCGGGCCCTTTGATCAATGGATTGACTTAAACCCTTCTCAAACTTCTATCTCAGTGCTACTATAGAGCTTCTTTCTTTGAAGACATCAGTTTTCTTGTACTGACACTAAGCACATGACCAAATGGGTTTCTTTGTTAGATTCAAGTTTTGGCTGGTTTAGATACAAAATTCGGAATAACCTTATTCAAAAGCTAGTGATAATGCTTAACAAGGATCATCAATGTTCCGATTTTCTAAAAACTCAAAGAACTTTACAACATCGTCAAGATTGGAAGGTTAAAGTGTTTGGTACATCACGTTACCTAAGAACAACTGCATAGAATTTTTGGGCATCTCACTGAAATTGAAGAGAGGGCAGAACTAGAACTACCAAAGCAATACATTTCCTAATTAAGCGACTATCACAACACCCTGACTGAGGAGGAAAACTATTGGAGATAAATAATCAAGGAAATTTGGCTTCAACAGGAGATATGACACACAAAATTATTCCATGTCACAACCTCTAACACAAGCTCTATATAAAAACAAAGAGCTGCTCTCTTTTGAGGTAATCTTTTGGTCCGTTGGAATTTTATGTCCAATGGAACATTAAGCTCGCTTTTATTTTAAGACTCCTAAAACTCCTTTAGGAAAAAATCTCACCTTCTAATAATGACATTTTAAGATGTTAAACAATCCCTAGGATTTTGAACTGCGAAGTGAATGAAACCCTAACTATCCCTTCTCTATGGATTAGATGCATAAAGTTGTATTCACTCTGAATGGAGACAACCACAAACGACCTAATGGGTTTCCCTATGGCCTTCTTTTCAAATCTACTAGTAGATTGTGAAAGAATGACCTCTTTATGTTTTAAATTCCAAAAAAAGGAACAAACTCTCTATTAATAATGTACTGCTACTTCATTGCCTAGCTCCTAAACCATGGGATCTAATCAGCCCACTATTTCATACCAATAGTCTTTGCAACCTGACCTCAAGAGTAATTATGAAAAATGTATGGTAGAAAGACTAAAGTCATGGATGAACAATTTATTTCTTAACAAAAAATGTTTTATAATTGTCTCTTATACATGGAGGTATTTATCCCTTTTCAGGAGGCAATTCATTCAACTCAGCATTAAGACAATAGGGATTATTCTAAATTGGATATAAAAAATTCATTTGATATATTCCAACAAACCTCCTCTGCGAGGTTAAATATTGGATTTTGGGGTAACAAGTGTGCAGTTGGATTTTAACTTGCATCTCTTCACCTTGTTTCGCGATCCCTCGCAAATAAGTCATATCTGGAAAATACAAACATCATGGTGAACCTGAAATTTTGCTGAGAACATATGACTAATTACTTCTAACTATCCAATAATTATAATGACAATTCCATACCTCATCTCTCTAGTCCCCCACTAGACTTATACCTATCTTGCATGTTAGATCCTCACTATATAAGCCTAGGTTCAACTGAATAATGTATAACAAACAAAAACCTCTTAAAATGAACCCAAACATACTCATATTCAATTATATACTTGAAATCCATCTTCCATGAGCTCATATATCTCCAAACCACTTTGTCAAACCTCCAACAAAGCATACCTACTCACATGAGCACCTATAACCAAGTTAACCACATGTACCTACACCATTTCACTGTTGTGAGAGCTCAAGAACCCTCAAATCATGCTATACATCATGCCAACATGATTTTCAAGCATACAAGAAGCTCATCCTACCAGGAAACCTCCTCTTAAACGGCAGATGTAATAGCTCGTGTGTTAGAGCAAGAACACCTCATTAAGATCCCACTTTAAAAGCGGTTGATATACTCTAAACAGTATTTCTCATCATATACAACATCATTACTCATCATAAAACTTCACTTTTTACATTACTTTGGTTTTTGCATCAATGACCACCTATTATGGCGCTACATGCCACAATCTTTGCCTTGTCATTGATGGCAAACACCCTGAACTTTGGTTTTTCTCCACCATTTTACATTAAGAAAAGGCATAATTGTAGCTTACTTCTTTCACAATTCTTGACCCTTCATCACTTCATACCATCCAGCTTTCTTGGAACATCACCAAAGGTCTCAAAGGTGAATCCCTTTCTTGATTTTTTTCCTCAAATAATGAGTCATGCCTTCTTTTAAGGCATGCAAGCATAAGCTCCCCCTAGAAAAGGACTTCCACCACTAAAAACCTCAATAAATCATTAAGAAACAAAATCTTTCCGTTTTAACGGGCTCGCAAACTCATTCGTTTCTTTCTTTGCTTCACTTCCTAGGTATGTAAACTAGCATATTTTTCACCTGTACCATATTTTGAGTCATCTTGACGTCCATTGGTAATCAGTCGTTGGATAGGGAAACCACAACACCTTTTCATGCCAAATTGACATTTAATTACCATGCCAACATTATTACTTGACTTACCCCCTTTTGTTGAGAAAAAAAACCACATCTCTAGGCAAAAACCATGTCAAACACTAGGCATAATAGTACTTTGATCTTCAATACCAAAAGCAACACCGTGTAACCCCAAAAAGACTTCTTAGAGCATTTTTGCCAATTGCCAACATGTAACCACCAGTCAATAAGCTTTGATCAACCAAATCACTCCCCAATGTACATATATCTCTATTTCTATCTCAATAGTACAAATTTTATCTCACTATCCTTTCGATCATTGCTTTGAAATCAACTTTGTAACTTTCTCAAGTCTAAAAACCAACATTTTCATCTCACAGTCATGTTGTTGAGTATAAGCACTTTTGACTAGATATGCATGAATTGAAAGAAAGATCCTTTATAGCTTGATAAGCCCATTTTCCCTTCTAGTGATATACAACTACTTCACCCTATCAAAAACCTCTACATCATACTTGAGCATACAATGCATAATATATGGGATCACTTAAGAATTTATTGTAAGCACTAAATATCATACTAGAACTCAGTCATATAACCTAACCTCCTATCATTCATACATATGAACTCTCTTTTATCCTTCTACTCAGCATACTGAGGAAATTGTCTAGCTACATGCAATGATTCTTAAGCTCTAATCATCATAAACTGATCCTTGACATGGTTCATACATGGGGCTAGACATAATTTGGCTCCCTTGCCCATACATAGTTGTGGAAGTGTAGGTATGGCTTCTAAATAGAGCACTTTTCTCTTCTAAATTTTAGCATAACCTTTTCCCAGGTCCTCTGTTTTTCTTAAAGACAACACATTGTTCCTTTTTAAGTCATATAATCACTCACCCTTTCAAGAGTCCCATAACAATTTGAAAACACTATAGACAGTCACAATCATAGTATTTTCAAGTTTTCAATCCATGGTGAATCTTACATGTTATTGCTCATTATAGTTCTTTAAACTTAACTTACTATACTAATTAGTTTTCATGATTACCCTTTAAAAAAAAGACCATGTTAGTCCTTAGCATTTCACTTGTAAATGTGTTTTGATAGTGTTCTCACTACAAATATACTCATCATATAGTCATCAAACACACCCGTCAATAGGATCTCTTGACACTTTTATAAGGTAATTCTCTCATTTCACACACCTCTATCCAATACTGTGCACAGACATCTCCCCTTTGGAGATCACAGACTTACTACTAACAAACAATCTCTTTACATGGATGAAGACATGAAATTTTTTCTACCTGAATTCATTCATACTAAACTTCCCATTTCTGTGGTTTACTACTTCCAAAAATTTTGGAGTAGAGGTTACCCTTCCAATAGGCTTCCAACACTCAACCAAAACTCCAGTTTCCATTGTTAGGGTTTTAAATTTTAGACTACCCTACATTCTATGTATTCATCCTTTTCTCCCATCCAAGTCCTTCAAAAATTGTCATGTGTAGATGATCAGTTGGCGTCATATATAGACCGGGAATGCCTTTTATATTCATAAAACATGCACTGACTCAATTATGTAAGGATTGGTCCATCCTTTATAAATTCTCTAGCCTCGAGGATCCCAACTTCTACTAATGAATGTGATGATATCACTGTTTCTAAAATGAAGTCACTTTAGGTGGTCAAGTCTTTAGAAATTGGAAAAATACGGCTTGGTTTTTTCAACATTATTTTCTTAACATGTTTGATACTTCCATCCAAACTTACCTCCTAGGGTTGTTTTGAGCCACCTTGGGATTTGTCCTAAACATAATTAGTGAATTAGGGAGCTGAGAAGTATCAGCAAAGTGTCAGTGTCTAACCAAACCACACACCTTCGCCAATCTTGAGTCAAAAAATGCCTTGTACTGATTCATAATTGATGGCCGCATGAGAATTAATTATGGGCATTAGGAAAATATTGGAAAGGCAACCACAAATGTAGCACGCATGATGATTACCCATTGCATATATGAAGTTTGCGAATAATTTTGTAATCTGATCCAAAATTATTCCATGTCAATATACCCTAACTCAGTGTCCCTAATATCAACATTAGAGTCAACATTGGATGGAGGCACAACCCCCTGGTACTGTTACTTCATTTATTTTGATGAGTCATTTTTTCCTTTTCCTTTTCCTTGAATCAGACATGAAGGGCTGAAGAAAATGGTCTACAAATCCTCCTAAAAACCACTTCGATAAATTTGGGTTTCACTCCCTGTAATACACCTTTGAAAGTCCACCAAACTTGTCGAGAAACTAGGTTTTTTTAACAACTCGAGAAACCTAACAAATGGGTTGGGGTTTAGCCCTTACTTGAAAACCTTTGGTATCTGAAACACTATCAAGTTTTCAACCTTGTTCAGAAACTCCTGATACTTGAAACACTGTCGAAAATCAAGACGTATTCAGCACAGTGGAAACTCTAACACACTGGAAAGGTGTTGTCCTTTCTTGACACCTTCTGATTTCTGAAATACTATCATGGGTTTAAAATACTTTAACAAGGAATAAACTCAAAATAATATTTTGATTTATAAATCACCAAGTGATTTGTTCCACCATATTTTTGTGAAGTCCTTTATCATAGAGAGTAATTTTCAAAACCAAAGTTTTCAAACTTACTAAAAAAAATACCACAAGAGATAGGGGAGGAGTAATGAAGTTTGGAAAACTTCGAAAACAACTCCTCAATATGAATAAAAACAAGATTAAAAACCCTAATAATGAAAATACAATCCAACCAAAAGGATAAATTGTTGACCAAAATATATTCTATCTTTAGAATGTTGTGTTGTAATTCTAGGTTAACTATGTTTTCAAAAAATTCTTTCTGATTAACTTCTGCAAGAGCTCTGATTTTCCTCACTCATTGATTTTGAATTTTATGTCACCTCTGGTGCCTGCTCGGATTTCAAACCCTTCTGGTCCAAACCTGGAGTTCTCACTTGTTGACTCAAGTAGCATGTCACCTTGTCCTCTGAAGGAAGCGTGAAAAAATGTAGTGGTTGGGCCCTCCTTTTCCCCACATATAGAGAAGTTGTCACGTGTCTTACTTGAAGGGACATTTTCTCTACAAATTCCCTCCCATATTAAATTTTTGGTTGTTGCATCTAGAGATCTATTTCTGGTCAGCAAGCTGATGGGTCCCATACCCCCTTTGGAGGACATAAAAAAATGGCCATGATTGAAATGGTCCCCATGCGGATCTTTGAAGATTACTTCCATGCCGAATGGCTTCATCCTTTTTTCCTTTAGCCTCAAAGAGGACTTTTTGTGGGCTCTTATTCGAGGACCATGGTTCTTTAGAAAGTGAGGCTTCTGCATCTATAAATGGTCTTCGAGATTTAATCTGCTAACTAAAATGATGATGAATGCTCTAATCTGGGTTTTTCTGTCAGGCCTTCCTCTAGAGTTATGGGATTCAGTGGTTATTGAATGTATTTCTCTTTCCATGGGCTCTCTCATCACCATTAATCATGCCACTAAGGCCAAAACTAGATTTATTCTTGCACGTTTTCTGTGTTAATGTTGATATTAGTGGCCCACTTCAAAAATCTATTGATCTACTTTTAGATTTTTGATTTTGGACACAACCCATAGAATATGAATATGTCCCTCATGTTTGCTCTATATGTAAAAACATCGGCCACAAAGCCCCTACTGGCCCTACTAAGCCACAAACTAAGTCAAAAAAATATTGAAATCTCCCCTAAGAAGAGAGGAAAATTCATACCTAAGGTAATATCAGAGGCGGGCTCCTGAGGTTAACACCTCTAACCCATTTTCTCTTCTGGAATATGGTGAAATACCTCTTGTTAAAACCCTCTCTTTTCACTCATGCATCCCTTCTACCTACTTCAGTTGTCGGGGTTCATGCCCTTGCTACTGTTATCCCTTCTGAGGTTCTGATCCCTTATTCCATTGTACCTTCCATTGATACCCCTACTTCATGTCTCCCTACCATTTTCCCTCCCCATTTTGGAACTTGTGACATTCATTTCCCCTTCTTCGTTGGCCTATGAAGATAGGAATCAACACCGTATAACCATAAGCAATAGAAAAAAAAATTGATATAGGTGTGGAGAAAAATAAAGGTAGAACTCTCATAAATATTAAGCTCCAGTAAGAGTCAACACTTAATGTGGCAAAAGAAACTCAAAATACCATCCCCGTAGTTATGGGGAATGAATTCAAATCTAAAAGATGAAAATAATCTTATGGAATATAAGGGGTATCAATTATTTGTAAAATAAAAGAGTCCTAAAAGAACTCATATTTAATCACTCTCCAGATATCATCATGCTTTAGGAAACTAAACTTAAAAATTATGACAGCCTTCCAAGACTGTGGCCAAATGCTTCTTTTTCTTCCCAAAGCTCTACTAGGAACTCTGGGGGTTTGTGCACTATTTAGAACCCAAAATTTTTGTATGGTGACTACTTCGTCAAAAAACCAAACTTCTTGGGCATGTTCTTCTAGGAATTTGGCTCAAAACATGTGCTGGATTTTCTATCAACATCAAAGCACCAAATCTAAACACACAACGTGAAAAGATCTAGCAGGACATTTTGGAATTTAAAAGGAGTTTCACATTATTTCCCTATCTAATCATGGTAGACTTCAATAGTAATCTCTACCCCTCTGGAAAAGAAGGTGGAGCCCCTACTAGCCCAAGCAGTATGGAAGCCTTAGGTGAATTTATAAGACATGGGGAATTTTTTCATATGGATATGCATGGTGCTTCTTTCACTTGGAATAATCACAAATGGGAAGTAATCACTTTCAAATCCATCTTGACAGAGCCTTAGGATCAATGGATTGAATTATACACTTCTCAAACTTCTATCTCAGTGCTATCTATAGAGCTTCTTTGAAACACAGTCAGTTATTTCTTTGTACTGACACTAATCACATGACCAAATTATTTTCTTGTTAGATTCAAGTTGGCATGGTTTGAGAATAAAAAATTGGATAACCTTATCAAAAGCTAGTGAGAAATGGACTTACAGGGATCAGCAATGTTCATATTTTCTAAAAAACTCAAAGAACTTTAAAATCATCTCAAGATTTGGAAGGTTAAAGTGTTTGGTAACATCAAGTTACATAAGAAACAACTGACATAGAAATTTTTTGGGCATCTCAACTGAAATTGAAAGAGAGGGCAGAACTAAGAAGCTACACAAGCAATAAATTTCCCTAATTAGTGACTATCACAACATCCTGTCTGAGGAGGAAACCTATTGGAGATAAATATCAAGGGAAATTTGGCTTCAACAAGGAGATAGGAACACAAAATTATTCCATGTCACAACCTCTAAACACAAGATCATAGATAAAATCAATGAGCTTCTCTCTTCTGAAGGTAATCTTTTGTCCTCTGAAATTTATATTTCTAATGAACTTATCTCCTTTTATTTTAGACTCCTACAGGAAGAATCTCCCCCAATCTAAAATGACATGCTTAAGATGTTACAACACATCCCTAAGCTTGTCACTAATGAAATGAATGAAATCCTGACTAATCCCTTCTCTATGGATGAGATTCATAAAGTTGTATTCACTATGAAGGGAGATAAAGCACCAGGACCTGATGGTTTCCCTATGGCCTTCTTTCAAATCTACTAGGAGATTATGAAGAATGACCTCTTTAATGTTGTGAATGAATTCCAGAAAATTAACTCTCTATTAAAATAATGTAATGCTACTTTCATTGTGCTAGCTCCTAAATCCCTGGGATCTAAATCAGCCACTAATTTCATACCAATAAGTCTTTGCAACACTACCTACAAGATAATTATGAAAATGATGGTAGAAAGATTAAAGTCATTGATGAACACATTAATTTCTTGAACAAAAAAATGGTTTTATAAGTGGTCATCTTATACAGGGAGGTATTATCATGGTTCATGAGGTGATTCATTCAGCTCAGCATGCTAAGACAATAGGGATGATTCTTAAATTGGATATGAAAAATTCATTTGATAGAGTCAACAAGACCTTCCTTCTGCGAGGTTTAAAAATCTTTGATTTTGGTAACAAATGGTGTAGTTGGATTTTAACTTGCATCTCTTCACCTTGTTTCTCGATCCTCGTTAATGGCATCCCAACTGGTTTCTTCAAGAATAGAATGGGGATGAGACAAGGTGACCCTCTCTCACCTTTCATATTTCTCTTAATGGCAGACACTGAGTAGAGCTTTAGAAGTTTTTAAACAATCTGCTATAATTTATGGTATTAAAATCACCACCCACTCTCCCGCTACTACTCACAGCCAATTTACAGATGACACCCTTCTCTTGAGTACAGCTTCAGTTATGGAGGCTAAGGATATAAAACAAATCTTGGAATGTTATAAATCGATCCTCTTAACAACTTATAAAATTATCCAAAAGTGGTATTGCTTTTATAAACACCCCACCAAGTAAACAAAGGAAGATTGTTGATATCTTTGGCTGCAATATTGTGGAACTTCCTTCCTCATATCTTGGTCTACCCCTCTTCAAAGGTATAAAAATTAATAGCATATGGACCCCTATCATTGAATGTTATCAGAATAAATTAGTTGGATGGAAAGGGGCTCTCTTAATCCAGGAAGGTAAGCTCCAACTGGTCAAAGCTATCCTTCAAATTTTTCCTATTTACTTTATGTCATTGCTCAAAATAGCTTCAACGGTGATTAATGCTATTGAGAAAATTCAAAAAATATTCCTCTGGTATGGTTATGAAGAAAGGAAAAGAATCCACTTGGTGTCTTGGAATGTTGTGTGTCAACCGACTCACCTCAAAGGTTTGGGTATTACAATAATTGTTGATATGAATGAGGCTTTGCTTGTTAATATTGGTTGGGAGGTTGCATCTGATAACTTGGAATCCTGGGTTCATCTCCTCCATTCTAAATATCTTATGCAATCATGAAAATTTTTGCACTTTGCCCCCAGAGGATTGACTATACAGAATTCGATGGTGAGTTCTCTCCCCTTACTGCGAGATGGTACCAAATGGCATCTAGGAAATGACCACCAAATTGAATTTTGGTTGAATTAATGGATTAGAGAAAATCCCCTATGTCAGGACCCTTTCTAGGATCCTATTAAAATATCTTCAATTATACAATGTGGCAGAAAATTTAGTGGATACTTTCATATCTCCAATTCCAAACCTGATTGGTCCTGGCATTAGCTGCATCTAGAGTCAATGATTAAGGAGTCTTACAAAATCTTTTGTCTTCTTGATACATTCCCTTCTCTTTACCTCAGGATGAATCTCATCTGGCCTCTATCTCCTTCAGGAAATTGCACTATCAAAGCAGCCTATGCCTCAAATCCTCACACCCCATGTGGTCCACCTCTCCATCATATTTTTCCTTTTGAAATTGTACCCAAAATTGGCTTTTTTCCTAGTTATTCTTTAGGGAATACCTTCTTATCTAGTGAAAACATCAAAAATAGAGGCTTCTCTCTTCCTTCTAGGTGTGTCTTCGATATGTTGATCTAGATTCCTCTTCTCACCTTCTTTTCTGTTGCTCCTTTTCCCAAACCATTTGGAATTTGTTTTTAAGCCATTTATGGGTGTCATTGGGTCTTTCCTGCATCTCTACCAGAAAATTTCAATGAATGGATTTCCCCTTTCTCGCATCAAATTCTCTCCCTTGCTTGGAAACTTATTCTCCCTCATGGCCTCTGGGGTATTTGGAAGGAGTGAAATAGGTGTATATTCAAAAAAAAAACTATGAATCTAATACAGGTGGCCAAAATCATTGTTATCCTCTTCCAAGAGAACCTCAATAGTTATATTTGGAAGAAGTATCAGCAAAAGGTTAACTTCTATGGTACCAAGAATTGGTGTCAGTATCTAGAAATACAAATTAAAGTGAAGCCCCTGGCATCTACAAGGGCTGAAGTGGTTTGGACCCCTCCCCCTCATGGATGGTTAAAATGCAACATTGATGGCACGTCCTAAGGAAATCCAAAAAAATCCGGAGGGGGTTCCATTCTTCATGACAATGATAGTTTTCCTCTTCCTGCCACTGCGGTCAACCTAAGTGAAGGTACCAATCACCATGCAGAGGCCATGGATATTCTTAAAGGATTATAACTTTCTCTCCAAATTGGACGTGAGCACCTACTAGCTAAAAGTGATTCCCTAAATCTTATCAAAATTTTAAACTCAAAGGAATCTAGCCAATGGATAATCAGGAATATTATTGAAGACATTCACACTCTTCAATCCAGATTCTAGGAAATCAAGTATCACCTTGTGTACAGGGAAGACAACAAGGTGGTTGATCACCTAGCTAACATGGGGGTCTAACAGGAAGATCAAAAAAATTGGATTGGGAAATTCCCAAGTGAACTCCTCATAATTATACATAATGATTACTCTCTTAAACATTAACCTCTTGCTTATAATGTTTGTTGGTTCTGGTGTTAGCAGGGATAGTAATAAGGAACCCTATAGTTTTCATGGTGGTTACCTTAATATCATCATTATTATGATTGGAAATTTGACATATTTGGACACATATGACAGTCGAGTTAAATTAAGAGTAGATCTTGGGGATAGATGTGCTTTTATTTCTTGTAATCATTTCCTTACAAGGCGTATTCATGTGAAGATATCCTCGTAAATGGCACATTAAATTTATAAATTTGGGGAATTGGGTGGCATTTATACATTTTTTTCTCTGTTTTTCACCATGGGAGGCCAATTAAATCATATTGAGCCTATTTCATATGTGGATTATCGTGTGGATGAAGAATTGTGGTATATACTCAAAGAAAATGGAATAACCACCTTCATAGAAATAATTTCAAGTTACTCGGCCCAAGTTTCCTACTATGTGTTGGCTTCATGGACGATGGGTAAGGTTAAGGTGGGAAAAAATCAATTTACAATTTTCACAAACACCATTACTGCGGTGACTGGTCTTCCTAAGTCAGGAGCAATCTATTTTAAATGGTCTATGAAGGTGGAAATAACAGATTTTATTGACCCAGGAGAAGCGCCTACTAAATACCTATCTAGATATGAAAGGGAATATTTGTATCCACCTTGGTATAGAGTTGTAGAAGTGGTCATGTGTTACTTCACCATTGATGAGTGCTACAAGCTAGTGTACAATCCTTATTTATTCATTCTCTTACACCTATGTCACGGTAAGAAAATTAATTTTTCTGCATTCTTGTATCAATCTCTTGAGTTTTCCATCAACCTTTCCCGTGAAGGAGAAGGTCCTCTTCTACACTAGTGCCTAATTTACCTACTCTTCCAATTTGTTTCCTCCCCAGCAAAGTTGCTCTGCTTCCCACCAAAATTGGGAAAGCGCCATCGTACTCCATTTGCATCCCCACTTCATGTCCATCCTCAAGTACCCCGAGGAGTAATAAGTGTTACAAAAAAATATCCTCAGACTTTGATTCGGATGTGATGTCCCTCCTTGGTCTGGCTCTATTACTTCTCCTGGTGGTGTTTCCATCCCCCATTTCTCTTGGATAGCCCTCATCCTCCCCTATTCCTCCCCTTTCCCCTCTTGGGCACCTCCTAGCTTCTAGCTCTAAACAGATACTCTTTGATGCCCTTCTGGGCTTGGCTTCTCTTTACTTGGCTTCACTAGACTCAAAGCCCATTGAGATGGAGGAAATCCAACCTCCACTAGAAATTATTGTTGCTTCTGAAAATAATGTTGAAATGGAAATTGGGGAGAATTAGCCTATGGTAGAGACATGCCAAGATAACAGTCAAGTGGAGGTAGTTACGTCTATTCTAGAAAAACTTAAGCATTCCTTCATAGTGCTTAAGAACTAGAAAGATTTTATGGAGAGCACCAGAGCTATTATTGACAAAGACTGTGCTAAGATGATTTCATTATCAGATATCATGGCAGAGAAGAGTGCCTTTGTTGCTGCTAAGAATTATGTTAACGAGCTGAAAAATCTCATGTGACTTTTTGATGTATATCGTTTATGCTATTTTTCTTTTTTTTCTCGTTTTTTATCTTTATGGGTATAATTAATGTAATTTTCACTGCTCTATGTAGCCATATGGGATTTTTGTAAAAGGTTATGGGACCTCTCAAAACCCTCACTTTACCCTAATTCCAAAAAAATGTTTACCAAAAGATGAACCAGAAGGAGAAATCATAGAAAAAGAATTGAAAAATGCAAAGAAATATTAAATCATATTTGTGCAAAGAAAAAACAAGATGAAAATCCAAATGGAAGAAAAATTACAAAGTACAAATGACATGGAAAACCCTACTAATTATAAATGAACCTGCATTAATTACACATACACTGACACATGTGAGCCACCAACTCCACCCTAGAATTTATTATGTTGACTCAGAGGTGGAAGTTTGACTACACATGATGCCTCATGCAATTGTGTAATCGGGTTCTGAAAACCTGATACAAATGAGTCCAGTAGAGATTCGAGGTTCAGGTTCAGGGAACAAGAAACACCTAGCATGTAATTCATCCGCCTTTCTCCAATGCAAGAAAACCTGAAATTCCAATATGCAATAGCGCGTCAAGTTTCAGGTTTGGAAAACACGTGACACATTGCATGTGTTTTTAGGGTAAGATGTTCTGATGCACTCAGAACCCGAAACCCAAAATCTCGTAGTGTGTCAGGATTTTGGGAGTGGAAAACATATAACACTTAACATGTAAAATGTTGAGGAAACCTAGAAATCTGATACAAAGGACAAGGAAGGAATTTTCAAAATAGTTCTTTAATGAAAAAGGAGACTTAACAGGTTCATCTCATGAAAATTTGATTGGTTATCCCCATTTTATTGATGTTCTCAAAAATGGGATAACAATCCATAATTGTAAAGATGATTTTTAAATTAAATTTTTATGTATTTATAGATTCATGGGACACATCCTCATGCTCTACATGTATTTGGAGCTCCTCTAAAAAGGAAATATAAATTAAAACTAAATCAAAAAAATAGATTTAATTACAACTTTTCTAATCCCATTATCTTGTGACATTGTTCACACTATAATTAGGATAGTAGTGAAATTTTGTTATGCTTGCTTGACCATGTTATTTATAGCATAAGGTTCCTAACTATGTAACATTGAGAAAATTACATTTTGACAAAAATAATCATATCAAAATTTTATTATATCTGTATGGATACATATATGATGAGTATGCTAGGAGAAAAATTTTGAGTGGTGAATATAATGATGTTTTAAAAATATCCCGATGTCATAGAGAGAGATACAAGAGTATGAGTGATCATTGTGGATTATAAATTTTAAACAAACAATGAACCTAACTAGGAAATTTAGAAATATGAGGAGTATGAATAACTTTTAGAAGACTAAGTGGATTATGGAACTTCCACATCTTGATGTTTTAAGCGATGATTTGGAAGTATTGGTAGAATTGAACAAATTTGATTAGTTTCAAAATATGTGTGCATAGATTCAAACATCCAATAACATATAGATAATGAAATGATAGATGAATTATATTAATGTGATTTGGAATGATGTAATTTGATTAATTTTGTGTGAAATCACATAATTAATTAGGATAAATAATATGATGATTATAATAAATGTACTTGATGTTTGAGAATTGAGAAATTGATTTTGAAGTGTGTGTGTGTGTGTGTGTGTGTGTGTGTGTGTGTGTGTGTGTGTGTGTGTGTGTGTGTGTGTGTGTGTGTGTGTGTGTGTGTGTGTGTGTGTGTGTGTGTGTGTGTGTCTATATTATTTTTGTGTGAATTGAATGATTTTTATGTTGGTCATAGTTAGATTTAAACTTACATGTTATTTTGAGAAAGTATGATCTATGTTGAGTGTGCAGATGGCGAAGAGGTGCTCAAAAACTATTTACAGGGAAATTAAAAAATAAAAAATAAAAGAGGATGAAGGGGGAATAACTCACACAGGCATCACTATCCAACAATAAGTCACTCGAGCTTAGTATTTGTAGGGTTGTGTGAATGTAGGAAGTGACCCGTATAATTTTAATGGTGTGTTTTTCATTGTTGAAGTTATTTTCCTTCACTTTATACCTTTGAATTGATTAATTGATTAATTATATCATTTTATTTAGTTAATTTTTAATTTGAGTTAAGAGTTAATTTCCTTTCCATTTTTTGGTGTTTTGACTTTAATTGTGTTGGTTAGGAAATCTAAGTTTTTGGAAATTTCTAATTTTGGTTTTGGGGGCAATTTTAAGAAGTGTTTGGGACAATTAAACCTTGTCCCGTACTCCAAAAAATTTGCATATACCTACACATAGGTTAGGTGTACCTTTTTAGGCCTCTTTGGCCACTTAAATACTCATTAGCACCTCATTTATTACCTTGAAATCTTCCTCTCCCTTTTTACTTTTAATTGTGTAAGATTTTGGGTAATTTTCTTACAACTTGATTTTGAAGGACACTTAGGATAAGTGTTTTATTTATTTTTTGATTTGAATATTTTACCTATTTTTTGAATTACAAGTTAATTCATTTGAATTTGCACTCTTTTGATTTTATGTTGATTTCTCTATTTATTCTCATTTGTGGATTTTGAGTTTTTGGGATGAGTAGGTGTCAAGTCTTGTAAGAAGAGGGGTGATGCGTTGTAAGAAGAACCATGTGGGTTTGTAAGGGAATTCATTTCATGTTTAGGGACTTGGTTTTTTTGGGGGGGTGGAGCATGCCACATGGCATGATCTTAATGGTTTCTCAATTTGGATTTTTTCCTATTTAAAGAAGTATTTTCCTTTGTTTAGGAGAGGCCTCTTTATCTTGGGAAGGTGTTGTAAGTTTGAATTTTATTAAAAGATTTGTTGGAGTGCTTTGGCCTGTATGTTTGAAGGAAATTTTGTGGAAAAATTTCTCACAAGTATGCCTTAACCTATTTTTTTCTATATGTAAAATGTTCATTTTATCCCTTACTCTAATTTTGGTATCATGATTTTTATCATACGTTTGGGTATGTGCTATATTTAATTTAATGTTGTGAAGAATATTTCATGACACCATTGTGGGTATGCAAGTGGTGATGTGTGTTAGGGTAATGTGTCATATCACTTGAGGGATAAGTAATGTTGAAGTGAGAGATATGTTATCTCCTAGTTTGTCTTACTTCGGAGGAACCAAGGGGAGTAGTATTTATCCTTAATGTAGTTATAAGTGGTTGTTGGCATGGTAGGCATATGGAGTGGATCCAAGTTAAAAAATAATATTACAGAGGAACTAAGGGCTAGCTACCCTCTCTTAGTGGGGCTATAAGTGGCAATGTGATATTTTTCTTCCCCTTTTAAAACCATAGTTGGTTTGATTATGAATTTTGGATTTCTTTTGGGTGTTTGGCATACCACATTTTTTCCTTTAATTTACTTGATTGATGTGAAATTTTATTGCATAGTTGTGTGTGTGACATGGTTGTTGGATTTTGAGCCCTGTGTCAGTTAGGGAACTTATGGGACAATGGGGAGGTAATCATTCCCCCCATTGTATGGTTGGGTGGTAAATGTAGTTGGATTCCTCTTTTTTTTTAGTTTGGAACTGACTTGTCAAATTGTGTGAAAATAGTCTTAAGAGCTTTGAGTGGAGGAAGTTTGGAACTTGTGTTATACAAGTGGAAAGAGTATATATTACATTCTCTTTGTTGAAATCTTGTGATTTGGTGGTAAATGCATGTTATTGCATTATTACTTGTAAAAAAAGTGTACATCATCTTGTTGCATTTGAAAAAATTCAAAACCCCTCCTATAGCACTTATGGTTGGGTTTTAGAGATTGATTACATTACTTTTTGTATATTGAAACAAAATAAATGGGTATCTTTGTTGTGTGTACAAGAGTTATATGTAAATTTGGTTGTGTTAAAATTTGTATTTAAAAACAAAAGTTATGCTCCTGAATTGTTGTGTGTTTTAGATTAGATGAATAGAAAACTTATAAAAAGGAGATGTTTGGATATATGGAAACAATATATTTTCTCTCAACCAATTTAAAGATTATTTTCACTAGTGTGTGTCATTGGAAGGAAAGGAAAATAATTGATAATTGAACATTGTTGGAAAAACTCTCATCTCTCTTTTAGGTTCTTGAATTTCTCCATTGTAAACTTACCTTTGACATGGTTGATGAAAAGGGTTGAAGTTAAGAAATTTTTGTAATCATTATCTCCTTTTAATATTGTGTCATTCGAAGACATTGTAGTACCCACTATTCATTATTGAGAATTATTTGATATTATGGAAAAGTTGTGAAAGGATTTGTTTTGGAAGTAAGAGTGATTAAATCTCTCTCTCTCTCTCTCAAGGCTCTTAAATATAAGAAAAAATTAAGTATTAAGATAACTATTAAAATATAGTAGAATTTGAAAATAAGTACTTAAGAAAAGATGGATAAGTAACAAAGTGCTATATTTGGACTCTTACTTATGACTATATTTGGCTTAAACCGTTGTTATAACCCATTTATTGTTTATATTTATACCTCAACTTGATTATATCCCTAAATATAACCTATGTTTTTTAGTAATTAATTGTTATTAAAAGATGAGTGGCCCAAAAAATAATATTAAAATGATCAAGTTAATATAAATATATATACAAATATTCATGTTATATGTGATTTACGTTATATAAATTTCCTACTACCTAAGTTACATTTTAATACATTGAAAGGCCTACCATATTTTAATCATCTTAAAGACACACACACACACACACACACACACACACACACACACACACACACACACACACACACACACACACACACACACACACACACACACACACATTAATACAAAACTATATTTATATCTTGAATTAGTTGATTAAACAAAAAATGAAATTTTTGAGGGCCACGACTTGCACTGTCCATGACCCCGCTTGGCATGTAATTTTTTTGTTTCAAGGAGTGGTAGCTAATCCATACAAACCCCCTATCCTTTGTGAATGGGCTCAGCCATTGGGAGCTTGAGTAATCCATTTGGGCCTTGGACATGACCCCAACCATCTTAACCCCCATTTCTTCCTATGTGGCCCTTCCTTGCTTCCACAAGCCTTAAGGCCACTCAATGTGGCCAATTACTTCTCTACGCATGGATACACATACGCACATGTGTATGCACACATGCGTGATCACATGCCCGCGTGCGCACACATACACACACATACACAATCGTGTGCATGTATTCACGCTCACACACACACACGCACAACTCGTATGTATATAAAAACACATATAGATACGGGTATATGTGTTTTTATATACATACGAGCCATGTGTGTGTGTATTTATATTTATATAGACACACACCTACCTTGAAACCCTAATCAGAGTGTTTGGAATGATAGAATAACTATACAATAAATAATAAATAAAATATGAAACTCCAAGGTAAAAACCATGATTTTAATCTTGTAGCAAATATTTGAGCAATCCATTAAAGCTCCTTTCTTTGAACCTTGTAAACAATCAGAGGAAAAATAAAAAGAAAGAGGAAGAAAATTAGCCTTATCAAATCATAAGGATGTTTAGGGAAATAGTGAAACCCTATAGATTTAGGGAGGAGATATTTTCAATATAATGGCCTACATTCAATCCTTCCCCCCACTTGCCTTTTAGTTGTCTAGTTGAGGTAAATTAAATTAAATTATTATCTCATAGTAACATTATAAGTGGGGTTTAAGTAATGTAATGTTAGTAAGTGGGATTGGAAGGTAATTATTGTTCCTCAATTAAAACTATAATGATTAAATTTTATATATTAGGATAAGTGGAGACTTAATAATTGGTAAACAAACCATTATTTCCATAACAAATTAACACAATTTTAGCATTTACATAATAATGAGACCCTTATCCAAATAAGATCAGCTACCACTGCAAATTTTTTCCTTTTTTCCTATAAGTGACCTTTTCATCCGTCTGGGAAGGATGATGTTCCCTCAAATCCAAACCCTTTTAATTTGAAAATCACTTGAATTATAATCTTCAACAAGGTTATTGGATTCACAAGTTAACTGACATCCACATCGCCCAAATGCACAATGTGAATGACTTAAAAGTACTCAAAACCTACTAGTGTCGCAAAAATACATGGCATAACATAATTTAATAATGTGAACTTGAAGATTGGTTCTCATTCATCCTTTATATTAAAATATCCTAATTTTACCACTACTTAGTTTAATTTGGGTGTTTATTAAATGTGGCACTACACTTGATATCAAATCATGGGTTTACAACACTTGGAGCTTTAGGATGATGTTTACTTAAAATTTTCCACAATTGATTAATTTATTTATTTTTCTTATAAGATGTCATGTGAGAAAAGTGTGAGAAATGTAACTAATTTAATTTAATTTGAATTAAATATTATTTTACAATAAATTATTATAATAAATGATATTCAGGTGATTACATACATTAACATACAAGTAATAAGCATTTAAATATGTAACACCCTGAGAAAATGAAGGGAGAAATATGACTTAGTTGATTCTATGCAACCTAGGAATGATCGGGAATGTGTATCTACTGTAACAGGGCAGAAACAATGTCAAAATGTCTTGTCAAGGATTCAGAACCCTAAGAATGTATAGGGCAGAAGCATCCACATAAGGGTAGGAGGGCCCCAAGTTATAATGACTAATATGGCACCTATGTCTGCTCAAATGCTCAGAATCTGATATTTTCTAGGATTAAATATCTTCAATGTTACTCACTCTTTGTCGTTATGGTTTCGATGTTAGGTCATTGGTAGCACTTATAACCTGTAAAAAAATGATTACCTGTACATTCCCACAAACCACATCAAAAATTATAAAAACTATGTAAAATGGGGAGTCGATACTAACCTTGGCGGTTACCCAAAGAGTGAAATTACGAATGAGCATTGCACTACATCTCAGACCCTATGTAGTTCTCCATGTGTGTGTGTATCTATGTCTCATGTCATAGGTTTCCCTTGTGCAATTTGTACAATGATAGCGGGATAGATCTATATTTTCTTGAATATGAAAAATGTGTATGATGGAATAGAATAAACTCCCCTCCTATGTAGTGTATGCAGACCAATACAACCCATGTCCCTTGTATGAATATGCTAGATATGTACTTTGTAGTGCTCTTTTGCCTTTGTGCAAGCTTAGGTGATGATAAATAATGCTTATAATGTTTGGCCTCTTATTTGAAAGAAGTAACTAAGTATGTATGTATATATGTGTGTGTGTAGACACAAAATCACAAACTTGGGTACATTTCTAGGTCATAATCACATACCACTATTCATATGATTCCTAAGGGAGAAAACTAGTAATTAACATCTATCTTTGGCCTCTTTTTTGAATTTATGGTTTCCTCTTTGGTCTTGTACACCCCATAGCCCACTCTGATCTTCATTGATTTATCTTTATTGACTTTGGACACTAGTGCCCAGCCAGGATGTTAGCGCCCAGCCAGGACGTCAACGCCCAGGTGCCCTCATCCCCTCTAGATGCCCCTAACCTATTTGTAACTTACTCATCCCTTTTGGGCCTCGTTTATCTTTTGGGCATCTTGTTTTATTATGGGTTTGCCTTTTAGTTGTCAATTATGAAATTCAAACAAGGGAATCATATAAATACAAAGCTATGTGACCATAATAAAGGACCAAGCTCTAAGAATCTATTATCACCACCTAAGGTTACATCCAAAGGCATTCTAAGAGCATCAAAGTACCCATCTAACGCTCACTCAAGGGACAAGGGACTACATTTTCTGCTTACACGCATAGTAGGGGAAGTTCATTTTTACATACACACATCTATTTACATTGCTGCATCTAGGTATCACTTGTTATCAAGTACATCTTACACAAGATCTTCCTAGGGAATGATTATATCACACAAACACAAGAACTATATGGAGTCTGAGATGTAATTTAGTGCTCAGTCATAAGTTCACTCAGTCAGGTGACCACCAAGGTCAATCTAACTCCCCATTTGCATATTTATTTTTTACGATTTGATGTGTATTGAGGTTTTACAGTATATCATTTGTTTTTTAGGTTAGACGTGAACTCGGTGATCATCTAGTAACACACAGGAAACCAACAGTGAAGCTTAGCAAACATCTTGTGACACAAAAAAATCATTTTTTGAGGTCTTTTATAGTCAGAGGCACCCAGAAGCAAACTCCAGTGTCCAAGCACCCATGACCCAATCTAGGCTTATCCAAAAATTACATAATTTTATGAGTGCAGTTGCAATAGTCTCCTCCTCTTGCTCATCATTTTTCTAGTCCAGGACACTTCAGAATTTATTATGAAATTAGCTACTGAAAAAAAAAAACCACCCCGATGATGGTTCTGGTACTAGAACTGAAACATCAGTATTAATCCTCCTTTCATTGTGTATCCCAAAAATTCCATTTCATCTCTGACCTGTGAGATGAGTCTTATATATTTAACTTCAGAATTTATTATGAAATCAGCTAAGTCTTCTATTCTCTCTCTTGCACCTATAGTTTTAATTTTCATTAGTTTATTTCTCATGTAAGATATGTGCTTTATCATTTATTTATCATATGTGACTCTAAAATATCTTAGGGTTTATCATAATACTTTTTTTTTAAATCATTTGGTGAACCTGACGCTCGACTCCAACCTTCTTTCTATGGTTTTCTTCTTATTCCCAGCACCCATAGTGCTTATTTTAGGTCTTTTACACATATAAAATTCCCTCCATCTACCCATAGGGTTTCTAAATCAATGGTTGAATCGGATAACCCATTTTCTCACTCTCAAAATATTCCTTTTGAAAACATTGAAACATTTGATAGTGAACAATTGTATGATGAGGAAACCAACATTGATCAAGAGTAATTACACAAACTTACTAATTTTTGTCAAGCTTTGTGTGACAATCCTACCCATCTTCTACATATTCTTCATGCTTTTATTGTGACTAAAAACTCTCAAGATTTTGCTTCTACACCCCTTGTTAGTTATTCTTTGGCTATTATGGCCTCCACTCAACCCCTTCATAATTCTAATTTCATTCCCACTACTATTTCTCCCATCAAATTGAACTCAATGTTTCTATTGCACAACCTGCCTCTTCTTCAAACACTTCTTATTTAACTTCTTTATATCAGGATTTGTAGACTAAAATTTTTCAACTTCAAATGGATACTTCTCTTACATCTCCATCTCTTGATTTCACTTTACTCCTTCACACTCCTTTCACACCCACCATTTTATCCTATCCACTTTCTCCAAATTTCGTAACCACTAAGTTTCCCACCTTCAAAGGTCATGGTGACCCTCAAGATCATCTTCGAGCATTTCATGTGGCATGTCTAGATTATGTGGATGATCATACGTTACTAAGCAAAGATTTATCCTAGAAGCCTCCAAGATTATACAATGTGTTGGTTTTACGATCTACGTGTCCATTCATTAATATCATTTACGCATTTAGTCGATGATTTTCTCACACATTTCTCAATCAATATATTGTTCTAATATATCCTATGCTCAACTTACACAAATTAAACAAGGATCTTAATGAGAATCTATCATATTATGGGTTGCGATATAAGAACAACTTAGATAAAATGTCTAATATACTCGTGGTAATCTGAATTGCAATATCTTTTTGTTTAAAGTCTTTTACCTACTTTATAAGAGAGCATCATCTTTGAGGCCTCTCCATAATTTTATCAGGCTATGACATACTCTTAAGTTATGTTAAAAGTAAACTATTATCTATGGGAAATCTTACATATCATGATTAGGATTCATCTTCTACTCGGTTTCAAAGAAAATCAACTTTAAGGCACATCTACTAAGCCATATGAAGTAAAATCTACTCTTAATGTTGTCTATACTCCTGAAAAGCTTCAATGGTAACCTCCAAAGCATACATTCACAAAATTTCCTTGTGCTCCACATATTATATTGACACAACTTGTTGAGAGAAATCTTATTACCCTTCCTCCTTCACTTAATCTAGATTCATCTCGACATAAAGGATGTAATTATAATGAAAATTTTAGATGTGACTATCATTTTATGCTATTGGCACTTCTATGATATCGTATGTTCTAGAATAGTCTCACATATCATTATTCAGGATCCTCATTCTACACTCTACGTAATCTATGTTTCATTGAGCCTATGATCTTTCTACGCCGATTAAATACAGATTTAAACTCAAAATTTTCTTATGATGCTCTTCTTATTAGCATGAAAATTCAGGGTCTTGATTGCTTCAAGGGTATTTTATACATATCATGCAATGCCTCCTTCTTCATTGGGGGCTCATAATCATTCACTCGGGGGGAATGTTGATGCATCTTTATCATTCACTCACCTTGTATGATCCATCGCATTCATCACTGCTACAACATATTCTGATATCTTGGTTGCAATTATTCTGTGTTTGCTATCATACTCACATGTTATCACTTTGTTTACCATGTTAGCCAAATATTTTTTATGTCATTATCTGGTGTGTGCTATATACACATGTGCATTCACTTGTCCTTCTAGTTTTGAACTGTCGACTTTCTACATATCTTTACACGTAGCACAGCTTGGTACTCTATCTCTTATAAGTCCCACAAAGGCTCCTAGGGGATTTTACTTGGGCCTCTACACCTTGACAAGTGCAATTTTTCATTTTATACTACTTTCATCAAAGCTTACTAGCACACTACTATATCAGATCATACATGGCTTTGACATAATTTAGGCTATCATTTCTAACATGTTAATGGGTGCTTCATGTGCTAACATTCATTCTTTGTAGGAAGCATAGTTATCACCACCATGGTTCTCTTACTTCCATTTGCTACATCATGGTTGTAGCCATTGTCTTGACATCGTTTTCCATTTTTTTTGGGCTCTACACTTTGTCTTATGTGCACGCTATATGCTATTTGGTCCGATGCGGCCCTAATTATCTTACAACATTGTGAGTGATGTCCACTATGTCCATCTGATCAACCCAATTTTTGTGATCTCACATTGTCTTCTTGCTTGCATAAGCTTACGCATTGTCTTCTATATGTGTATCCTTCATCTTGTTTACACTAACACATCCTCGGTCTCCTATCCACAGAGGTTTGCATGTGCCTTTTTGGTCTACCAAGCACATAGGTGTTCATCACCTCTTAGGTCTCATGCTAATTAGTTTTAGATAAGTGTCAAGTCTTATGCCTAATGGGCTACATGCCTCCTAGTTGTACATTGCATGCACCACAATTAGAGTGGGAGCATACATTGGACTAGAACAATCTACCCCATACAATAAAGTACAAAATCATATTTTAGACTTGCATAGTATAGGAACAACACAGTCTTAGCTAACATACAGAAAAGTTTGATCTAGACCAAATCTCTACATGGGTCAACTTAGCATAGTACATAGCGCCAATGCCCAAAGCCCTAGAAAACTAGAAGATTTGAGAAAATCAATCTGACCCATCTAGGGTGCCTATGACCAGGGATAGAAGTGCCCTAAATTTTTTCTCAGATCAACAAAATTTTTGGTAGTTTACACAACATTTTTCACAGAACATGCACAATCCTCTGAACAATCAGAATGTATGTTATCTCATTAGTCTGTCTCCTCTAATCATTGTTAGATTGTACTAATATTGTTGAGGTCACTATAAACCTACAATCAAACTATGAATCTGTAAAACCATCAATCAAACATCCAATCCTAACAAGTAAAGATGCATAAATGAGGAGTCAAGACTGTCTTTTCAGAGTTAGAGAACTAACGACTAGACCTTTGCACTACATCTCAGACCCACTGTCTTCTACCTGTGTGTGCAAAATCATGCCCTAGGTTTCTCTTGCTCCAAAAAACTCGCACTGTGGCGTAGAGATCAAGTAGCCAGATGTAGAATGTACTAAATCATGTGTGTGGATATTGCCCAAAAAACTTCATTCTTCTGACAGTGTGATGTCAGGATATTTTATATCATTGTGTAACTTGTCACGAGATCTAGATGGATGCACATGTTCCTTTTCACATTCCTTACATGGACTCTAACCATACGTTTTACATACATGGATGCTTAGTGTTTGGTCACTTTATTATGACACTAATTTTATTACTCTTTCACTCTTCTTTTGCAGGTTTATCCTTAATACACAACAAGAATCATCCCATCATCAAGCGACAATGATTCTCAAATAGGTACAAAGGACGCAAAATGATGTAACTGAAGTACAAAGATGACCCTTAGGGGCACCCAGAGGGGATGAGGGCCCTTGGCACTGGCATTCTAGCTGGGCGATGGTGTGCAATATAACCAATTCTGAAGAGTAAAAAAGGTATGGTGAGAAAGTGAGGGTGTCAGACTAAAAGTAGCAATAGAAAGCAAAGAAAGGTGGCCAAATACATGGGTTAATTAGTATTTTTCTTACTTAGGAATTGAATGAATATTAGTATGTAATTAGGAATAGATAATTACCTAAAGTGTGTGATTTTGTGTCTACACATGCTACGCCCTTAACCTATTACTTGTATTAGGATATGAGTAGCCAAATTGTGGCTTACCATATCATTTTATTATATCATTTATACTTTCTTATGCTTAATAGGTCGGCCTTGATGATGGCCATAACATATGAATAGTATATATAGGGGATTGTAGGTAGTATTTCATTATCATTTGAGCATTTGAGTCTTATTATATGGTTTGGAGGTTGCCCCCTCAAAGTGGCGAAGCTATTATAATTGCATATTGAGATCATTATTTTAAAATATTGTGTTATTTAGTGTTCTATTGTTTCTCATAATCTGAATTATACTAGTAATTTCATTACAAGTGGTATCAGAGCTGCGATCTTGGCCAAAATTAGGGCAAAACCCCTAATTTTTTTGTCTCTGCCATATATTGCGAAAAAGAGTGAATTTGTGGGAGATATTTTTACCAAAGTTGTCAAACATTTCAAGTAAGGTTCCCTAAAAATTTCAGACTTTTTTGATTTATTTTTCACAAGTTATTACAAATTTATGGTTTTTCATAAAATCGCTCCCTAGGGTGCAAATTGTGGAATTTTTTCAAGTTCTTTACATTTTCAGAAATATCTCAAAAAAAATAGTATTAGTATCTTCTCTATGTTTTTTCCTCTTTGGCTGAATTTGTATAGAAACCCTAAACCCTAAGGTTTGACATCATGGCGGGGCCTTCCACAAGAGCAAAAAAGAATCTAGTTACTTCGGGTAAAACCCCAAATAAAGATGGGGTAGTGATTGAAGATATGGAGTCAGAAGGGGTAAATACAGATTCCTCAGCACTAGGGTTTACCTCAGTTGATCATAAGGTGAGCCAACTTGAGTATGAGCTGCAAAATGTACAATCTGAGATGGCCTCTAAAGGAGACATAGACCAAATCAATCATCGGTTGGATGATATCATGCAACATGTAAAGAGTAAACAGTATGGCCCAAATCCGGCCCATATCAACCAAGGAGGATTTTCAGTTCAAAATCATGGACAAAATAACCATTTTGGATCACTTTTCCACTACCCAATCAGAATCCAACTTATTCGTAACCACGGAACATGATGCCGAAAGTGGATATGCACAAATTTGATGGTAAGGATCCCCTGAATTGGATAAATCAAATGGATAACTTCTTTGAGTTACATCAAACACCATTAGTACAAAAGGTGACATTGGCATCCCTATATCTTGAACCAGACCAATTTGTTTGGTATCGATGGTTATGTGCTCAGAGGCAAAATAATGGTCTCGGTGTCACTTGGACAGTTTTTACCAAGGAGTTGCAATTGCACTATAGTTCAAGTGTTTCAGAGAACTACTTTATTCAATTAGAAAAGTTACGGAAAATAGGATCAGTCAAAGATTATGTGCATCAATTCCAAAACTTATCCTTAAGGGTGGAGAATAGTCCAGAAGAGAAGCTGAATGACTTGTTTCTTGGGGGCCTTAAGGACCACATCGATCATGATGTACGTATGTTTAATCCACTCAAGATTTTTGATTCTATTATCATGTCATGTCAAGCAGAGGGAAAAGTTATTTGTAGTAGAAGGTCACCTTTCATTAACACCAGAGACCGTAGTATCTCTTCCCCTTCATTTTCTAGGCCAATTAGACTGAATCCTCAACAAATGGAAGAAAAGACATCAAAAGGATTATGTTTTAACTGTGATAGAAAATATGGACTGGGACACAAATGTGATGAGAAGAATTTGTTCTATATTGACGGAGGTAATGAGGATGATTAGGAAGCTGAAATTATAGGAGCGGTTGAGGAACCAGTAGAAGATGAAGTAGAGGATCACCATCCTACAAATTCATGCCATGCATTGTCAGGTAGTAGTACTCCTCAAACACTCAAGGTTATTGGCTATCTCAAAAAATAGAAGGTGATGGTGTTGATTGACTCGGGGAGTACTCATAACTTCATAAATAATAAGTCAGTTGCCTGCCTCAACTGTTTTATTTACCCAACTCCAGAAATGCAAGTTATGATTACGGATGGTGGGACAGTCAAGTCCATAAGAAAGTTCCATAGTATCAAGATTTCCATGGGATACTACATGTTAGACTCACCTATGTTTGTTATTTCTATGGGAGGGGTAGATAGTTTTTTGGGTGTCCAATGGCTCACAACCCTAGGTAGTATAGAGATGAATTTCCAAGCATTGTTCATGTGATTTCATTCAAATGGAAGGACAATACAATTGAATGGGATGGTAGCTAAGTCTCCACAGATTATTAGCTCTCATCAAATGCAGAAGGTTCTCAGAAAAGGAGTAGATGGATTTATAGAAAAGTTATTTTCCATAGAAATACAAAATATAGAGTCTTCAATGTCACCCGATCTTCAAAAGATTGTTGATGCTCACTCATCTATTTTTGATGCAATTCCAAAGGGACTACCACCAGTTATGGATCATGATCATGCCATTCAGTTGATTCAAGGGAGCCAAACACCTAACATCAGACCATATAGATACCCATATTCCCAAAAAAGTGAGATCGAGAAAATGGTTCAGGAAATGTTGAAGGCAGGTATCATCAGGCCTAGCCAGAGTGCATATTCTTCACCAATGGTCATGGTACGTAAGAAGGATGAAACATGGAGGATGTGTCCAAATTTCTGAGAACTCAACAAGTACACCATCAAAGATAAGTTTCCTATTCCAGTAATTGATGATTTACTTGATGAATTGCATGGTGCTATTTATTTCACAAAATTAGATCTTCATTCCAGGGTACCATCAAATTAGAATAAAAGAGGAAGATGTTCATAAAATGGATTTCAAGACTCATGAGGGCCATTATGAGTTTTTGGTAATGCCTTTTGGTCTTACAAATGTGCCTTCAACCTTTCAAAGCTTGATGAACACTATTTTTAGGCCATTTTTAAGGAAATTTGTATTAGTTTTCTTTGATGACATATTGATTTACAGTAAGACATGGGAAGAACACTTACAACATGTAAATAAAGTGTTGGAAGTTTTAGAGAAACATACTCTCTATGCAAAGCCATCCAAATGTTCTTTTGGTGTACAAGAGGTAGAGTACTTTGGGTCACATTGTATCCCATGAAGGATTCAAAGTTGATCCTCAGCAGATCAAAGCTATGGTGGAATGGCCAAGGCCCAAAAATCTCAAAAATATTCATGGGTTCTATTGTTGTAAATCAGCAGCACCCCTGGATGTTGATCAGATTTCTAGTTTGATCATCCTAAGCATCCAGTGTGATTGCACAACATTGAATCCTCTCCCCAAGTGTGGGACTTGTAAAATGGGAAGAGGAATCTCTAGATTAGAGGCTGGTTCCTCAACTCCTCTGATCAGATTATATCACTTGCACAAGTTGCAGAGGTTTAAATTCCTAATTCCTACTCTAAATTCCAAAGGGACAAGAGATAGAGAATGCAAAAAGGAACTAAAACTAATGCTAATAGGTGATGCACCAAAGGAGTGGTGAGCATTTTTTACTTCTGCAGATTGACACAGTTCATAAAATGCAACAAAACTTCATGCACAAACTGATAACTGTAATGAAGAATCAGAAATTAGTCAAACAACACAAGCAGAGGATAGAAACTTAATCACAGGGCCTGTATTGTTATTTTAACATCAAAATCACTTGCATTACAACACCTGAGAGGAAAAAATAAAGTTGCAGTTCTTAGAAAAGGTCTGTTATTCCACCAAAATCACTTCCAAGGTGAGAAAGGGGACCTGCAATACACAAAAAATGTTCAACCCTTTGAAAATGAGCCAAATCTAGCTTTTACAGTGCAAGGGACGAGCCCAGGAGAGAGAAACGTGGGAAAACGTGGAAGGGATTCAACCATTGACCAAAACACATTCAAAACAGCATGGGCATCCTTACAGACCCATTCCCTGACATTTTTAACCATGCTGGGAGAGAATGTGAAGCCATTCTTCATTAAAAACGGTGGTTGAAATGTCATTTCTGTCCATGACCATGTGCCAGAGGCGTTTTTTGATTTTCTCTCTCCAAACTCCATCAAAATGCAAAAATTGACCCCAGAATCTTGTAGATAATTTCACCATCTTTCCATTGATATAAAGAACGTAAAAAACCGAGCTCTGGATCGAAAGATATGGCCATTTGAAATTTTAGGGCAAAACAGGGCCAAATCGGGTTGGCGGGCAAAATATTTGAATTTTTACCTTTTTGGTCATTTGGAAAATTTTCCAAAATTTCCCCGTGCTCTGCCCTTCTAGGTGCCATGTGGCATGTTTCTATTGGGTGCGGGCCCATCCTGCTTCATTTTCCTTTGTTTTCGCCTTTGGAAAATTTTCCCAAAATTCCCCGTCCGGGCCGATGAGCTTGAGGACACGTGGCAAGCGCTGATTGGATGCGGGCTTGTCCTTCCTAAATTTTCCGTGGGTCTCTCTGATAATTTTGACCTGGACACGTGTCAAAACCCCATTGGATGTGGGTTTGACCTTTCAAAATTTCCTTGCGGGCATTTCCTTGATTTTTGGCGCCCTCTGGACACGTGGCGAGATTCTATTGGCTCGCAATAAGGGGGGCAGGCCTTCCTCTCTGAATTTTCCTTTATTTTTTCCTTGGGAAAATTTCCCAAATTCTCCCCTTGCTCCGCCACTCCAGGACACGTGGTGACATATAACTGGCCGCGGGCCCTCCGCAAGCATTTTCACCTTTGCACCAACACTTTGTGAAAATTTTCCAATCTCCTCCCGCGCTCCGCCAGTGCGGGCTCCGGTGACACGTGGCCTAAACTTGATTCGTCGGTGGGCTTGTGGGCTAGAACTTACCTTTTGAAATTTTTGGTGAAACACTTGGTAAAAAACCAAGTTTTCCTCCAACCTCCACCACCTACTGGCTGCATAAGACACGTGGCATGTCCTTATTGGGCGCGGGCCCTTCCTTCAAAATTTTCCATGCGCCAACACTTAGCCAAATTTTTCAAATTGCTCCCCCTGGACACGTGGCATAACCCCATTCGTCGGCGGGCTTGTGGGTAAAATATTCCTTTTGAAAATTTGCCAAAACACTTGGTAAAAAACCAAGTTTTCCTTCGACCCCCGCCACCTCCCTAGACACGTGGCGGCATCTCATTGGCTGCGGGCCTTGAAAGGGAAAATTTCCCACAAAAACTCCGCCGAGCCATAACTTCAAAAATACATGGAGTTAGGAGGAAAACTTTACCTTTCTGGAAAGCTGAGAGAGAGCTCTATCCAATGGTGTCATTTCCAGAAAGTTTTGAGTGCCTGAAAAGTAAAAAAATTATGTCTGAGGCACAAGAGAAGGAAGGATGAAAGGAGTTAGCCACAAAATGAGCAGGGGGCACATTTTGGATAACAATTTTGGTGACTCAGAGGGGTCATCTGCCTGCTGGATGAAGTTACCAGTTGCCTGAAGCAATCCATTGGGCATGGAGTCATCATTTCTCTATTTGATACCCCAACTGACTAGAACATTGCAAGGAGGAAGATGGAATATCACCTGATGGAGCAAGGCCTGCAAACACATTCCCAGGAACAACAAGCTTGTGCCAAAGCACTTAGGGAAAGAAAAACTAACCTACAGCAAAACAATGTGCACAAGCACTTGGAGGAATGGAAACCTAAGCTAATATGTACAAGGTGGAGAATTTTCCCTTTAATAGCAATGCTTTAGATGGATTCCATTGACTGGAATCTGCAGTTCCTCACCATCCAATGAAGACAATTGGAAAGCATTGTTGTCCTTACACTTTGTGACCATGTATGGGCCACTCCAAATGGCATCAAATTTTGAATGCCTTCCCGGTTTTGCTCTATCTGCATCCCATTTTAACACTAGATCTCCAACTTGGAAGGATCTATTCTTGGCCTTTCTATCAAAGGTCTTCTTTATCAAAGCCTGATCCTTCTCCATTGCTTGGGATGCTTGATTTCTGATTTCTTGGAGCTCCATCAATTCTACATATCTAACCTCCATGGGCTCAAACTCCAACAACTCCAACTGTTTCATGAGTTCCAATGTTGGCAACTCAAGTGTCATGGGAAAAACTGCCTCTCTCCATAAACAAGCTTGAATGGAGAGTTACCTGTAGATCTCTTGGGAGTTATCCTATCAGCCCATAAGGCTGATTTCAACTTTAGTATGCCAAGACCTCTGATTTTCATCAAGAGTCCTTCCTAATGATCCTCAACAAGTTCTTGTTTGTAGACTCAGCCTGGCCATTACCCTGAGGGTAATAGTTTGATGAAGTACTTAGGTAGATCCCATTCTTGACAGCCCATTCAGTCACCTTGGACCCAATGAATGCCAATGCATTATATGATATTATTGTAGCTAGGTATGCCAAATCTGGTTGCTATTCCCTCATAGAAGTCTAGGATACTAGATTCATTTGCTTCCTTGAGTGCTACTGCTTCAGTCCACTTAGTGAAGTAATCTGTGGCTGTTAAAATCCACTTGTGCCCTTGGCTTGAATTGGGATTAATGAACTCCAATGAATTCTAAACCCCATTGCATGAATGGCTGGTCAACTGAAATTGGATGCAATGGAAGGGCAGCTAGCCTCTCTTTACCTGTGAAGAATGCACAATTCTTGCACCTTCTTGATCCATGCATAAGCAATCATTGAAAATCTTGGGCCAATAATAGCCAGCCCTCATGATCTTTAGAGCTGTCACTCTTGGTGCAAAATGACCACCAGCTGGTCCACCATGGAACTCTTCCAACACCCTATGAATCTGATTTGTACCAATGCATCTCAGCAGTACTCCATTCACATCTCTTTTGAACAAAACACCATCAACAAGGGCATATGGGACAGCCTGCAATCTGAAGTGTCTTCTTTTGGTCTTGTTCATCTCTGGAGGGCATAGGCCTATGCTTAGGAAGTGCATTATACCTTGGGTCCAGCAAGGAGTGGGGACACCATTATTTTCTTCTTGAGTGCTTCCTTGCTCATGGCTGTCTTGCAACGCCAAAACAACTTCCTTCTCATTGCATGCTTCCTTTTGTTTGCTCAAAATCAGCTGCTCACACAATCCTTTTCCTCTGACCAACTTGGTAACTTTGATCTCAATGTCATACTCCATGACACGAGTAATCCAACCTGCCTCTCTTTTCATTCAAGTCTTTGTTGAGGAGGAAGTCCTTTAACTCCCACATGAGAAACCAACAACTGAACCTTGTTGTTTGAGACTAAATGCTTGAATTTCTTCAAGCTCCTGATTACTGCAAGAACATGCTTCTCAATGAAAGAATATCTCACCTCATAGTCCTCCAGGCTTTGGCTGAAGAAAGCAATTGGCTGCTCATCATTGTCTTTGTTCTGCTGTACCAAAATTGTAGAAATAGTATCATCACCCCCAAATGCATAGAGGATGAAATCCTTGGAGAAATCCAGGTTGATGAGAGTTGGTGCTTGAGAGATGGCTTCTTTGATTGCTTCAAAACTTTCCTTGCCTTCTACTGTCCATTTGAAAGCCATGCTTTTCTTTAACATCTTGGTGATAGGCTTGACAAGGGCTGCAAAATTTGGGACAAACCTCCGAACAAAATTTATTCTCCCCAAGAAACTTTGAAGGGCCTTCTTGTGGCTTGGCAATGGTAGTGCTCTTATGGCTTCAACTCTTTCTGGATCAATTGCTAATCCTTCCTTTGGAGACAATGTGGCCAAGGAGCTTTCCTTCATGAGCTAGAAAAACACACTTTTTAGGATTCAAGGAGACTCCAAATCTTCTACACCTTGTGAACACTTGTCTCAAATGAAAGAGGTGGTCTGCTGCATTTTTTGAAAAAATAGTGATATCATCAAGATATATCAGCACTATGTTGTTAATCAAACCCTTGAACGCCATGTCCATTGCTCTTTGGAAAGTAGCTCCAGCGTTGGACAGCCCAAATGGCATTTTCCTGTATGCATAAGTTCCCCATTTGGTTGTAAAGGCTGTCTTGAACTGATCTTCTTCCTTCACCATAATCTGATTATACCCTGAATAGCCATCAAGTAATGAAAACCTTTCGGAGCCAGCCACAACTTGTAAAATTTTCTCCATGGAAGGAAGTGGATAATGATCCTTGAGAGATGCTCTATTCAAATCTCTGAAGTCAACACACAATCTGATTTCCCCACTCTTCTTTCTGACTGGAACCAAGTTGGAAACCCAACTAGAATGCTTGATAGGGAATATGATTCTTGATTCTATCAACTTATTCAATTCTTTCCTCATGAGAGGCTCCATGTGGGGGTTGACTGGCCTTTGTTTTTGCCTGATGGGTTTAGTATTTGGATCCAACTCAATGGTGTGTTGAGCTAACTCGGGATTGAAACCTTTCAAATCTTCATAGCTCCAAGCAAACACATCAGGGAATTCTTGACAAAGCTGTATGAACTCATACCTTTCTTGCTCAGTTGTCATCTTACCAATTTGGAGTGATTTGCCTTCTTCTACAAGATGGACACTGAATCTTCTCCCTTGACTTGGATGTTTGCTTTCTCCTTCCTAAACTGATCATTAGGATTGAAAATGGACTCCAAAGTAATAAGTCCCTTTGGTAGCTTGTTGGTTCTCAGCTGCACCACTTGGTCACCATACTGCTGCTCCAACTTTTCCTAATTTTTAGCTGAGAACTCAGCCTCTTCTTGCAAAAAATGGATGATTTGCTGATCATTTTCAAACACTTGCCAACTTACATTGTTGTCTGGCACTGAAGGCCTCACAATCACATGGATGTTTGGCTGTACCTTGTCCTTTTGAATGCTTTCAACAACATCAAAGGCTGCCCCAACTGCTGCAAGCCTATCAGCAGCTTGGTTCTCTTTTCTAGGAATGGATTTTATGCTAAAACCCTCAAAATCTTCAATGAGGTCCCACACCCTGTTCTTGTAGCATTTGAGTAGATCATTCTTGACAGCATGCTTCCCCTTAACCTGGTTGACAATCAACTCACTATCACCAAAGACTTGCAAGTTCTTTATCCCTCTCTTGATTGACCAATGCAGTCCTTGTACCAAAGCTTCATATTCAGCAGTGTTATTAGAGCATGCAAACTGAAATCTAAAAGTTGAATAATACTTCACTCCTTGATGGTGAAACAAGCATAGCTCCCCCTCCCACACCTTGTCTACTCCTTGATCCATCAAAAAACAACTGCCATACCTCATTGTCATCCTTGTGGTCTGGCTTGGTGATGCTAGGAATAGGCTGATTTTCTTCATGCATGCAATAGACTCCTAACTCAGATTCTTCTATTTCTTGATAAGGATCAAAAGCATGCACCTTGTTTGCCCATTCATCAAGAGTTAGATCTAGGATACTTCCAACCTTGGTGTCAGCTTCATCAGTGCTTGGGTGATCTTCTTGATCAAACGCTGAACAATTGGTATTGATCTGACTTGGAGTGTAAGGCTCAATGTGAAAGTTTGCAATAGGCTCAGATCTGATTGTGGCCTTGGTTCCATATCTTGTTCTGAACAACATGTGTGACCAATCAGCAGATAAGTAACCTCCAATCTTGCTGTGAAATCCCTTGACAAACATAGGGCGAAGAGTGGTGGAAGGTCTATTACTGAGACATCTTGCAAAACAACAACATTGGGACATGCATGCAAGGTAAGACTCAAGTTTTTTATCACTCCAACTGTTGTTACTGCTGTCCCATCCAATTGCACTACCCCTTTGGATATGGTTTCATATTGAATTCCCAACTGATCAGCTATTTGCTTGGGCATTACCGAACTACTTGCTCCGGAATCAATCATGCAATTGTGTACTAATTGATTTCCAATGATCAATGAAACATAGAATGGAGGGGGCTTCAACATTTTACCTTGCTGTCCTCCATGATTCCCCTCAGGCTGGGCAGCATTTGTGAGCACTTTCTCTTGCATTTGGACTTGCTGATTTGAAGTTGACCAGTCCTTCATGGCAGCTTGTAGCAAATCTCTTTGTCCTGGGATAGAGAGTGATTCCCACATTGATATGTTTACATTTGTCTTCTTCATCTGATCAATGATATTGAATGGAGATGAAGCATCTCTTTATTGTCCCTTGGCCTCTACACATTCACTCCTTGGATATGGGCAGTTTCAACTGGCATTTGAGTTGGCCTAGGAACTGTTTTAGGCAGTCCTTGCGTGCTTGGAGCTGGATTTTGTTTGCCAATATTTTGTGGAGTGACAGAAGGTTGTGGATTTCTTGGAGCTAATGGCTGTTCTTCACCCAAATTTCTCCTCTTTGACCTTGTGTTGGCTGCAACACTTTGGGAAACCATTTGATTCATGCCACAAAAATATTCTGCCTGCCAGTTTACAAGTGTGGTGTCATTTGGAGCTGAAGTTGCTGCTGGAATGTTTCTTGTTGTTGGTTATTTCCTTGACTACCTTCACCCTCTACACCAGTTGTTGTCACCATTAATGCTTGATTCAAGGCACCGTTGAAGCACATGGATTGGTTATGAGGTTCATTGCATGGGAAACACCAATCATACTCTTGAGCTATGTTGTTTTGTACTGGCACTAATGCTTTAGATGCAGATGTAGCATTGGGATTATAGGGCTGAAATGGTCTGTTGGCAGGAGGCCTTGCTTGATTTAGATTTGTAGTTGGATTGGGTGGTCTTTGAGGTTGATATGGCTGCCTATTAGGCTAGAGCTTGGGGCTAGAAAGAAGGTCTAAAACCTTGGGCTTGCTGCCTCTTGAGTGTAACTAGCTCATTACCTAAATTTTACAACTGCTTCATGACTTCTTGAAGTTCATTTGAGGCACTAGAAGATGAAGTAGAAGCTTCATTTGAATTGTTATTTCTAGGAGTGGGAATAGGAGCTAAATTAGGTGTTTGATTAGTATTTGGGCTCTCTAAACTTGGAAACAATGGCATTGGAGGTCTAGGAGCTAACTTGCCAGCTTGAATCAAACAATTTTCAGCTCTAATGGCAATACTATAAGCAATGGGGATAGTTGTGCCTCCCATGGATTGAATTAACATAGAAATATCAGAATTTAAAGCTTTAAGGTAATAAAAGAAAGCACCTTCTACTGTTGGCCTGACTGCCACTGGAATTCTCTCCCACGTCCTTTGAAATCTGAAATTAAAATTAGTCAGCTGCTCATTGGGAGCTCTCTTGATGGTTGTCAGCTGCTCCAAAAGGGACAAGTTGTCTCCCTTTTCTCCAAACTACTCATGGAGAGCTATACATAACTGGTTCCAATTTTGAATAGAACCTGAGGCAAGACTCTTGAACCATTGTAAAGCTTTCCTTTTGAATGAAGATGCCAGCAATTTGACAACAACTTGCATCTCATTGATCTCATGGATTGCACAAATGTTAGCAATATCCTTGACATGATCACCAGGAGTGGTCTGATTTTCTCCAGTAAAGTATGGGATGTTTTTTAATGCTGCAACTGGAATTGGATTTTGTGCATTGAGAGCAAGTGGGCTGCTGCCAGTGAAATTGACATAGGGGTTGTTTTGTGCCATTCTAATTGGCCTTAGAACCCTGGTTGATTAAATGAAAGGCCTACCAGGTGGAGGAGTGGAAAGAGTTCTGTTTGGTGGAGATGGAGACCTTTGGATTCTCCTCCCTCTTTGCCTTCTTCTTGGAGATAACTGTAGATATTCAAACAGCACCTCTTCTTCTCCAGCTCTTGACCTTGTAGTGATTCTTCTCATGAGTTTTCAGGCCTGCACTGCTAAAACCAGCTGATTCTTCTTCCTTGGAGTCGCCAGATGTGCAATTTAGGGCTCTTTTAAGCAAGAATCTTGCAACAAATGCACATCATTTTTGTTGCAATGAAGATGAAGACTTCTACGGTCCCACCGGGTGTGCCAAAACTATTGTTGCAAATCAGCAGCACCCCTGGATGTTGATCATATTTCTAGTTTGATCATCCTATGCATCCAGTGTGATTGCACAACATTGAATCCTCTCCCCAAGTGTGGGACTTGAAAAATGGAAGAGGAATCTCCAGATTAGAGGTTGGTTCCTCAACTCCTCTGATCAGATATATCACTTGCACAATTGCAGAGGTTTAAATTCCTAATTTCTACTCTAAATTCCAAAGGAGACAGAGATAGAGAATGCAAAAAGAGCTAAAACTAATGCTAATAGGTGATGCACCAAAGGAGTGGTGAGAATTTCTCACTACTGCAGATTGACACAGTTCATAAAATGCAACAAACACCTCATGCACAAACTGATAAATGTAATGAAGAATCAGAAATTAGTCAAACAACACAGCAGAGGATGAAAATGTAATCACAGGGCCTGTATTGTTATTTTAACATCAAAATCACTTGCATTACAACACCTGAAAGGAAAAATAATGTTGCAGTTCCTAGAAAAGGTCTATTATTCCACCAAAATCACCTTCAAGGAGAGAAAGGGGACCTTCCATACCCAAAAAATGTTCAACCCTTTGAAAATGAGCCAAATCTGGCTTTTACAGTGCAAGGGACGAACCCAGGAGAGAGAAACGTGGGAAAAACATGGGAGGAGTTCAACCATTGACCAAAATACATTCAAAATAGCATGGGCATCCTTATAGGCCCATTCCTTGACATTTTTAACCATGCTGGGAGAGAATGCGAGCTATTCTTCATTAAAAATGGTGGTTGAAATGTCATTTCTGCCCATGACCACGTGCCAGAGGTGTTTTTCAATTTTTTCTCTCCAAACTCCATCAAAATGAAAAAATGACCCTATAATCTTGTAGAGAATTTCACTAGCTTTCCATTTATATAAAGAACGTGAAAAAATGAGCTCTGGATCGAAAGTTATGGCCGTTTGAAATTTTAGGGCCAAATAGGGTCGGCGGGAAATTTTTTTGAATTTTTACCCTTTTTTGCATTTGGGAAAATTTTCCAAAATTTCCCCACGCTCCGCTATTTCAGGTGCCATGTGGCACTTTTCTATTGGGTGCGGGCCCATCCTGCTTCATTTTCCTTTGTTTCTGCCTTTGGAAAATTTTCCCAAAATTCCCCGCCGGGCCGGTGAGCTGAGGACACGTGGCGAGCGCTGATTGGGCATGCGGGCCTGTCTCTTCTTGAATTTTCCGCGGGTCGCTTTGATATTTTCACTTGGACACGTGTCAAAACCCCATTGGATGTGGGTTTGACCTCCAAAAGTTTTTTTCCATTTTTTAGCTGACACGTGGTGAGATTCTATTGGCTCGCAATAAGGGGGGCGGGCTTTCCCTTCTGAATTTTCCTTTATTTTTCCCTTTGGGAAAATTTTTCAAATTCTCCCCTTGCTCCACCATTCCAAGACACGTGGTGAGATATAATTGGTTGTGGGCCCTTCACAAGCATTTTCACTCTTGCGCAAACACTTTGGGAAAATATCCCAATTTCCTCCCTCACTCCGCAGATCCTGACTTCCTATGATTCCCATGCGGGCCAGAACCCTTTTTGAAATTTGGTGAAACAGGTCCGTTTTCCTCTCCCTCCATACTGGACACGTGGCGTCGTTCATTGGGTGCGGGCTTTCCTTCCAAAATTTTCCATGCGCCAACACTTAGCCAAATTTTTCAAATTTCCCCCTGGACACGTGGCATTACCTAATTCATCGACGGGCCGATGGGGAAAATATTTCCTCTTGAAAACTTTGCCAAAACACTTGGTAAAAAACCAAGTTCTCTTCCGACCCCCGCCACCTCCCTGGACACGTGGCAGCATCTCATTGGCTGCGGGCCTTGAAGGGGAAAATTTCCCACAAAAACTCCACCGAGCCATAACTTCAAAAATACATGGAGTTAGGAGGAAAACTTTACCTTTCTGGAAAGCTGAGAGAGAGCTCTATCCAATGGTGCGTCATTTCCAGAAGGTTTTGAGTGCCTGAAAAGAAAAATATTATGTCTGAGGCACAAGAGAAGGAAGGATGAAAGGAGTTAGCCACAAAATGAGCAGGGGGAACATTTTGGATAACAGGTTCCTAAGACTAACAGGGTACTACAGAAGATTTTTGTTGGGATATGGTAGAATAGCAACTCCACTCACTGCATTGCTAAAGAAGGATGTCTTCCATTGCATAGACGTAGCCACTAAATCCTTTTAGAAGCTAAAGGAAGCCTTGTGGAGCACCCCAGTTTTGGCTACTCCCAACTTCTCAAAAACCTTTATTGTTGAATGTGATGCTTCAGGTTCAGGATTGGGAGTAATTCTAATGTAGAAAGGAAGACCAATTACATTTGAGATTCACCAATTCAAAGGAAAATATCTGCTCAAACCTATCTATGAGAAAGAAATGATGGCTATTCTTCATGCGGTCAAGCAATGGAGGCCCTATCTCATGGGTAGACACTTTAAGGTAAAAATTGATCATGATAGTCTCAAATACTTTTTGGAGAAAAGGTTATCATCTAAGGAACAAAAAAAGTGGGTAGTAAAAATGTTGGATTATGATTTTGAAATCATATACAAAAATGGTAAAGAAAATGTAGTAGCCGATGCGTTGTCCAAAAGGGATACATCCGCAGATGCCTTACTATGTGGAATGTCCATGTTGACGGCCGATTGGGTGGATGAAGCAAGATTGGAATGGGATCAAGACAAGGATACACAATCTCTAATACAAAATATCAAGCAAGGATATATGACATCTAACAAATTTGAGTGGAAAGGTAATACCCTATGGTACAAGGATAGGTTATACTTGAGTAAAGATTCTGAGTTAAAGCATAAGATTCTTGCAGAGCTACATACCTCGCCTGTTGGAGGACACTCTGGGTTTTTGAAGATATATCATAGAATAAAAAGAGAATTATTTTGGGAAGGACTCAAGGGGGATGTACAAAATTTTGTATCAAAGTGTTTAGTGTGCCAATAGAACAAAGGAGAAACAATTAAGACACTAGGTCTATTGTAACCCTTACCAATTCCTAGCCAGAGATGGGAGGAGGTCTCCATGGATTTCATCACTGGATTGCCTTGTTCAGAGGGTAAGAATGTTATTTTTGTGATTGTGGATAGGCTCAAAAAATATGCCCATTTTTGTGCCCCACCACATCCATTTGCAGCTAGTACAGTCACATCTATTTTTTGGAGACAATTCAAAGGCTACATGGAACCTCAAAGATAACTGTAAGTGATCGTGATCCTATTTTCACAAGTAATTTTTGGACGGAATTATTTTCCTGTTTGGGTACTTAGCTAGCTCGCATTTCATCTTATCATCCTCAAACTGATGGGAAAATGGAAGTGGTCAACAAATTCTTAGAGGGGTATCTACGTTGTTTTGTATCAGATAAGAAGGAAAGGTGGATTAAATGGCTACCACTTGTAGAATGGTGGTATAACACATCTTTTCATACCTCTTCTCAAATGACCCCATTTTTAGCATTATATGGTTACCATCCACCTTCTATCACTTCCTCCTTGAGGGTGCAAACTAAGTTCAAAGATGTTGAGGAACACATTCAACATCAACAACAGGTTTTGGCTAGTTTGAAAGAGAATTTAGCATTAGCACAAAACAGGATGAAACAACAAGCAGATCAACACCGTAGTGAAAGAAATTTCTAAATTGGTGACTGGGTTTTTGAATGTCTCTAGCCTTACAAACAGATGTCCCTAAAGCAACAGAAAAAGGAAAACAAACTTACTCCTAAATATTATGGCTCTTATCAGGTTCTACAGAAAATTGGCAGTGTTGCTTATAAACTAGAGTTGCCTCCATCTTCACACATACACCCAGTATTCCATGTTTATGCCCAAAGAAGGTTATTAGAAAGAAATTTGAAGCCCAGATAGAATTACTAGAACTTGATAAGGAAGGAAGAATCATTTTGGAGCCATAGAAGATTTTGCAAACATGTACTAAGAGGCTGAGAACCAGATACATTAAGGAATATCTGATCAAGTGGAAAATTCTAAGCATAGAAGATGCAACCTGGGAGGATGAAGGTTTTTTGCAGCAACATCTAGGATTATTGACCATTGAGGAAAATGTTGGTTTGAAGGGGAAGGGAATGATATGCCCTTAACCTATTACTTGTATTAGGATATGAGTAGCCGACTTGTGGCTTACCATATCATTTTATTATATCATGTATACTTTCTCATGCTTAATAGGTCGGCCTTGGTGATGACCATAACATATGAATAGTATATATAGGGGATTGCAGGTAGTATTTCATTATCATTTGAGCATTTGAGTCTTATTATATGGTTTGGAGGTTGACCCCTCGAAGTGGCAAAGCTATTCTAATTGCATATTGAGATCATTATTCTGAAATATTGTGTTATTTGGTGTTATATTATTTCTCATAATCTGAATTATACTAGTAATTTCATTACAACACATGCACATAGGTCTCATTCACTGATACATCATTTGTCTCATATATCACCAATCTCATAGCATTGTCACGCGCCTTTATTTCCATAAAATTGGGTGGGGGACCCTTACCCTTCACTACTGTCATATAGAGCTTATACATCATCATACACTTGGGGCATCATGTTTTCTTTCACCCTCTTAGCATTATTAGGTGTCTCACATTTCTACTATTATGCTCCATGATTCGTATTTATTCTTTCTTATATATCTTACACAACTTGATACATACAACTTGTATCTTCATTATCCTATGACACACTCTTGTGCTAACGTTCAAACTTTACTATTGAGGGCACATTAGATCCATAAACCGCACATCATACACATGACACATTTCACTATTTGTGCATTCACGATACATCTCTCTGAAATCACATTCTCACACATCACACTACCCTATGATGCACTCTAGTTCCACGGTTCATACTCAATTGTTGAGGGTCTGAATCTGAAATGAACCTCACCACCTTCACTCTTCATGCTCTATGCTTCATTGATCTATCTATCTAGTGTGCATTTTTAAATCATTTCCCGATGAGGCACTCTTGTTCTATGGTTCATTCTTAATTGCCTAGGGTTCTTTTATAAATGAACCTCATCGCATACTCATACATATCCTCTCGGGGGGCACATTGCTCTTATCACATTCATATTGCATATCATTCCATCTCACTCATTTGTGGCATATTTCATATCTCGGTTGCACATAATCTTTCTTACTTATACTAGTTACATGTACTCTTTGCTTACTATATTAGATGGATATCAAGTATGTCATTATCTTTTCTATATACGCATGCATGTTCATTTGTTTTCTAGTTGTGAATGCAAACTTTCTAAAGATCTCTACATGCAGCAATGGTGTTTGGCATTGTACCTCTTAGTAGTCCCACCAAAGCTCTTGGGGGCATCTACATTTCTACTCTTACACATCACAAGTGTTATTGTTTCATTTTATACTACTTCATATTCTTACTAGCACACTACTCTATTGATAATACATGTCTTGACATATTTTTTATCTTTTTAACATGCTAACGGGTGTTTCATGTGAAGTATTTGATTTGCACGAACTATTCTCCACCATGGTTGTCTAATACTTTTCTTGTTCTTGTCCTCTATTGTATGCCATTTTTACACGCTATTCCATGTCTTGCTTGTATGATTTTGGTTACTTCGGCCCTAATTGCCTTGCGACATTTTGAGTGATGTCCCATGTTTGAAAATCACTTAGTGTGGTCTACATTGTCTTCATTCTTTCTAGATTACACACTGTCTATTATATGTCTATTTGTCTTTATTTCACTAACACATGTTTCTAGCCACTTTGATTACATGTGCTTTGGTTTCTACCATACACATTCCCTCCCCCTACATGGCTGAAAATTTGTATCAGCATATGGTCCTCTCCTTTGGGCTGCATCCTCCTAGCGACGTCACATGCACTCCAAACAAGGGGGCATACATTGGGTGAATCAGTCACCCCATATAGAATCTCAGATCTCAGAGCATCAATACAGTATTTCATGGTACAAGAACATAATAGACTTACAATCATAAAATAGCCCAGATTTTGACTTGGGTTCTCAGTTTAGCACAGAAACCAGCACCCATTTATAGACATTAGGACCTGGGTGATCCTGAACTTTCTTGGGTGCCTATGACCAGGGGGAAGTTACAGTTACTTTCTCATATTGGCACATTTTTTAGAAATTTACAGAGTAGTTTACATAGCATAGGCATAGTCCTCCAGCAATCAGAATTCATTTTATCTCCTTTTTCTACTTGGATCAAACTAGATTGAACACAGAACAAAGTAAGATCGCACCATTTACAATGGTGTATAAATTTTAGGAATCAGTCAGGGATGGAGAATAACACTAGACATTCCTCCCCAACATTTTTTCTGTGGTGTGAGATCACCCAAAAAACTCTCACTTGGCATGAGATCGACCAAAAAAGTCGTTCTTGGCATGAGATCGCCCAAAAAACTCATTCTTGGAATAAGATCACTCAAAAAATCACTCTTATACAACGGTTCAGCACACTTTCTATTGGATCATATGCACATGTTCATTTTTCTACTTTTCACATTTTTACATACTTTTACACGCTTTCTACAGAGTTTTCATAATACATGGCTTTAAGTACTCTTTCACTCTTCTTTTGCAGGCCTGTCCTTAATACGCAAAAAGAAGTAGCCCCACATCAAAAAATTGCAACAATGACAACATGTACAAACACATAACAACACATACATTTCACCCCTAGTGTCACTTCCTTCTCCTTAGCTTCCACACTTCATTTTTATCACTCCATGCTTTTTCTTGTCTCCTCGACACACTTTCACCATCAATCTACATGGTTAACAGGTGCGCATCTCTTATCTACTTTATTTTATTTATTATACACTCAACAACATAAAGTGGGGGTAAATGTAGACACAAAATCACACTCTTGGGTACATTTTTAGGTCCTAACCACATACCACTATTCATATGATTCCTAAGTGAGAAAACTAGTAATTAACATCTATATTTGGCCTCTTTTCTGTCTTTTTGGTTTCCTCTTTATTATTGCACACCTCATATCCCAATTTTATCTTCATTCATTTATCTTTCTTGACTCTAGACACTAACACCCAACCAGGATGTCAGCGCCTAGGCACCCTCGTCCCCTCTCGGCACCCCCTACCTCTTTGTATCTTACTCACCTCTTTTTGGCCTCTTTTATCTTTTGGGCATCATTTTTTCTTATGAGTCAGCTTTTTAGCTTTCAATTACAAAATTCAAACAAGGGAATAATATAAATACAAAGCTATGTGACCATAATAAAGGACTAAGATCTAAGCATCTATTATCACCACCTAAGGTTGCATCCAAAGGCATTCTAAGAGCATTAAATCATCCATGTTGTACTCACTCAAGGGATAAGGGACTTCATTTTCTACATACGTACATAGGAGGGGAAATTCATTTTTCCATCCACACATCTATTTACATTACTACATCTAGTTATCGCTCGTTATCAAGTACATCTTGCACAAGAGCTTCCTAGGGCATGATTCTATCACACACGCACAATAACTACATGGATTTTGAGATATAGTGTAGCTCTCGATCGTAAGTTCACTAATTCGGGTGACCTTTGGGTTCATTCCAACTCCCCATTTGCATCTTTCTTTTTTTGAATTTGATGTGTTTTGGGGTTTTGCATTATATCATTTATTTTACATGTTAGAGGCAAACTCGGTGATCATCCAGCGACACATAGGAGACCAACAACGAAGGTTAGCGACCATCTTGCGACACAATAAAAATAAGTTTTAGAGGTATTTTGCAGTCATGAGAACCCAGAAGCAGACTCTAGTGCCCAGGTGCCCCTATCCTAGTTCAAGATTATCCGACAATTATAGAATTTGTTGAGTGTGGTTGTGATAATCTCCTCCTCATGTTCATCCTTTTTCTAGTCCAAAACACTTTGTAATTTATTATGAAATCATTCAAGTCTTCTATTCTCTCTCTTGCACCTATGGTTTTAATTTTCATTAGCTTATTTCTTGTGTCATATTTGTGCTTTATCATTTATTTATCATATGTGACTCTACAATATCTTAGGTTTTAGCATAATACATATTTTTGTTAAATCAATATGATTCCCTTGTTTGGATTTCATAATTGAAAACTGAAAGTTCGGCACAAAGTACTAAAAGGTGACCACAAAGTAAAAGGGACTCAAAAGAGTAAGAAGAAGAAAGAGAGGGACATGAGCACCCAGGAGGGACATGAGCACCTAGGAGGGACAAGAGCGCCTGGGCACTTCTATCCTAGCTGTGTGCTAGTGTTCGAGGCCATCAAAAGGTAAATTAGTCAAGTTTCAGCATAATGGTAAGATGTGCAAAGCCAAAAGGATGCTCAGTTAAGCTCAGAAAAAATAAAGTGTGAGATATACAAGTAACCAAAATTCCAAAAGGATTTTTCAACCACTAGTCTTCTTTCTTATGAATCATGTATACATTAGTATGTTTTAGGACCTAGAAATGTACCCAAGTGCATAGATTTCATGTCTACATTTTCCCCCACTTTATGTTATTGATTAAATACTCGATAGCATAAATAAGATAGAATATGTGTACCTTTTAAACTGGAGAGGAGTGTAGCTAATAGTGTGCTAAGTGGACAAGTATCCATGTGAAGCATGGCAACTAGGATAGGGAGGTAGACCTTAGGGGTGAATCATATGCTTAGTGGCATGTTGTAGGAGCTTGTGTTTATCGATGTGGGTTATTTCTTATTTTTGTAAGAATAAACCTAAAAAATAAGAGAAAGAGAGTAGTCAAATTCTCATATGTGGAAAAACTAGAGTAATGTATGTATAAGTAAGTAAAAGTGTGAAGAAAGTAGTAACTAAGGAAAGAGTGCACCTAATGTATGAGAGAGTATAAGATAGAAACTTGTCATATTTCTCTTGGATATGTTGTCAGATGGGGTTGGGATAGATCAATTCCCAACCAAGAAAGCATCGAGCCACGGATTTGACCATCTTACCGCTAAGGATGAGGTTTTTGGGCGACCTCATGCCAAGGATGAGTTTTTTGGGTGATCGCATGCAAGTATTAGTTTTTTTGGCGATCTCATGCTAAGAGAAGAGTTTTGGGGAGAGAGGTTTGTTTTTATCTCATTCCATGATGTTTCTCAAATGATAAATGTCATTGTAACCAAATTATATATGAGTTGTAACCAAATTGACTAAATTTTTTAACTAAAGAAAAGTGTCTGATACTATATATTCATATTGTAACTTGCTGGAAACTATGTTGAACTGAAAAACTATTTAGTTTTTCCCCCAGGACATAAACACTCAGGTGGAACACAAGTGCCCACCATTCCTATCTAGCATCTTGCCACCAAGAATGAGGTTTTTGGGTGATCTCATGCCAATTATTAGTTTTTTTGGCGATCTCACGCTAAGAGAAGAGTGTTAGGAAGAGAGGTATGTTTTTATCTCATTCCATGACACTTCTCAAATGATAACTGCCACTGCAGATTGGAACGTCCCATTTTGTAATTGAATTGTAACCAAATTGACTAAATTTTATAACTAAAGACAAGTGTCTGATACTGTATATTCATATTATAACTTGTTAGAAACTATGTTAAACAGAAAAAATATTTATTTTTCCCCTAGGACATAAGCACCCAGGTGGGACACAAGTGCCCACCATTCCTGTCTAATACTGGATGCTAGTGTTTTCTATGTGTTTTTTATCCAAGTCTAATTTTGGACCACTCAGTAATTGTGTGCCTTTACCAATTTTGTACTCTGTTGTTTTGTTCTGGAGTTTTGTACTACTGGAAGGGTGAATTTTCACCTAATAGTTTCCCACCTCATTTGAGGTGCATATGACGAATGTAGGAGGTTGTGGCCCAAACAAGAGGACCATAGATGGATATGCATATAGTATATTGGATACCTGCAAGGGGTATGGGATGTGCATGGTAGAAACCAAGGCACATTCAAAAATTATAGGCTAGAAACAAGTGTTAGTGTAAAAGAGCTAGGATGCAATAGAATACATTGTAGAAAGGAACTATGAAGGCAAGAGGTTCCACGAAAATTAGGTTGCATACATGGGACATAGTTCACAATGTCACAAGACATCAGGGCCGAAGTGTCTATAATCAAAAAATGATCAAGCATGACATAGAGCATAGCCCGCAAACAATAGTCAACAAGCAATAAGAAACAACCATGGTTTTGTAGAATTTTGCAAGGAAAATGCTACACATGAAGCACCCATTATCTTTTTAGAAAGATAAATAGTATGAAAAATCATGTATAGAGCAATGAAAATTAAGTGCTAGTCACAAAAAGTAGTAAATATTGTAACGATAGGACCTATGATGTGTACTATGAGAGTAACAAAGATAGATGCCCTAGAAGCCTTAGTGGGACTAGTAAAGAACGGTGTCAAGCATCACGCATCGTGTAAGGATCTGTAAAGGTCTTGCATGCACCTTAAGATACCATGTAAATGTGCATGTGTGTATATAAAAAGATAGTGACATACCAAGTATCCAACTAGCATAGGAAATAAAGTGCAACATGTAAGTAGTATAAGCTAACAAGAGTAAAAATAGTTGAGATGTGCAGATGTTGTCCGAAAGTGATTGGGTTTTGTGATATGCAAGATATGAAAATAAATGGATATGTGTTTCCCCCTAGAGGATGTGTGTGACGTGATGTTCATGTAGGAATTACGCCCTCAACAGTAAAGTATGAAGTGTAGAACAACAGTGCATCATTGGGTATCGAAAGTATATTATGTGAGTGAGATTAGATGCTAGCAAAGATTTACCATGAAGCACAGAGCGTGAATTATAGTAAATAAGCTATGATTATATGATAGATATAGCCAATAGTGATGGAGGAGGGGAAGTATGATGCCCCCTAAGTGTGTGACTGATGGATATCTATCTAATGATGGTAAACAGACCATGCCATGGTGGTGAATGTTGAAATGTGTCCCAATCATCAACATAGACATTATTTGGATCAAAAGGAGGAATTTTAAGTTTAATTTTAAGAGGTTTTTGAGGGATATCAACTTGTGGCAAGGCAATTAGTTGTTCTTCCTTTGATGGTTTGGCCTTATATGGAACTCGTGATGACTTTTGCATTACTGGAGAAGGAACAAGAGTGACTATTGCATGATGCTCGCTAGGCATAGAAGGATTAGATTTGGGAACCCATTGGGGTTTGGTATTTGGAGATGAGTGTGTAGTAGAATTTTGTGTAGCAAATTAAATAAATCCTTGATGCTTAATTTTCCCAATTCTTTGTTCTAAAGCATAGAAATCATTGTCACGATGTCCATTAATTTTATGATAGTTACAAAATTGGTGACCTTTGCATTTTGTAATCCGATAAGGAGGGTAGTAATGAGTATGTGGAAATTTGATTAAATGGTGATTTAGGAACTCAAAGAGAATATCATGTTTCCTAACATTTCGATCAAACTTGAGACGTGTTTGTTGTGGTAAGACCTTGACCTCACATGTATGAGCACATGTAGTAAACATGGGATCAGGATGAGGTGTAGAAGAAGAACTAGGATGGGAAAGAGAAGCATCCTTGAGATGTTGGATTTCAGCTATGAGGGATGTAATCATAGTTTATATAACTTGAAATTTATCTTGAAAAAAAAGGTATAAATCTTAAATTCACTCAAATATGGATTGATTGGCTATGTTATCATGACTAATAGGGGGTCGGAGATAAGATTAAAAATTGCACTTATTTTTTAAGGTGGTGTATCACGAGGAAGGTACATTGTATGTGAGGCTTTTGTTAAAGCATATTTGCAAATTAGGTGTTTTTGAAGTAATTGATACAAGGAGACTTGAGGAATTTTAGGGGCCATGATATGAAAGAAATTGGAAATTTACAAAATAAGAGCCCTAGAAAGTAACCCAAAGGATAGGTCCAAGATGAAAACCTAAGAAGAACTATGTAGATTAGATGTATGATAGACAATAGATTGAAATATGAACCCTGATGTAACTAGGGTTTGGGGTTAGGTAAAGAAAAATCTAATAAAATAGGAAAAATAAGGATCTAAGTGGTTGATCATGAGTCGGGGTTCACCAAATGATATAATATAATTTGAATTAAATCTTATTTTAGAGTAACATATTGCAATAACTGATATTCATGTGATTACATACAGTATCATGCAAGCAAAAAGAATTCAAAGATGTAACACCCTGAGAAAATAAAGGGAGAAAGATGACTTAGATAATTATGTGTGACCTGAGAATGATCAGAATTGTGTATCTACTTGGATAGTCTGGAAACAGTGTAAAAATGGCTTGCTGAGGGTTTGGAGCCCTAGGAATGTATAGAGCAGAAGCTACCATAGAATGACATGAGAGTTCTAAGCGCTAATGAATGATCTAGGTGCCTGTGTTTTCTCAAATGCTCAGAATTAGGACATTACTAGGTTGGAATATATTGGTTGGTATTCGCTCTTGGTCACTCTAGTTTTGTTGTTAGGTCACTAGTTGCACTTTTAAATTACAAAATAAATGACTACCTTTATATGCCCACAAACCACATCAAATATAATAACAAAGATTTAGAATTGAGTGTATGACTGACCCTGACAATCACCTAAAGAGTGAACTTACGACTGAGCGTTGCATTACATCTCAGACTCCATCTAGTTCTTGGTGTGTATGTGTGTGTATTTGTGTCTCGTGCCTTAGGTTTCCCTTGTGTGAGTTGCATAATGATAGCGGGTTGGATCTAGATTTCCCCGAATATGAAAAATGTGTGTGATGGAATGGAATAAACTACCCTCCTATGCAATGTATGTTGACCAATGCAGCCCTTGTCCCTTGTAGTGCTTTTGCGCCTTTGTGCAAGCTTAGGTGATGATAGATCATTCTTATAGTGCTTGGCCCCTTATTTTAAAGAATTAACTAAGTATATATATGATTCCCATGTTTGAATTTCATAATTGACAACTGAAAGACTGATCCAAAGTACTAAAAGGTGACCAAGAAGTGAAAGGGACTCAAAAGAGTAAGAAGAAAAAAGAGACGGATAGGAGCGCCTGGGCACTAGTGTGTGAGGCCATCAAAAAGTAAATCAATCAAGTGTCGGTAGAGCTCTAAGATGTGCAAAGCCAAAAGGATGCTCATTCAAGCTCAAAAACAGTAAAGTGTAAGATAAAAAAGTAATCAAAAGGAAAAAGGAGTTTTTAACCACTAGTCTTCTTGCTTGGGAATGATGTATACATTAGTATGCTTTAGGACCTATAAATGTACCCAAGTGCATAGATTTTGTGTCTACAATAACAAACATAGCACAACCTGATCTGAACAACTTGAGAAAGAAGGTCATGTAGACACTACATGAGATTATAAATGAGATAAGAAGAGAATGATTATTAGTACCCTCAACTCAATAATATAGACAACTTCATCATGATCCATACAAACAATTAGAGAATCATATAAGGGAACAAAATAAACCTCCTTCCTCATATGTAGATGTGTTACAATCATTTTGTGATAGGTGAGCTACCATGAGACAACAATAGTGAGTAAATTAAGATCAACCACGTGCACGTGTTGAGCCAGGAAGGATCATTGAAGCAACACGCAGGGTCTTAGCGAGAGAAGGATATCTCCATGGATTTTGTTACTTCTACGGGTCATAAGATCATTACATATGAAATTCCCACTTTTTGACTAATTTTCCCACTCCTATTTCAATTTAATGGAATGGTGTGCAAGAAAATAAGAAACTCCAAAATATGGGAGGCTTTAAGACTACCTCTTGATGTGTGATGATGAAGATGAAGATACGGGGGAAAATATCCTCTCTGTGGAAAGCTCAATAACCTACGCAACAAAGAGACATCTACACAAGAAAAATATTAGTAGATAAGATGGTGGGTTTCCTAACAAAGTCAATCCTGAGAAGTGATAAACTTCCTAGGGAGGATGTCAACCCACTTTGATTAAAGATTGATAAAGTATAAAGGATGGATAGCATGTAGAGTATAGTAGAACAAATATTAGAGATATGCAAAGATAAACTAAGATAAAGATCTGATAACGATAAATTAAGATAAAGATATCAAACCTGATTAGGCCGATAGTGACTCAAGAATGATAGAGGCAGTTGACTGTGACTGCAGCAGAGCAGATCAAAATATGTGTAGAAAAACAGATCTAGGGCTCATTGTGCTATGTTGTCATTGTCCTGAATCTGATGCAGAAAGAAATGAAACCGAAAGGATGCAAGAAACAGACAGATCTAATGAGAAAATGATGGATGCATATCGGGTCAATGGAGAATCAGCATGAATTTGGGACAGTTGATGGAAACCAGGGCCAAAAAGTGAGATTTGGGTTGTCAAAGAGTTGGATCACAGAGATAGAGGGATTTGAATGTTGAAGGAGGCTAGAAAACAAATTCCAGATGAGGAAGAATGTATAAAACAAAGTTGATGCAAATCAGGTCAACGGTGACTGGGTTGGATTGATGGCAATTGGGGTTAGATTAGGGCTAAATGAAGCTAAATAGATGCCAAAAGGGCTATGAAGAAGAATCAATGATGGAAGATCTCTAAGGCAACAAGCAGACCTACAAAACTAATAGAGAGAAATGATGAAACAATGGTAGGGATCCAAGAAACTTTATACTTCAGATCTCCAAAGATGACATGCAAGAGCTCTAATATGACTCCAAGTTGATGATTGCATCTCACAAGAAGATAAGGAAACAGGAAAAGCTCACAAGAAGGTAGAAAATCCAAAATTTCATCCTCTTGAGGGTGGTAGTAGTATACTTAAGCGAGTCTCCCATTGACTGCGGTTGACCATCAATTTGAGCAGTGGAGATGATACACAACTCGAGACAAAGGGCCCTAATAAGGTTGGTGTTATCACCGAATCACAGCACCCTCTGATTTGCACAAGTGTGTGTGCTTGAGCTCACGGTGTGACTGGGTAACATGGGTACTATCTCCAAGTTGTGGGACTTGCTACTTGAGATAGACCTCCAGAGACAGTTGGTTCTTCTTCCTAATCCTAGTGCAAACTAATTCTACTAATATGAAGCTACTAACTATCTCTATCCTACAATTTCCAAGCGACCAGGGAGATAGAACTAACATGCAAATGAAGGAAAACTACACTACAGAGGTGATGCACCAAAATAAGGGAATGGGAACAATCTCCAATGTGTGAAAATGGAAGCAAAATACAAATCAGAGAGGGTGATGACAGTTCTCCACAATCTAATAACAACATTCGCAACACTTTTGCATGCATGCACAATAATAATAGGTCCCTGCAAGAATATGGAGTAGACACAAACATCTGCAATAACATTAGAGAGACAAGGAGAATGCAACAAACTCAGCAACAGAAGATACATCCACAAACTTGAATCTATTGCTTCATTAATAGGCATAGTCCAAACTATTACAAAATAAAGGCCTAGATCACCATGCAAGGATTCCACTACAAAAGCTTGTAGCACATTGGCGTCACAAAACCAAAATGACAGAGTTTTTCTACTCTAACTATCATGCTCTAGAATGAACCCAACACATCAATTTATAGAATTTGAGAGGAGAGAGAGAGGGGATGCAATTCCTGAAATTCCCTTTCCCATCAATTGCAAGTCACGATAAATGAGTTTGGTTGGTGGTTTTGGACCTGCAAAATAAATCTCAAGGTTCCCCATAACTTGCAGCAGTGAAGAATGATTTCTCATGCTCATTAAATGCTTCTCCATCCACTTTTCGACAACCAAACAGAATTGGGATAGTTTTCCTTAAAAATCACCATAAAATCATCAATTTTTGCATTTCTTTATTATTGTACGTCCAACTTGAAACCACAATTCCATTGAGACCAATTTTGTGAAAATCCATTGAAAATTGCTCAAGTTATGACCCTCTGAGTGTGAGCAGCTATTTTGAGTTTGCCAGGGATTTCTTGCATTTTATGGGATTAAACATTTAAATTTTTGGGGCTAGAGATGTTTTTTTATTTTCACCCACCTACCCTTACTAAAAATAAGAAATTTAATTTTTTGGCATAGAGGATGTCGAGCACTTTCTGAAAATTCCAATGTTGTCAAAATCAGCTCCGGGTCAAAAGTTATGCATGTTGGAACTTCAGGGTCGGGGTGTTCCACGCGGGCTCCCATAATCCACATTAAACCACTTTCCCTGTGTATTGTGGGTATTGCAGGTTTTTAGGGAGCTCATGGCATTGGGGTATAAGTGTCGCTTGGGCCTCTAAACTCCACTTTATCCACGATGCACTTTGTCTCCTTAATGTGTCGCAATTTCACCTCCGCGGGGAACTCATGTCCCGCAGTACTTGGACCGCCCAGGCTGCGAACTTCTACCTTTTCCACAATACATTGGATCTGCTTCCATTCCTTTACAAATCAAGTAAATCAGCTTTTCGAGGAACTTTTGGCCCGATGGAACCTGGACTGCCTGGGCTGTGAACTTCTACCTTTTCCGCGATACATTGAATCTGCTTCCATTCCTTTGCAAATCGAGTAAATCGGCTTTTCAGGGAACTTGTGGCCCGATGGAACCTAGACCACCTGGGCCGTGAACTTCTGCCATACATTGAATTTGCTTCCATTCCTTTCCAAATCGGGTAAATCATCCTTTTGGGGAACTTATGGCCCAATGGAACCTAGACCACCTGGGCTGTGAACTTCCACCTTTTCCGCAATACATTAAAATAGGTCCCTTTTCAGGTTTTTCAAATTTTTAGCAAATTTTCACTAACTCCTTAGATTTTCCTTGAAAAGGGGAGTTATAGAAAAACAAAGGCATGCCCCCAAAATCCAGATTTCTTGTTTTCACCATTTCTATATATTTGAATCTAAAGAAATTGTGTAAGTTATCAAAATCACCTTGGGGTAAATTTCGGATAGCAGTTGGATTAGGGTTTTGAGTTGTTTAGGCAGGTTAGGGTTGCATAGGGATGATAAAATGTGGTTGGAGTGGAAAGACATTGAATGAGGCTAGGTGAGAGTCTTGGGAGGATAAATGGGATGTTTATGGATGTGATTAGGGTAATGGATGGGTTTAGGGGTATTTAAATACGATTAGGGATGGATTATGAGAGATAAAATAATGATAAGATTAAGATAGGAAACTGGGAAATTATATGAAATAAATGGAAATATGAGGGAAATAGGAAGAGGGACTCAAAGGTGTAAGATGACAACGAAGGGGAGAGAACGTGAGATGGGGGACAAGCATACCAAAATTTGGTGTCTACATTTGCCATTTTTCGTCATGTGGTTTGCGTTAAGCAAGCCGCAAGAAAAAAAAACTAGAAGTGAAAGAGGATGATGGTTTAGGTTTTACCCCTAAAACTAGGGATCGATGATATGAAGAAAAATCGAGTACTAGGTTGAAAGAGATGGATGGAGGAAAGGAGGAAAGAGCAAGACAATGAGAGAAGAAGAGAAATAATGCCCCAAGTGGAGAATAATGACCATTGTGATAAGGATAGGATAAAAACAAAAGTAAAAATAAATATTGGGAATCACTTAGGTAAGGAACATAGCACGGCCTCAATGGAGACGACATGATTGTCTTACGGACCCATAAGTTGGAAAATATCACTGCAAGATGGAGGGAATCGAATGGGAATATGCTCGAATGGATGAGATAAAGATGGTAGGAGCCTTGGAAATACTTTGGTATGGAACATAGCACGGCCTCAATGGATGTGACGTTAATGTCTTACGGACTAGTGACTTAGGAAATATCACTGCGAGATGGAGGGAATCCACTCGAATGGATGTGTAAGTTGTGGGACCAATGGAAGACATCAAAAGTATGTGCAAAAAAAATGAGGATGTTCAAGACAATGGTCTAACAAAATTTCGAGGATAAAAGAGTATGTGTTGTCCTTTGGAAATGAGGAAGCGAGCAAATATGTGTCTTGGTGGGACGAAGATGGAAATGATGGCCACAATGGTGGGCTTGAAGATGAGATGTGGTGCCCCGAGAGGGAACACAGAGATGGCCACAGAGCAGGCTACTGGATAGGATTACGGATGTGTGATGAGATAAATAGATGGGCCAAAAGATAGCAAAATGGGCTATGTGAAATAAGTCAAAGTGTGTTATGGGTGACACACAAGTCTGAAGTGGAAGAAAAGATAATTTGGAAAAGAGATGGGATGAGACAAGAGGAAGGATGGAAAATTAGGGTTCGGTCGACGATGATTGGGTGAGTCGACAGTGACTTGGCTGGGGTCGATAGGGACTAAGCAGGTCGATAACGACTGGGTTGGCGCACTTATATAAGTGATGGAGACAACCAACGAGACTCATTTGTATGACACAATTTTAATGATCGAGAGCTATGAGAGGTAGAAAAGCTTGAGATTTGAACAAAATGGAGGCCAACGGAGGAGGGAGGAAGTGTCAGAGGTCTTAGAGAGTCGTAAGTGTCGAAAACCTATCTTAGTTTTGATTTTGATTTCATTTTTTATTTATCTTTTTAATGTTTGAATTTTTTATGGGCACCAAGGACCGGTCGGTGGCGACTGGGTACAGTCGCCGTTGACTAAGCTAGGGTCGATGTCAATTGGGTAGGATGTAGGTTTTATTGATAGTTCTTTATAGAAAAATGGTGATTTTTGATGATTGGATGTTGATGAATGCTTGTTGGATTGATTTTTGTAGGTCAGAGACACTCTATACCTGAGAGATAGAGTCCCAACCATGTAGGGGACTATTAGGGTAGATGTCATAGATATCGAGAGGGATCACCTAAATACAGTTAGATTGGGTGGATTCTACCATTATCAGAGGGTGCCTAAAGACACGGGGTTTATCATAACATTGATAGACAAATGGGACCGGAGGACTAGAACCTTTTGGTTTCGGACTGGAGATTTGACGATCACACTGGAGGATGTGTATCGTATTATGAGATTTTACCGATTTAGAGGGAGTTGATAGTGATGATTACAATGGAAGGTCGGATGGGTGCATTGACACAGTTTTTTAGAGAAGAGGTCTTGCATATTGCTTTTAAATCAGGGCCATTTCCCATTGATACTCGTTATCAGCCTGTGACGCCAGGAAACCGACTGATATGCTTGATCATGATGGCTATATCGTGCTATGCATTTCCAAAGTCAAGTGGAGCCAAATTTCCATGGGGTTTAGTAGGGATGGGGGCAGACATTTTTTAGCACAGGACATTGTTTGCGTTTGGGGCAGCTCTACTGGCACAGGTATACCACAAGTTGTGGATGTACGTCACGGAGAAGAGATTGGGTATGGATGTGGGTTTTTTGTTGCATTGTTGGGCATATGAGCACATAACTGCGGTGAGGCCACCAAGGCTTCCATGGATCACAGGTGATCATATTGAGTTGGCAATGGGGTTCATGAGATGGAGATCCAACCAAGCTCATGGAGAAAGGGATGAGAGGGGCAAGGATTGCTATGTTGAGAGGTTAGGAAGCCTTGATGTTAATGATGTCAAATGGAGGTCGTATAGAGGGTTCCCTACATTCTCGAGCGTAGACATAGAGCTTGCGGGCATAATTAGAGTCATAGGGGTGCAAGGGTTGAGGCCATAGATGGTGGAGGAAGCACAGTTTCCACAGGTGATGAGGTAGTTCAAGTTAGTGCAAATAGTTCCTAGAGCACCAATTAGATACAACCGAGATGAGATAAAGAGGGACTTACCTGGTCCCGTGATGGCTGACCCATTGGTGGAGAAAGCAAAGCCATAAGATATTGATGAGGATGATGTGGGAGTGGCAGAGGGTTTTGTGGAGTAGATGACACAGTAGTGGGCAGCCCGGGGAGTTGAGAATGTAGTGCAGGTAGGAGGAAATGTGGCAATGCCAGCGGGAGGAGAGGCGAAATCTTTTGTAGGAGGAGATGATGGAGATGGAGTTGTGGTGGTAGAGATAGCTTAGTTGTAGGCAGAGCTAGATGCAGCTCAGCAAGAGCAAGACACTGCACGCCAGGAGCTTGATGTGATGCACCAGGAGCGCGACTTGGTTATCCAGTAAAGGGATAGGTATCGGAGACAGAGAGAGGCCCTGCGGTCCAAATACAGATATCTAGGCACTCCATCTCAGGTGACGGGGGGAGAGGCTCATGGAACCACAAAGGGAGCTAGACAGATGGCTCTGCCCAGTTTTGTGACCTTGGAGCAGTACAAAGCTCTAGGGGATGAGGCACACTACTATGAGTGCATAGTTACGATGAGATTACCTGATGTACTATGTTACACGGCATATATGGCTGAAGAGAGGAGATCGGCACAACCGATGACTTCAGGGAGCACTGTGAACATAACGCAACTGCAACGTGATGGTGGACATGGAGGAGGACAAGGAGGACAAGGTCCTTCCTTTGGATTCAGAGCTTCTGATCTTGTGTTCACCTAGTAGTGGGTGAACATTGTATAGACATAGATAGATTTTGAGATAGAGCCCACTAGAGGCCTATCACAGATGTATAAACATTTCGACGATATATATATATATATATATATATATATATATATATATATTATATATATATATATATATGTATGTATGTATGCATGTATGTATATATGATTTTTTCATGAGTTACAATGTGTTGTGACGAGTACATTAGATGCATGTGATGGATTATGATTATGTGATGTTTTTTAGATGATAGATGCAAAACTGATTAGATGGATATAAATGTTGATTTAGATATTTGATATGATGTATTTAGATGATATGATGTATGGATTAAATATTTAAATCAGATTTATGAGATGGATGTAGATGGTAGATATGATTAGATGTAGATGATGATGTAATTTAGATTGGATATGATGTGGTAGATTTAAATGTTATGAATATGACTAGATGGATTCAAATGTTAGAAATGATTATTAGATTAGATATTATGTTGGATATGATGTGATGTTTTTTAGATTAAATTTGATGGACTGGATGTAGATAGATAAAATGTGACCTTGATATGGTGACCCAAATATAAGGACACTTGCAACATAGCAAGGAGCACACATAGAATAGATGCTTTAGGACTTGCATCCTATGGTCGTTGTTAACATACAACCAATGATAGTTAGTCACATATAGGATCATGGGGGGAATACAGAAGGTGTGCTTATACACCTATCGTAGACATGACGAGGGGTTGATATATAGCTTGTATAGGGAAATAGTTTCTCCTTATGTGGTTGTCCTAGGTCTATGCCCCAGCTCTAAGCAATATGGTGCAAACCGATCAATGCGGGAAGTTTACTTTTGATGGGAAAGTTGATCGATGGGGAAAGCTTTCTTAGGATGCCTTTTTTTTCTTTTGCCTTTGATATTTAGAAGGTTGATCAATGTGGGAAGCCTTAACTACCATGATATAAGAAAGTAGCTATCCTTCAAGGGGGTGATCTGCAATGAGATTTTTTTCTTTTGATTTTTATTTTTGATTTTTGCTTTTGGATGGCAGGACAGAATGCATGATAGTTGTCCTTCGAGGGATCGATCTATACTTTTGACATTATTTGTTTTATATGAACAGTTGTTGTTTGAGGGAGTAGTCTGTTTTTGGGATAATATAGCTTTTGATATGAGCATCTATAATTTTTTTACTTTTTATGATAGAGCTGGGGATAGCCAAGTAGACCACTTGGGGAGGGGAAGTGAGGTCTACAAGCGACAAACGTGGACCCTTATCATGGTTCCAGTAGGTAGATAAGAAGGAGATGGATGTAATGATTGTGGGGTTCCCATCTAGGAGGAACTTGTCCATGAGGAATATGATATGGGCAAAGTCGTGGTGCCCATATTCAAGGTAATAGATAGGAAAGTGACGGAGGACCACATGATTCCAAATCATACAGTGGAAGATGGAGAAAGTTAATGATGGAAATAAGATCATTAATGCGACTAAGATCACGTTGGTAGGTGTGTTAATAGTAGAAAGGTTGTAAGTGCAAGGCATTGAGAGGTTCCATTTCTAGTTTACCATCAAGGGAAGCTACGATAGGCCCCATACCCATACTTAGGCATGATAATATATGGTCTAATCCAATTTGGAGCAAACGTCCCATTTTGGCTCCTTTCTAGAGTAGTGACATTCTGATTTTTAAATATAGACAAATGACTTGTAACTACAAATAGCCCCTACTTGAGATAGCAACCTCTACAACTCCCTCAAGTTGCATTTTTATTAATAATTGCCAACAAATTTTGTGGTGTTACTACAAAGCCACTTTTGAACAAACCAAGCCAAGCCATCCATCAATCAACACCCCTCCAGAACAATAAAAGTTGAGTGTCGTTGGTCAGCATTGAAAAAAATGTATTGAGTGCCATCAAAAAAATGTATTAAGCATGGACAATATTTTATCATTCAATGTTTGATTTTTATGTAAGTGTAGCTAGAAACCATACATGTCAATCAATAGAACCCTGACCTATATTGAGAATTAAGTATTTATTCTTTACTATCAAAGTTCAAAAGCCCTTTGTTAGTTTCTAACATCCACATTAAGGAAAAGAGGAACAAGCCTTCTTGCCACATTTTCTCAAACCTCCCTGACCCTTCAAATTCCATGAGTAGATAAATATTATCCATTTGGTTGACTATCGATCCCTACCCCTATTCTGTTAAAACAAAAACAAAATTTAACAGAATAATTTAATACGTAAACTTTCCCCGTACTTTGTTAACATATTGATGATGTTAGTTTCACCTTATCATCCCATTGATTCAACTGCATCATATAAACCAAACCTATGGAAATAAAAGCATCGATGAATCTAAAGCACATCAAGCACTAAACTAAATATGTTGATTCAGCATGAGTTGTTTGGATATATACAAAAAAGACAAGATGGCATGTCCAGCCAAGTGCAAGATTGTGACAATGAGAAAATATGATACTTGTGTTATTTAAATCCCAAGTCTAAGTGGAGCCTCCCATCTAAACAAACTCTTTACAAGTATTTTTAGGCACTCATTCCCCATGTCCTTTCTTGGGTCTTTTTATCCGTATTCCTCGTCCGTCTGCCCCAAAATCATCTTTACCACCTGGATGTGTCTTCTATTACACCCTAGCAAAGCTTCACCAATCATATTAGTATGAAGAATCTAAGCTTTGGCCCTGCATTGTACTGGAGTTGTTCCATCTCCCCCCTTTGCTCGATGTTTAATGGTTGTACATGATTTATTCTAACATTCCATTTAAGTCTTTTCACAGCTGCTTTTCCCTTAACTCTCACTTCATGTGTGTTTTACTCTCTTCCTCTTTAAGTTATCTGGAGATGACTTGCCCACTTGCTTTGATATTGATGCCTTAAGGCTTCATATAATTTCTTTTGTAACTTTTTTTCTCAAGATAATATTAAGACCTTTGTTCATAACCATCTATCTTAATGTTGGCATGTTGGCATGTTGCATGCATTTGTTCACGTCACAAGAGTTAATTGCTTTTTAGAAGGCATTATGTCCTTGTACCAAACTTTAAATTTAAAAACTTCAAAAAGATTAAGATATGACTTCATATTAATCTCAATGAGAATTGAAGGCTTGGGTAGATCTGCACAACCAACAAACAAAACTGTGAAGTTGTCAGAAGTGTTTTTGTTCAACTAAGCAATAAGTGATATTTGTAGATCGCAACTTCTTTCAACCAATGAACCATCTCCGTCTCGTCAAATTTTCATTATGATGACCAGCGCCACCAAACGTGTAATGCAGAGTGATTTTGTGAGTATTGGATATATGGATTTTGCACATATCCATGACTCCCTTTTTGAAACAAAAATCGCTAGCACGAAAGAAGTCCATTGAGAATAATGTATTCTTTAACAAATTCTTACCATTAGGCTAGCCACAGAGTCTTCATACTCTCTACAGATTTATAGGGCATTAACTTCAAGACTATCATAAAACATACTATAAACTAAGTGCCTGCAAAAAAAACATTTTTTAGCACTGCACTAATATAATCCCCAAAACTGGTCGGGGACATCCTTAAGACACTCCTCAAACAAGTGAGTACCACAGGCCACAAGTCAATAATCCTACATATTAATATTCCATTAAAACAATCCCAACTTGTGAACATCCTTAAAACACTGCTCAAACAAATGAGTACTGAATACATTTTTTCAAACTTAGATAACTAGATGCCAAGACAGTGATCAAATTGTTTGACATAAGCATCAAGGCAGTGATGATAGATAACTACTGAAGATAAAGATGGATTTAATTTCTAGCATGTAGAAGCTTATGGTTGTCAAATAAAGATAATGGAGCGTGTCTTGTGCAGTCTCCAAGAAGCAGTAGGAAAGACAACCTATCACTAGTTGGAAGGGGATTCAGAATAGTATCTGGAAATATATAAAAGCCAAACGCATATGAGCAAGACCCCAGGATTACACGGATCACATCAGAAGCAAGAACAGATGTAAAGTACTATAACTTCAAGTTTCATATGTAGCAAACATTGTAGAAAACCAAAAGGGATGAGGAAAAGTGTAAAAAATATATTGCCACTGCATATTATTTCATCCAGAGACCTTTTTTTGACTCAAAGAGGACTGCATGATGCATAAACAAAGGTCTTATATATGTGGAGCACAAATGATAAAAGCCTACTTCTCCATAATCCAAACAGAAGGGAACGGGAATCTTTCGAGTAAACCAAGAGAGATGGAGATGAACTTGTAAGCATCATAATCAAAATAATACACAAAAAATGTTGGAGTCTTCACCCACAACTCATCAACAAGAAACATATCGGTAAGAAGCTCATATACCACAAAAAAAAGAAGACCAGTTAAGAGATTGCATGCAACAATGAAGAAGGCCAGAAACTTCTTGATGGGCAAAATCCCAGTCAGCAAGTGGTAGATAAATAGGTGTCATTTCATGTCAAAAAAATAGATTATAATATTTGATCTAGAAACTTAAAAAAAACCTGACTCCACAACAATGGTAGTGAAGCTTTTAGCTGTGTGTGTGAAGATTTATCTCAATCCACACACCCAAAGATGCAGTAACATAATAGTACACCTATTCCAATTCAAGTTTGCAATATTTGCTCATTTTATAGATATGATAGAGGGTCATTGCTCCCAGTTGATGTATATGCAGTAATTGTCAGCAGTTCATACTTACTAAAGGGATGTTGTCCACATGAGGATAGCAATTTCAATTCAAGGTGATTAAAAATGGCAAAACCTATACCGTATATAGGCAAGAAGCATCTATCATTAATTGAAAGTTCACAAGCAAAGATGTCGGTTAATGCTTATATAGGATTGGTGATGATGGAACTACCGGACCAAAAATGACTTTGTGAAAGCAATTTCATGGGGGAGCAACAACCTCCAAAGTAAAGAACAGTCACTAGGAAAATTAAGTAACATTGACATTAAAAGATACAAGGTAAATTCCAACTACAGGAAAAATTATGACAATATGATGATGACAGCAAGCTGATGTCAACAAAATTTGCAATAAACATATTGTTGCCATCAATCCAGAAACGTCTTGATGGGAAATTCTCAGTCAGCAAGTTGTAGATAAATAGGTGTCATTTCATTTTAAAAATATAGATTACAATACTTGATCTAGAGAATTTTAAAAAAAACTGACTCCACAACCCGGTGGTGAAGCTTGGCTCTGCCTGTGAAGGTTTAACTTAATCCACACTCCCAAAGATGCAGTAGCATAATAGTACACCAATTCCAATTTAAGTTTGCAATATTTACTCATTTTATTGATGTGATAGAGAAGCATTGCTTCAGTAACATGTATGAGTAGTAACTGTCAGCAGTTCATACCTGCAAGAGGGATGTTGTCCACATAAGGATATCAATTCAGTTCAAATTGATTAACAAAAACAAAGCCTATACCGTATAGAGGCAAGAAGCATCTAGCATTACTTGAACGTTCACAAAGCAAACATGTTGGTTGATGCTTATATAGGATTGGTGAGATAATTGGGACCAAACGGACCAAAACTGACTTTGTGAAAGCATTTTCACTGGGGAGCATCAACCTCCAAAGTAAAAAAGATAGGGTCACTAGGAAAATTAGAAATCATTGACATGAGTTGATATGGAGAAAAGATCAAGGTAGATTCCAACTAGAGGAAAAAATTATAACAAGGTGATGATGACAGCAAGCTAATGTCAACAAAATTTGCAATAACATATTGTTGACATTAATCAAATGATATTTACATTGATGCGGTTGATGTATACATTAATGTGATAACATCAACATAAACCTGGATGACATCGGCATTTATGACACCATCCTCAACTCAGATGACACCAGCATCAACTTGGGTGTAAATGATATCATCCTGGATGCCACTGATACTAACCTAGGTAGCACTGATAACAATCGGGTCAACATTGTCGAGTATTGCATCCATACAAGTTTGCCCAAATTGCAGTAAACTGAACGGTTTATGGTTGGTTAACAATTGGAAACAATTCCACATACTTTGCTGTCTCTCAATTGGAGCATATCACTGTGTTCACTAAATAGAACAATTGTATATGTATGAGAACAAATAGAATCAATAGTGATATCTACACAACCAATGTGGTGATTTCTCTTTAAAACAACATGTTGTTAGTCTTCATGAATATAAATTTGCACATAATACTTTCTACATAAGTTTTTATCGTTCTTATTTGATTTCTACTTTTGAATTTACTAAGGTAAATCCCCTAAAACAAAGCCCAAATCCAATTCAAAATGTTTTTTGTTGGAAGTAGGAAACAAGAGCACAAACTTTTCCGGCAGAGCAAAAGTATACTTCAGATAAAATGTCAAGGTCTAATACAAAATCTGCTCAAGGACATGCCACGTCAAAAAAACATTTTGTCTAAAATCTAAATTTAAATGCTTTATTTCCCCACCGGATCAATATGGTGAACTGAAGACACCCACCCCTTTCATGCTATGACAGGTGTAGGAGTGCTGGAACAAAAGTAGTGATCAAGAGAAAAGTAATATGCGTATTGTTTCATGCTACTTCTCCAGACATGCACCAGAATCGGTCTATAGTTTAGTTGTCCACAAACCTACTTTCAAAAGGAAACATGAGAAATCCCCAACTCTAAGAGTACATATAACAGTTCAATAAAAGACAGGTTTGAGTGCCTGGAAACAGTCACCCACTTTCAAATAAACTTATGGCCAGTCAGAATAATTCGGGAAATGGAATGAGTCATTGGAGACAAAAGGAATTTTTCAAGAGCATTTTCTGCAGCAATGTCACTATTATGAAACTCTGGTAATACTCAAACCACAAGCTGAAACACAGACATTGGCAAAAAAAAACAAAGAATCCACAAGTTTCTAACATGTGTTTGTGTTGACATCTGTTCATTTCTTGTGGAGACAAACACCTACATCTCACTCAAATATCAACAGAAGTCATTTCTACTTCTCATTCTGTTAGGTAACCTACAATAGCAGCCTAGGGTGGTGGTCGAGTGTAAAGTCCACGAGTGAATCATAACCTACAATGGCAGTTGGAGATGGTGCTCGAGTGTAATGTCCATAAATAGGGTGTAACCTACAGTGGCAGCCCAGGGTGGCTATGCATGTAATGTCCATGAGGGAGGCATAACCTACAATGGCAGCTGTGGGAGGTGATGAAGTGTAATGTCTGTGAGTGTGTTCATAAAAATGGCCGACTTTAAACTTCACATACGTTGACCATCATAGATGTTTCTTCTTGCTTGGAGACAGCAATCAAGAAAGTCCTGATATTGTTTTCTGGAAAGACTTTTTTGATCCCTACATGATAGTACAACTAGATTGAGGCCATTTACCACCAGTCTGAGAAATTTGTAAAGAATGTGATGGAATCATTATAAATTTAAGCAATGTGGAAACTTTTCCTACAGAGTAATACAACTATAATGACGTTATCTGCCACCAGTCAGCGAGAAATTTCAAAGACAGTCGATGGAAACATTAATCATTGTGGAAACCTTCAATAAATAAAACTATGTGACAAATCCAAGATATGCACCTCGAGATTGATACATCTAAAAATACATTTAAGATATCTAAGCTAATTGCAAGCCCACCCCCAACCATGCTCACTAGGATTTAAAATGGAATAATCAATCTCAACTCTTCCCTCCTAATGGAAGAATCATTTTGAATCCCCCTGAAACCATCTTAGAGATGCCACAGACATTGTTTATTACAATTTACTCGTTTTTTGCAACCAGCTGATAAAAACCAGTTCACAATGCAAAAAGAAATTTCCATCACCTTCAAACATTGGTTTCAAATTATTACCCTTTGGCTAACCCCAAATTCTCCTATCTATATAATAAATTACTTGAGACTTGTAAATTTAGAACTTATGATTTAATTTAAAACCCTACCATCACCTTCTCACCTTCAAATGTGCATATCAAATTATTTGTAATAGTTAACCCCGATTTCGCCAATCTATATACCGAATTATTTAAGACTAATTTTGAACTTACAATTTAGTTAAAAACCCTAGCAATTTGACACACAGCGTGGTTTCAAATCCCACATTTCATTTGTAAAAAGAACACAATAACCTGATTTGTTTCTATTAATATGCAAACAATACATTAAAAATTTAAGATTTAACAGATCAAATCAACATGGAACCTAAAGTACCGCAGATCTCATTTGACATATCTTTTCACTATAAAACATGTTTGAATATGACAGCCAAGTTGCTCACATGGATGATTAAAGAAAATCACGGGAGTTGGAATCAATAAGGGGTATTTATTTTCTTACAAAACAATACAATAAATACCCCTTGTGCAATTTCATATCCCATTTCATGACAGAGCCATATTTCCGTGAATCTTCCTAGCAATTTATCATTGATTGTCAAATTAACTACATTTTAAATCAAGGTCATTACATTAGAAATAAAGAATTTCCAATCATTGAAATAATGATGATGATGCCCACAAATGTATCTCAGCCTTTAGTCCAGAACTTGATCGGCACATTCTGCACAACCTGCTGGATATATTGTTCATGTTATCTATCTCAAATTGATGGGATATATTCCTTCCTTGAGTTACACCAAAACCACTCACGAAGGTAGACACAATTCGATAGATACTAGAATATTTAAGTTTAGATCATCTGATGTTAATAAAGTTTTTATACAGAATACTTGGACATTTTGCAAAGAGAACAATACCACATAAGAAAAAGATGTAAATCCTTTGTTCCCAAGGGGCTCGAACATTCTTACAACCTAAGACGATGATGGTTGAACTTTGGAGCCAATTGCCCTCCTTGCAAATGCTGGCAAACAAAACGATGCAGTATGCATCTGCAAAACAAAAACAGAATTATGTTAAACTCAACATGAGAAGATGAGACTACTTAAAATTTTAATTGTGAGTGCCTAAATGAGAGAAATACTCTTACTTAGCTATAATGCAACAAGGTTGTAATAAGATTGGAGAAGATTTTAAAATCAGACCACTAGCATGCATACAAAATAAAATACATCAACCAATAAATGGCTTCACGGCAAATATACAAGACTATAAGAGAGATGGAACAAACCTCTGAGTTATAGAACCTTAATGGACCCAATGATTTTAGATTACATTCCTGCTTATCAATGGCATTGATAGGATGTTGAAAGTCTACAGGAGGCCCCTCAGTTGAACAAAGCATAAAGCCAATCATTCCACTGCAAGAAGCATGAGCAGAGATGGACATTAACCCCTATAATATAGAGAAACTGAAATTTATTACAATATAGAATGTGTTTGTTCTGTAGCATTAACCGAATTGAAAGAGATCAGAAGCAACGATTATACCTTGGATAGGTAGGAACAGTTGTCCATGCATAATTAACTGCGCCCTTAAATGTTTGGCGGCAAACATTAACAATATCTTCAATGATGGGCATGTGCAGCCACATACTTTCTGCCTGGGTACACACCACACCTCCTGGACGCAAAGCTCTTGCCACTGATTCGAAAAATGGTTTTTTGAACAGTTCCTCTGCAGGACCTGAATCAAGCATAAGCAAGATATACAATTATGTCAGCCACATAAAAAATTCAATAAAAACCCTACTGATGACTCAAACTACAAATCTGATATATTTGAGAAAGCAGAATACCTATGGGATCAGAAGAATCTACAATAACTGCATCATAGGTACCTTCTAGACAATCTCTTAAAAATGCTACTCCTGCAAAAGGATGGATTATAGATCAGATGAAAGCTCACATACAAAAGTTTCCATCAACAGTAAAGCATATACACGTGCAATACTAAAAACAAAGGAAATATCATACCATCACCAATACAGAGCCTCACACGAGGGTCTTGAAAGCCTACGGCAATGTTAGGAAAGAACTCTTTTGATACCTGCAGAAATAGATTAGGGAATTACATAAGTCGTAAAAACACTTGCAACAAAAGACATCTTTTCATCCTGATAATCTAGACTGTTTCGGTATAGGTACGGGTACAAGTACGGGTATGGTTTAAAAACTTTGGGTTCGGTATGCTGTGGGTACGTGTGTGTGTGTGTGTAGATAGATATAGATATATATGCATATGAAGAAGCATTTGCATACTTATTGACATTTAATACTCATACGATCATTCATGGAACATGAAAATAGATTTCAAATACTTTGAGAATTGAGACTTGAGTTTGTATTGATTCATAAAGTTCAAAACATAATAGTTAATAACTTAATACATTCAAGTTTTCAACTTGCTTCACTTTCAGTTTCCCGAAACTGATCCTCCTTGTTTGTTGGCTTGTAGACTTGTAGTTGATCCTTCTCCTTCTCTCTCTCTCTCCTTCAAGCTCTCTCCCTCTCTCTCTCTCCTTCAAGTTCAGAATTAGCAAAATGCTAAAATATGAGTGTGTGAATTAACAAGAAGATGAGTGTGTGAATTAACAAGAGGATGAGTGTGTGAATTAACAAGAGGGGCTGGGAGCTAAGTCACCGCATTCGGCAGATTTTATCCAAGAAAATCAAAATTCACCGAATTAGTTTATGAACCCAAAAATTCGCTGACATTCGTGAATTTAATCATCCAGATGAAGTCCCTATTTTCGAGGGCGAATTATATTTAAAAAATCGGCGTAGTCTGTGGAGTTTGCAGGCTGTCGTTTGCAGGATTTTTAGTGATTTTAGTGGCTCTCATTTGCAGGCTGTTGTTTGCAGGTGTTTTAGTCTGTGGACTGCCAACACCAACCATAAGTTATAACCAAGCTCGAACTAGCTGTTGGCGCCAATCACTTGCGTATACACAGACCCAAACTCGCCCTTCACTTGTGTATGAGGCAGCATGCAGCAGTGCACTAGCAGGCCCATCAGTGACTCAGCGTGAAACTTCAAGCTTCAGTTCGGTGACTCCAAAAGTATGAATAAAAGTTAAAAATTATAGTTTGTTTTTAGCTTTGATAAACTTTAGGTTTAACATTTTGATCTTTTATAGGCTATAACTTTGTTTTTAAGTTTAATAAAATTTAGGTTTAAGTTTTAATGTTAATAAAATTTAGGTTCAAGTTTTAACGTATAGATATTTTATAGACTATAGTTTGTTTTTAGGTTAATAAAATTTAGTTTTAAGTTTTAGCTTAACAAATCTTAAATGAAAAAAGTTTTTAAAATAATCATTCATAAATTTATAGAGTAATTTATTTTATTTTATTTTTGATATAAGATAATAAACTAATAGTTTATTAAAAAATCAAAGTTTTAGTTTAACTTTCATGTTACGTAAAAAAAAATTAAGTCGTTTATAAGTATATTTTTATTGGTCAAATTAAATCACGAATTTTATGTATATTTTTTTAACAACGAATTTCATACAAATTTTAGACTCCACGAATTCGAATGCGGTGACTAAGGCTGGAAGTATAAATAGGTTTTTGGGGGAGTCTTTTAGGGTGAAATTAGGGTTTGGTTGTGTTTTTTTAAAGTTAAGGACTTTTATTTTTTATTTTTTAATGATTTTAAGTTGAAAATGGCGGAACTTTGCAGCGGGTACGCTGCAGGTACATACCTACAGGCCCGGGTACATCCAAGGTATGGATTTCCGTACCCGGGACATACCCAGGGCCTGCAGGTACGTACCTGCAGCGTACCCAGACCATAACCGTACCCGTACCAGGTACGTATCAGGCCTGATACGGGAGGGTACCAGGCGTTTCCAGACAGTCTAGCTGGTAATGTATCATGTGGTGTGATCCCAAACAGCAATGGAAAATATTTCTACACAGTTTCTTTTTTCCATGGTGTGATCCCAAACAGCAATGGAAAACATTTCTACACAGTCTCTTTTTTCTCTGTTACCAGGAAACGCCTAGCCCCCCCGTTTTGCCCTCGAAACGTTTCCGAAACGGAAACTCCTTCGAAACATCCTAGAGATAAGTATACATGATAATAATGTAATATTTCAATGAATACAAAGTATTTTGAGTGTTTTATCAGTTATACTTATCTCTTATGGTCTATGGAGTACAATTTTAAAATGAATACCACACACACACACACACACACACACACACACACACACACACACATATACATACATACATATATATATATATATATATATATATATATATATATTGTACAGACGTTTCCCTTAACGTTTCGTATCCGTACCCGTTTCCATTTCCTGGCAACATAGTCTTTTTTCCAAAAATCCTTGTTTTCTAACATTATGGACTCTGTGGAAACCTGCATTTATAGAAAATGAAAAACGTTTCTGAAAAATTTTGTTTCTAAAATGGCAAGCTTTGATATAATTACTAATTTGGTTATAAAATATGAGTCGTAGTTCTTCCTTCCTGTTGTTTTTTCCTCTTGTTTATAACCACAGTTCAAGAATCGAGATAGAAATACTTGAATGAAAAAGTACTAAGTATTGCCTATTCCTATAAATAAATATGTATAATTCAATTGGTTGTCCTTAGGGGGCAATAGCCATATAAGGGAACAAATAATTAAAAAAAGTATTCAGTTGAGCATCACACTGTCGACCTGGATTCCTTTCTAGATGAGGACTACTTGGCAAATGATGTTTGGATAAGAGGTCATGGGCCGGATTCAAGATATGGGGCATCTTAAGAAAAGTAGACATCACTCAAACCTGGCAACTAAGCCAAACAAAAATGTACGTTGTGTAGGGAAACCCCAAACTCATCAAATGATGTTTAGATAAGAGGTCACATGAAAGGTTCAAGTCACAGGCAGTCTTAAGAAACAACACACACCACTGATACCTGGCACATGAGCCAAAAGGAAATGTACATTGTGTAGGGAAGCCCCACAGACGTGTTTTTTTTTTAAACTTCGTATCAAAAGAAGAAACTAAGCATAAAACTCCTAATCTATCAGATGCAGGAGATAGGACAGATAAAAATAGAATAAGAAAAACAAAGATCTTTCAATCTATAAAACTGCATGCAATTGTCTAGGAAGCAAAATAATGTTGTCCAGTAATTTAAAGGAACATTGTGTTTCCATTTTTCATTCATAAAACCAATATACAGTAACATCTTTCTCAGATGACGACCATCTCACTCATGGAATTACTTCAAGAAAAAAACCAGTGCATGAAGATAATGTTCAGAGCGCTTACATTTACAACCATTCCATCAATTTCACATATATCAATTTGCTCTACTGAGTTATGTCGAGAAACCTCACGAAGAACCCCACCGTCACCTCCTCCAATGACCAACACCTGCAGTAGGCCAAGCATGCTAGAAAACCATTAGATAGAGACCACCACCCATATGCCTAAAATTTTTTATTATTAAATCTGTAGTATTTAGATAGTCAATCACCATCTTAAAAACATCAGAGTAAAAATACATTATCTATGAACCATATACTTGATGCAGTCAAAAGAAAACATCATGCCTCATGAAATAGGGATATGTACATACATGGCCCAACACCCTATACAAGACTTACAGTCAGCGTTGACTAGAGGCAATCAACAAGGCATAGATACTGAAAGCTAAATTGGAATTGCGGAAAGAGGCACAATTAGAAAACTGGAACTGTAATAAATGTCCGTACAAGATGAAAATGAGAGCCATAGACATCAAAAAGATATAGAATGTATTAACCAGATGTAGAAAGGAAACAATTCGAGCATGATTTGTGCAATTCAGCACATAAATGACAAGGATTGAATATTAGAAGAGGTTAATTCAGTTTCCTTAGTTTCTGTGTCCCTGATTTTCCAGTCATTGGATACTCTTCAAAGAGCAAATCATGTATCAGTACATTGGATGCATATTGTGAGTTCAATCAAATGTCGCCCTTAAACAAAAGCTAGAAGAACAAGACATTTGAAAAAAGCTTTGGCAAATGTAGGCAAAAAGCGTAAAAACTTACTCAGAAAAAAGCTAAAGGAAAACAGTTCAGCCAAAACAATAAGTTAATTAATATAGTTCAAGTTAATAGTCAGAAAGTAGAAACATCACATAAGGGTGCTAACGATAGGGCTAGATGTTGTTGATGGTAAAATATCAAATTGTGCAACTCAAAATTGCAACTCGATAAGAAAAATATTTGCATTAATTATAGGCCACCAAAAATGATCCAACAAGGTAAAGAATAAGAGAAACCTTTTTGGGGTTTGGAATTGAGCAAAGAGGAAGGTGTGTTATCATCTCCTGATAAGCGCATTCATCCCTTTCAGTCAGCTGAATCACACCATCTAGCACCAAAACCTTGCCATAGGTTGCTGACTGCACAGAGCATACAATTGCAAGAAAAGATGTAACTTCAAAAGAGAATGCCTCAAAAATAAAATTACTCGGTTATTTATATCCATGAACCAAAAAAGCACAAACCTCAAACACCATGACATCTTGAAAGTCTGACTTGCCCCGGAACAAAACCTTCTCGACTTTTAGGGAATGTGCCTCTCCTGAAAATTATAAATTATTAAAAAGGTGTACAAAAACATGGTGATTCATGGCACAAGTGTTTCAAAATATACTGTAAATCTAACCATACAGATACAAAATAAAACAAAACAAAGAAACAAATAGATGCAACGTTCAAGACATTGAGATGGCAATCTTGAGTGAATCTTCTGATGCATCCCAATAAGACTTAAAAACTTGGTATTAAATGCTATACGATTAAAATTAGAGTAATAAATTATACATTTCCCTGTTGCATTAAAACAAAAACAACTTCTCATAACTGACTAATAATTTGGCTTTGTTATGTTAACATTTGTTATAGTCTTGTAAAGGGAATAGATCACTGTAATGTCATATAAACTGTGAGATGAAACTGGGAATCTATTATACTGTGTGATCTCTATTTTGATACCACCTTGTTTAAAGGAAGAATCGACATTCATATCTTACCCTGGTAGTTTTTTGCTCTACTATTCGGAAGTCTGATATAAATTTGAAATGAAACCAGTGAAAATCTGATATATACTTGAAATGAAAACAGTGAAAATATGATATAAACTTGAAATGAAACCAGTGAAAATCTACCATGTTTCATCCATTTGGGGTTTGAATCAACAACATTATCACCATTGGGTAGAAAATCATTTCACAAAAAGTTCAATGGGTTTCTCAAAACAATCAGTTGAAAAGGAAAATAATAACATTTGCAGATACAGAAAGTGATAGCTATCTACAAAATGCATCAAAAGACATTAAATTGGCACAAAAAATATAGATTAACCACATTGACACTACAAGAATTAGACCAATTCGGTTTAATTAAAAACATCGTCAACCCAATTTAGTATACAAATATATCCCATGAAAACATGAACACCATCAGGCCAACTGGGTGGACCAGTATATCCAGAAAATCACCATGGTCATAATAAAACAATCAACCTGACATAGACGATATATACATTCATGTACACCATGATTGGAAATCCCTATTGAGAATCGCTGTTAATTAAAACCTACCTCCTATGTTAGTCCCGACTCATCACAATATATAGTAGTAACTAATAAATGAGTTGTAAACAAGATTGGGTCATTTGGGTTTTCATTCAAACATAATCTCAACCAGATTTACAAGTATATCCAAAAGAACTGAATGTGTGTATATGAATAACGAAACTAGAATGAAATCAGTTAAATTTAAAAAAAAACGCATTGTAGTTGTATATCAAAAGAATAAGAAGCTCACGTGGTATTTTCAATAGCCAAAACGAAAGGAAAAGAACACAATTCAAAACTATTTTAAAGATCAGACACAGATAATAGCAATAAAAACAGACAGACAGGAACATTCAATTATACAGGGATTTGAACAATTGGGTTTAAAAGGAAAACACCATCAACTCAAATGGGTATAAAGACATGTCCCTAAAAACCTCAATGGGTGTATCAAAACAGCCATGCAAAAAAGTACAAAACAAAATCACTGATTGCCACAAACAAAGAAAAAGAAAATAACCAACTAAAAAAAACGTACATTTACCTTGTAGGCGAATCCACAGTCAGATACGTGTAAGTATGGACACAAAAATGAACATGTAAAATTTTTAATCTGCCCTGAAACAGAAAGAAAAAGTTCACAATTCAAGATTGTTCTCAAGAAAAAAGCAGGTGAGATCAATAACACACAGGGTTAGACGATTTGGGTTTACTAAAAATCACCGTCAGCCTAATTGGATATGCAAGTATATCACAAAAAACTTCACTGGGTTTATTGAAAGAACCAAACCAAATGGAGCAGATTTAGAGAAAAACACCATCAGGCAAATTGGGTATAAAAGCATAACCGAAAAAACCAAGGGGTGTATCAACATCGCCAAACCAAACAGAAAAAAAAACACATTTTCAGATAGTTTTATGATAAAGAATAGCAATCCACAACAATCCAAAGTGTGAATCACCGAAATCTGCATTCTAGGCCTGGGCTACTTCAATACATCCATTCATCCTACTGCCTCATCCGAACATTATGAAAATGTGACTTTAAAACAAATGCAACTAACCTGGCCACATAGGACTCATTTCAGCGAACCAACCAGGAATAACAGAGGGATAACTCTCTGCTTCTCCATCATCCATGGCGTTTTTTTGCGAAGTTGGCGCTGCAGAATTGTTGTCGATTACTTCCTCCGGCCTTGGCCTCTTTATAGGCAGATCCAAGGCAGCAGAAGAGGCTCCATTATTGGCGTTGTTGTCTGCCATGAATTTATATCAGAACCGACCAAATCTAGCTTTCTATAAAAGGCTTTTTTGGTACTTATTCTGAGGCCACCTCCTGCAATGAGGCAAAGGGTATAAGAAATTATTCCAAAACTTTTTTGTCCACCAATTCCTGCAACGACCGATCTGCGTATGCTTTTGAGCCTTTCTTTTTTCAAAACAAATCAAGCATTTACACATAAATAATTACCCACATTTCCTTATCCCCTTACAATAGTCATAAACCCTCTAAACAAGAATCTTCCTTAAGGCGACGCCACATCGAGAGAATTCAACGGCCCATGTTGATTTAAAAGGGTCTTCCGCGCAGACTAGGCGGTAACATGCTCGGAGTTTAACGAAATCAAACAATGAGTTAGGGTTTTTTTTTTAAATCACCATATTAATGTGGGTTATATTTGCTGCCATTAATCATAATATATTTTGTTGTGGGGTTTTTAAATGGGTGTGTAACACGTGGTGATGCATGCGTCATGATATTGTTGATTTTGACAGTTGCACTTTTTTACGAACTAAATACAGTTAATGCAATTGAGAGCTTCATAATTAGGATCTAATAATTAGGGTTTTTTTTTTCTACCTGAGTCAAGTCAACAACAATGGGTGAATGATGAGTCAATTTGGTGCCATTGGTCTTTGGGAATTATTTTGTTTTGCCACTATGTGGCTCCTAGGTCCAATGATTCCTTGGTCTTTTCCCACTTTATAACTAGCATGCAACACAAAAAGCAAATGTTCCAAATCCCTAGTCTCTATTTGGATCGCTTTTGGGAATGTGGAAATCATCAAAATCTTGGCATCCTCAAACCTTACCTTATTGCGGCATCTTAGTGGGTATATTTGGCACACTACCTAGTGTGGATGGGATTGGGGTTTCTCATACGCATGTGGACACCCTTTGACAATTGGGGTTTCTGATTGGGTTTCCTTTAATGATAGAAGTAGTAGAGTGGGGTAGAGTGGGGTATAAGAGTGTTTGTGTTGATTCAATGTTGTTCACATTGACTTTCATCCTCTTGTAAGGATGTATGTGAGATATCGTTTCGATTTGACACTTTATTTTTTATATTTTGTCTTTGTAACTAGCAAGCACTTAGGTGAGTGGAAACATCATTTACCATGGAATGAATGTTATATTTGAGGTGGGGACAAAGTTTAAGGGCATATATGTGGATTCAATGTTATTTACATTGACTTGACATTTTTCGGCATACAAATATATGGAATGTTGATTCAATTTGTCATATGAACTTTAGTATGGTATTTTTATTTACTCTTTTTGTAGGTACAAGCATTTAAGTAGTTGGGGACATCATTTTGTCATGGAACGAATGTTATATTTAAGGTGGGGGTGAGGTCTAAAGATGTTTATGTTGAGTCAATAATGTTCATGTTGGCTTGACCCTTCCCTTACAAAAGACATGAGAAATATTGATTCAAATTGACACCGTATCATTTCTAGTTTGGTATTTTTCTTTGTTCAATCATAGCAAGCAAGCATTTAGGTGAATGGGAACATTATTGTCCATGGAATGAATGTTTTATGTTTAGAATTGGGATGGGGATGGGGATGGGGATGGGGCATGGCCTAACGGTTTTTATGGTAATCCAATGTTATTTACATTGGTTTGACCTTTCCATTTGGTATTTTTATTTACTCTCTTTAGAATCATTAGGCATTTAGGTGAGTGGGAAGATCAAAAAAAATTTGTCAAGAAATGATATTGTTCTCGTTACATAATATACTTGTTAGTAAGTTAGCATATATATATAATCAACACACAGTGTATATATATATATATAATATATAATCACACATTGATATATATATCTAATATATATCTCCTCTCTCTGTCTATTCTCGTTCTCTCTTCTCCCTCTCGCTACTTCTCTCTCTATCTCTCTCTCTCTCTCTCCCTCACCCCTATCTCTCTTCACCTCTCTAACCTCCTCTCTCAGCGTTCTCTACCCTCCCTCCCTCTCTCTCTCTCCTCTACTCGCCTCCCTCTCTCTGTCTCTGTCTCCTCTGTATATATATGTACATACATATATATGTATATTATGTAAATACATATATATGTATATATATATATATAATGTTACATATATATTACATAAGATGTATGTACATATATGAGATATACATATAATACATATATATATACATATGTGTGTGTATATGTATATATGTAATATAATATTATATATATATTATATCTATATATATATATATATTATATATATTAGATATATACACACACACACACCTATATGTGTGTGTGTTGTGGTGTGTGTGATGTTTGTTATATATATATGTAGTACATATATATACATTATGATGTAGTTAAGGACATCCATACATATGTATGTATATATATATCACATTTATATCTGGGTGTGTGTTATATGTAATGTATATATATATCCCTTGTGGGTTATGTGTGTGTGTGTATTATATATATTATTTGTTGTGTTAGTTGGGGTTTAGCTATTATATATACACCTATATACTCCCTATCTATATGTACATTATCATGTAGATATATATTAATATACTTACGATTATGTTATATACATACATCTATATATATGTACTATATATTTAGTATATATATATATATATCTATATATATAGCAACACACCTACACCACAACTACTATCTCTATATATATATAGTTGTTTTGTTAGTTGTGTGTGTGGTGTGTATAATATATTTTGGTGGTAGTGTTTTAGTGTGTAACACAAAATAATAATATATATATATAATTGTGGTGTTAGTGTGTTAGCTATAATACAACACAACTAAGCTAATATATATACCACACTAAACTAGGTTTTGTGTTAGTGTGTGTTTGATGATATATATAATATTATAATGCTATATATATATATATATAATAATAGATATATAGTTTGTGTTAGCTATAGTCGAACACAACTAAACACCATATAGCTACACAACTAACACACACAACTCAACACAATATAGCTACAACTAACACAATATAGCTAACACTATATATATATATATATATGTGTGGTTGGTGGTGTGTGTTGTGTGTGTAACACACACACACACAATATAATGTTATGGTGTATATATAGGTGTGTGTGTACACACACACACACACACGACACACACTATATATATATATATATAGGTTTGTGTTAACTATCTTGTGTAGTTGTGTTAGCTATAGCTAACACACTAAGCTAACACAACTATAAAGATCTATCTCATATATAGCTTAGTTCTTAGTTTGTGTACTCTATTTATTATATATATATATATATTATTCTATATATCATCTATATATATATATATATTTGTTATAATTTGATAACTAATACATACATACATACATACAACATACGAATACATATACATGTACACATATATACACACACAACACTATATATATACATGTCCATGTCGCGGTCTCGTATATGTCTCTGTCCCATGTACCTGTTATGTATAATGCTATGTATCTGGATGTCTACTGTATAGTACATGTATATGTATATTATATGTATATATATATAGGACATACCTATTACATATACTGTCTATTTATATGTATTGGATATGGTCTCTGTCTCTGTTATGTGTCTGTATATACTATAACTTATATTGTTATTGTTTATAGTTTTATAATTACATACATTACATATAAATATATGTATAGGTTTGGGTATATTTATATGTATGTATATTAACAACTATAACAATAACAGATATATAGTATATACATATACATCTACATGGACTATACATCTACATCTACATTATATGTATAATGTATTGTATATGTATATGTATAAATGTATATTATATATATATAGAATTATATATATTATAATATACATGTAGATAAGATTAGATGTCTAATGTATATGTGTGTGTGTGTGCGTGCTACATACATACATACATACATACATACATAATACATATATATATGAGTTTGTTAGCTTAACACCACAATACACACATATATATATTTTGTTTATATGTGTGTGTGTGTGTGTGGTGTGTGTGTGTGTGTGTGTTTGTAACACAACTATATAACACACACACCCACACACACCACCACACACACCCCACACACACACCCACCCACACACACACACACGTGGTGTGTGGTAGAGGAGAGAGAGCTTTTACTATATATATTTGTTGCTATGTGTGTTTGTGAGTGTGTTGTGTGTGTGGTGACTGCTCTCCCTCTCTCTCTGCTATGTGTGTCTATCTCGCTCCCTCCATCTCCCCTCTCCTCTCTCCCTCCCCCCCCCCCCCCCCCCTCTCTCTCGTTTTTTCGCGTGCCTTTCTCTTTGCCGTACCCCTTCTCTGCGTCCTCCTATCTCTTTCTTCTCTCTTCTTTGCCTTCACGCCTTGTGACAACAACAAGGGGAAATAAATAAACAAGGTTGAATGGAAAGAGAAAATGAGAGCAGGTCCTGGGGGCCGGGGTGACATGGGCTCAAAGGGGGGGCAGAATCGAACCTAAAAGGGGGGAAGCCCAAATCGCCAAGGGGCACCGCAAAGGGGTGAAAGGGAAAAAAAGCAATGGGGGTAGGGTGGTTCATAAAACGGTCTTGCTAGGGATAGTAATTTCCTAACAAATTTCCTAAATGTGATTGAATCTTCAATCTACTCACAAATCGTATGTCATATATGTGGTGTGTATATATCGTGTGTGTGTGTACCAAACACACACACACACCACCCACTATCTATACACACACCAATTATATGTGGTGTGTATAAATATAGTTGTGTGTGTGTACAACACCCACACACACAACCACACACCACACACACACGATATATATATATATAGTTGTGTTAAGCTATTTGTGTTAGTTTGTTAAGCTATAGCTCACAACGAAGCTAAGACACAACTATAATATCTTATCTAATCTAGCTTATTGCTTAGTTTGTGTTACTCTATTTATAGTATAATATATATATAATATATTGTTATAGTTGTTATAATACATCTAGCATACATACATAGATATATAGATACATGTACATATATCACACACACAACACATATATATATACATGTAACATTACTGTATATGTATATGTAGTATATGTTATATGTCATGTACATGTATAGTGTATATTTCATATGTATATATGGGATGTATATGTATATGTATATGTATATACCCTACATCTATACATATACATTATATGTATAGTCATATGTACTATATGTTATAATGTAATATGTATATGTCTAAGTGTATGTATATACATATCTATTGTTATTGGTTATAGTTGTTCGGATATACATACTATACATATAAATATATTATATTTCATAATGTATAGTATGTATATATGCCAACTATAACAATAACACTATATATAGGTATATACATATACCTCTACATGGAAATACATCTACATCTACAGTATATGTATTGTATCTGTATAATGGTATGTAATCTGTGTGTCTACTATCTCTAGATATATATATATATAACCCTGTACTATTAGAATGTAGCTGTCGATGTCTATGTATCTGTGTGTGTGTTGTGTGTGTGCATACATACATACATACATACATACAGACAGACATACATATATATATTAGTTGTGTTAGCTAACACACAACACATACACACATATATATATTTGTGTTTATATATGTGTGTGTGTGGTGTAACACAACTATATAACAACACACACACAGCACACACACACACACACACACACACACACACACACACACACACACACACACCACACACACACGTGTGTGTTGTGTGAGAGAGAGAGAGCGCTATATTATAGTTGTTAGCTATATGTGTGTGTGTGTGTGTGTGTGTGTGTGTGTGTGTGTGTGTGTATACATATATATATGTATATGTGTGTATATATATATACATACATATACATATACATATATACATACACACACACACACAAATATATATAGTTGTGTTAGCGTGCATTTAGATTTGCGGTACAATTATATGCGTATAAATATCTCTTCTTTGCATTAAGCATTGTACAACATGTGAAATAAATAAACAATGTCTAATGAAATAGAAAATGATATAAGGTTCTTGTCTTTTTTACATGTCTCAAATTTGTTGGCATAATCTAAACCTAAAAATGTGAATCCCAAGATCTCCAAATTGTCACCTCAAAGTTTAAAGTTAAAAAAATCAATTTGTTAGGGTTGTTCATACGGTCTTCCTAGGGATAGTATTTCCCTAACAAGATTTCTAAATGTGATTGAAATCTTCAAATCTACTCACTCGTATGTCATATTTTTCACTAAATATATTCCTTGACACATGTCCTACAATGAATTAGATGTGCCAATCTAAAATGGTAAGGGTTTTATTTGGGATCTGTGTTAGATGTAGACACCCCAAATCCACCAAGTTAAAATCACTCCTAACATCACATGAATCATAATAACAGCCCCCTTCATATTTATTAAGTAATGACTCTTCATTAATTAATTAATTAAATCCCCTTCTTCATATTAAATTTCCATCACATCCCATTGACAATTAATCCTACTTAGTTGCTCATAATCCTAATCACAAGCTACTTATCTACATCTTCATTATCTCACATTCATCAAGATCAACCAATCTCCTCAATCCAAAATCTATGCAATAAACCCCCATGAAGTATCAAAACACACTTTTATCTCATGTGTACTTTCTATGTATGGAGAGCTAAGATAAATTGAGAAACCCTTGTTGATGTAAGAGGTCACCAAAGTTGGATATTACTTCTAGTTTAGAAAGACTCCTTGCATCATCAATCCCTCCTTTCAACCACGTTGTTATTATCTTGCACAAATAGTTCATGAGCATCCACAAATAAAAAGCAAGTCAACAAAAATAATGGTGGTTTACATTTGCTTTGATTTATGCATTTTAATTGGTTTCTCCTTTTTAGCTTTATCTTTTTATATAGATAAACACTTTTGACCAGAGCTATGAACCAGAGAACAAAAACCAGATAGGGGCCATCAAGCAGACCCCAACACAACAATTAAACCATACAAAAAAGAACGAAAAAAGACTAACCCCAATTAACATTGCTCCTCGAGCGAGGGATAATAGTCAAACATATTTGCAAAATGCCCATTTTTACCTTTTTTCTTTCTAACCTCTTGCCACTGACCCGGATCAGAGGCCACCTCCATCATAAGATTATTTGAGCCCAATGGGAACTTAAAACAACCAAAAGCTCCCTTCTAGTCTGAATCTGATCTATCCAAATTTTTGAATTCATGACCTCTCTTCACACCACCTACTGCAAGCGAAAGGCCCCTTGGCCCGCCCGAGATGGTCCTTTCAACATGACACTCAACACCTTTCTCTAAGTCTATTTTGGGATCTGCATCACGAACCTGAGCAAGGGAGGGTATGTCTTAGTCACTGCGAGACAATGTGTTCCTTCTCTTTTGGGTGCTCTTCTTTTGGCCTTGCGGGCAATTCACATGCAAATATCCAAGAGTCCTGCAAATATGACACTGAAAAGTTATGTTCTCATAATCTAGGGATTGGATGTGTTGAAGATGCCCTAATTTCAGTAAAATCTTGTCAGGCAAGCCTTTGTTTAAGTCAATTTCTGTAAAAAATCTAACATAGGTATGGATTCCAGTCATAGACTTGGCTTGATCCACCTTTAAGAATTTACCCAGAACATTACTGATATCTTCGAGGGCATGTCAAAAATGTAATGAAAGGTTAGGGAGCCGAACCCACATATGAATTTTTGTGACAGATAAAGTATTTGGATCGAATTTTGGGAACCAAGGTATGAGAAACAATCATGTGTTGCCCCAAAACCACAGACCATCTGAAAAAGCATTTATGATATTCCTTTGCCTCTTTGAACTGTACCACAAAAAAACCCTTAAAGCATAAGGATATTTCACAGTTTTTGGACTAGTTTTTTAAGACCCACTAAGAGAGAGTTGAGAGGTCAGCCACAATCCATTCAATCTTCTAATAACCTCCAGTTGAGACAGGGATTGAAGGTGGGAAGCTACTGTAGGGTTTTCCAGACTTAACATCGACATCTCCTCTACAAAATTGACAATATATGCTTGCAGGTTAATCATACTGGAGACTTTTTATTGTACAACATCCTTAAAAGAAACAAGTTTAGAGATGGTTGCTTGGGAGGGCTCCACTCCATCACTTTACTTGATGTAAGCCCCCATGCCCCCAGCTGAGGACTCCACGCCCAAACTGTCATTAGATTCTAGAGATGCCTTTTTATTTTATAAATTAGGGGGTGATTAGGGTTAGGGTTAGGTTTCAGCAATCCTTACGCCTGTAGATTTACAATGTAATCCAACCGATCCTCCCTCCACAATGAATTGAAAGTGTAAAGGATCTCTTGATCCATCCTGATGCCTGAGTCAGTCGTTAGGCCACTACCAGTTTTGGGGCAAGCCCTTCCCTATGCATGTTTTCCTATGCATAAACTGTCAGAACCATTGCCAATGTTATTCGTTGCTTCCATCACAACCTCTAAACTTTAGATGGTAAACACTTCTATTATACCAAAGCTATGAACTAGAGTGGTGAAGGAGCACTTTCTCTAAGTGGGACATGGGGGTGTGCTTGGGTCCTTAATGTCCCTCGAGCGATCCTTATTTGGAGTGCTCCTAATCTAGAGGATCCTCACCGAGAAACACTGATCTAAGATCTTCTCAGAATCAGTTGCGGTTAGTTTCATTGCATGAGGAAAAATTAGAGCTTTCTGACGATATATCGTTTGTAGAAATTAGAGCACGTATGTAAAAGTTATGACTCACTAAAATTTTTAGGAAACTTGCGAATTTTGGGACTACATGCAGGTTGATGCGTGCACATGCGAACCAATCAACATTCGCCATGTGGACAATATGCGTGACGGAGTAAAAGTCAGATTTTGGACACTGGTCTTGACCTATCTAATTTTCAATGCATTTTATTAAACCTCCACATATTTAAATTCCTACGCATTATTTATCCCTACCAATGCGCCAAAATATAACATATAACAACTCTCCAACATAGGCACCTATTCAAACTATAAACAACTCCCTATAAAAATGCCTCCTTATCTTCTCAAGAGCCTAATGTGGGATATGGGTGATTTGAACCTTGGTCGCTTGGGTAAAAGGATAGGCACCCAACCATTACACCCAAAGCCATTAAGTAGCATAAAAGGGGTTTTGTTTTATTTATACAGACAGAAGTCGAGGACTGTGATATTGTTATGCTCATAACTTGAGCTAGAGAAGGAATTCAGAGGTGATGTAAAAAGTGACTCCTACTATTTTTGGCAGAGGAACGTGATGAGAAGATCAGATTCTTGTAGAAATCTTTAGAAAGATTTATTTTCAATATTTTAATAGATTGGTCATATTCAACTGGACCCGAAGACGTAGGCCACAAGTGTCAAACTCTGTTATCAATTCTTGTGTCAATTTGTTGGTGATTCATCTCTGAAATTTTCTAATTTTACATAGTAATTTCATGTTTTAATCATTTACTAAAAATATAAAAAGGTTATAATAGTCAGTTTTTATATCAAAAATCAATACAAAGCAAAGATAAGTGTGTGCACAATTGCTAGTTAAATTTAATTTTTAGACCAACCCCGCTATGTTCCGCTTATTCCATATGGATAAGTTCAACCCCTACCTCAAGGTGGATATTTTTTAGTGTCAAAAGTTCCCTAAAATTCCCTAGACCATTCCATTGTAGTAGGTCCTTCAGAGATCTTTTTGATGACTATAAGAACATGAAAAACAGACACTCTAAGCTCAAGTTATGTCTGGTATCAAAGTTTAGTCAACATGGAAATCAACTTTGGTCAACACGTCAACAAGTGGACCAATGACAAGGTGACACGTGGCAATTGGTGACAAGGAAAAATTGATGGTCTTGTAATTTTTTTAAAATCAGTTCCATGGTATAGAGCTCATCGCAAGCTTTCTGACACATTTTGAATGGACCAAATCTGAGTTCGTATGCGAAAGATATGCATAGTCAAAGTTTTGGTCAAATGATGATGTGGCACACTCTGACGTGGACAAATGGCATATTATGGGTATGACACTTGGCATGTTTTTAGTGGATTTGGATTTAAAATAATAATAATAATATTTTATTTAATCCATTCCATGGGAATAAGCCTAATCCCATGGGATAAGGAGGATTTTGTGGACAAAAATCTATTTAAAAGGCTTATCCTATTTCTTTCCCACCAAATGTGGGGTCAATGGCTAAATTGGGCACCTAAACCTATGGAAGGGGGATTTGAACCCAACACCTCATCTAAAAATAATAAGCGGCCTTACCAACCCACCACCCTCTTGTAAGTGGTATAAATAAAGCTCACTTGTATTTGTAATGGACAAGTGTCAGGTCTATGTCAAGCCAATAAGCAGGTAGTTTTGGAAAAGTGCAATTTTGAGGCACTTCTACTCACTTCCAGATCTCGAGTTATATATGAAAGTTTCTCAAAAATTTCAATATGATTGCTATGGTGTGATCATTTATCTGATTTGGAGATTTTTGTGACAGATTTATTTGTTGTTAAAGTCACATGAAGGCGTAGAACCAAAGGGAGACACCACTACAAGTGGATCAGGAAGGTGAAGGACATAGGCTGAGCTCCATTAACATCCTTCAAAGGTCTGAAACACATTTTTTATAGGTTTTTGATTCATTATTGGTTAATGTAAATGTTATTGTATTTACATTTTTTAACATTATTAATGGATCGGTTCATCACGAACCCAAGGACGTAGGAATTCTGAACCCCGTAAACAATCTAGTGTTGTGTTCTAATTTTATTTTCATTTTATGATATTTGCAAGTAATTTAAATTCAAAATATGAATATGGATGCAACTATAATTAGTAATTGATAAAATTGGAAAAATCAATTAAAATCAAGAAACAATGATTTTTTGGGGCTTCGATCAAACAGTGAAATTTTGAGTAAATTGCAAACTTAATTTCAGTTTGAATTCAGTCCTAAATCAGATTTTGATCAATTTTTGGAGTATAAAAGACAAGTTTTAAGTTGATTAAAATTGAAGATCTTTTGAAAGTGTTTAAAAGTGGTTATTCAAACACCCATTTTCGGATCAAGTTTGGTATCAGAGCAGTTAGATTGCCAGATTAGCTTCTAATTGTGTTTGAAAATTTGGCTTCAGTTTCAGTATTGATTTCAGTTTTTAGTGTGCAGACATTTTGGGGCTTGTTAATCTTCTTTTGCAGTGTGTAATTTTGGAAGTACATGTTGTGTTTGCAGGAACAGGGAATCATGGGAAAGTCATCCAAACAGGAGCAACTGGATGAGCTTGAAGCCATTAACCACCAACTCCAGGAAGAAAACTCTTTCCTGAGAGCTAATTTTTATTCCTTGGAAGAGGAAATAGTGCGGTTAAAATCTGAGCCACAATCCTCTATAACCAAGAAAGAGGAGTATGTCAATGAGATGCTTGCACAGAGCAAGAAGTTGATGGGATTTGTTAAAGAGTTGCAGGAAGAAATACGGACCAAGGATGCCCTCTTGGAAAAGCTGCAACAAGGTGAACACAAGAAGGAAATGCCTTCCAAATCAGATGCAGGTACTATGACAGAATGCACTGTAAGTTGTTCATGTGAAAATACTTCCTCTAATTTAGTTTCAGATATTCCTTTGGGTCAGTTTGAAAAACACACTAAGGGAATTGGGTCTAAACTAATGGTTAAGATGGGATATAATGGAAAAGGCCTTGGTAAAAATGAACAAGGTGATGCTAACCCAATACAGGTAGAGGATCAGCCTCGGTTTGCAGGTTTGGGTTATTCTAGTGGGAAAATGGAAATTGGAGAAAGTTCCAAAGCAGCTGAAGGAAGACAAGCTTCCAACAGCCAAGGATCTACGCCTCTAGAATTGTAGGATTCTGCCATCAGGAGGAACAATGAAAGGTGTAAGAAAGCAAGGTAAATGAGGTAATGAAATTCCACCTCCTCCCACTTACACTAAAAATAGCACTAAGGGGAAATTTAATCCTAAGACTTCTAAAACACTCTTTCAGTCTGAACAATATAGCTTTGGTAGATAGGGGTATGCTTTTCCTTGCACATTTTTGTGAAGGTACTAATCATTCTGCAACATATTGTTGGAAGAGGAAAAATATGATAAAGAAGTTAATGCCTTTTGTGAATGATAAGGTAGGTGCAAAAGACCAATCTCACTCTAGTAAAGTGAGAAATGGAAAAAAGGTTACCTCTCCTAAATAGGGGAATCATTTTCCTAGATAGAGTTCAAGGAATGGAAAAATGGGTAAGACTCCTAAAAATAAGGAAGTTAAATTTTTTTCCCATTGTAAAAGGAATGGTCATGATGTTAAGATGTGTTGGTATGTTCCTTCAGTGCAACATTGGAAAGTTGTTAAAAAGGAAAATAATGTCAAACCAAAATTTGTTGATCTAACTCATGTAAATGCTCATTCTAGTACTGGGGAAGTAAAACCACCTAAACAGAGAAATCCAAGTAATTGGATGGGAAAAAACATTCCTCAACTTTATGTTTGCATTACAGTAACTGGTGATAGTATGCAAACATTTTCAAAGCTATATTTTAGGGATTTTGATCCTATGTTAATATTCAGCTTTGAAATAATTTGGAAGTAGCCGTAAAGAAGATTTGAGTGATAGGTTCATCATACTCATATTCATCTTCTCACATTTTGGTTGGTTATTCCATTTCTGACAATAGTATGCATGGATATGGGCATCGTCAGAATGTCTATTTTGAAACTTGCAGTTTTATAGTGTTGTCATTTGTGCAAATATTATGGATGCTTATAAGACCCATTCGGGCACCTGTTTGATATTGTAATAAATAGACAAACTTGTTGTATCCACATGTGTTATTTGCACTAATTTATAAGACCCTTATTTTGGGAAAATTTGATTTTTGTAACTATCAGATGTGGTTGCAATTAGGGTGTAAATTTATTACACTAACAAACTAGTTTGCAAAGGTACCAGGTGATCATTTTGCAAGATTATGGCAGTTCACCAATTTGGGTAAGCATACAGTTTATAATATATCCCTTTACAGTTCAGTGTATGGATAGAATATTTGCATATTCACGTTGATTCAGATTTTGACTATAGCCATTTTAGGCATTGATGGTTTAATGATTCTAGATAGTGAATATTTGTAGTTGTAATCAACATAATCACAAAGTGTCAGTTGAACACTAGCTTCCGTTATAGATGGGTGTTATTATCTGACTTATTATTTGTGATGGCGATACAATGTTTTGGCAGATTCACATGGATTCAGTTGTTGACTATAGCTATTTTTGGGTGTTGATAGTCTATTTTATTCTGGATAGTGAATACTTGCAGTTGTTACAGTTTCAGATGGACAGTGGGCACTAGCCTAATTGTGGGCAAGTTTAGATGTCTGGTATACTGATATGTGTTTATGAAATTGTAATTTAAGTAATCGGCCATATCACAAAGTGACAGTTGAACACTAGCTTTCTGTAATAGAATGAGTGTTATTATCTGGTCAATTATTTGTGATGGCATTACAATGGGGTATGACAGTTCACAGTTGTGCACAGAGTTGACAGGGTTGTAGTGTTTCAGTTGAACACTAGCTTAATTAGGTGTTATTATCTGATTGGTTATGTGACTAGCTAATCAACTATTTTCATTTATTTTAACCTATAATGTTATTTTGGGTTCTTTTATGTGTTTTTGCAATGCAGGAAGAGATAGCATGTTTTGTGGGTTGATAAATAACTTTTTGTGGACAAAAAGCCTTCTCAGTAGGGAGGAGTGATCAGGGGATATTTTTTAGTGTCAAAAGTTCCCTAAACTTCCCTAGAACCATTCTAGTGTAGTATATCCTTTAGAGATCTTTCTGATGACTATAAGAACATGAAAAACAAACACTTTGAGCTCAAGTTATGTCCAGTCAAAGTTCAGTCAACATGGAAGTCAACTTTGGTCAACAGGTCAACAAGTGGACCAATGGCAAGGTGACACGTGGCAATTGGTGATAAGGAAAAATTGATGGTCTTGTAATTTTTTTAAAAAAAATCAGTTCCATGGTATAGAGCTCATCGTAAGCATTCTGACGCATTTTGAATGGACCAAATCTGAGTTCGTATGCGAAAGATATGCATAGTCAAAGTTGTGGTCAAATGATGACGTGGCACACTCTGATGTGGACAAATGGCATATTATGGGCATGACACTTGGAAAGTTTTAGTCGATTTTAAGATTTAAAAAATAATAATAATAATATTTTATTTAATCCATTCCATGAGGAATAAGCCTAATCCCATGGGATAAGGAGGATTTTGTGGACAAAAAGCTATTTAAAGGCTTATCCTATCCCTTTCCCACCAAATGTGGGGTCAATGGCTAAATTGGGAATGCCTAAACCTATGGAAGGGGGATTTGAACCCAGCACCTCATCTAAAAAGATAAGCAGCCTTACCAACCCGCCACCCTCTTGTAAGTGGTATAAATAAAGCTCACTTGTATTTGTAATAAACAAGTGCCAGGTCTGTGTCAAGGGAATAAGGAGGCAGTTTTGGAAAAGTGCAATTTTGGGGCACTTCCTGCTCACTTCCAGATCTTGAGTTATATATGAAAGTTTCTCATAATTTTGATATGATCGTAATGGTGTGATCATTTATCCGATTTGGAGTATTTTGTGATAGAGTTATGTGTTATTAAAGTCACACGAAGGCGTAGAACCAAAGGGAGACACCTGCTGCAAGTGGATCAGGAAGGTGAAGGACATAGGCTGAGCTCCATTAACATCCTTTGAAGGTCTAAAACACATTTTTGTAGGTTTTTGATTCATTATTGGTTAATTTAAATGTTATTGTATTTACATTTTTTAACATTATTAATGGATCAGTTCATCACGAACCCAGGGACGTAGGAATTCTGAACCCCGTAAACAATCTGGTGTTGTGTTCTAATTTTTTTTGTAGTTTCTGATATTTGCAAGTAATTTAAATTCAAAATATGAATATGGATGCAATTCGGAGTGTCCACTATGTTCCGCTTGGTAATCAGTAATTTGACCCCTAAAGGTGTCCCCATTGGAAAATCAAATGAATTAAAATCAAGAAACAATGATTGTAAATCACCAATAGCCCAAGACCTTGAGTTCTAAAATTTGGATGGTAAACACTTTTATTATACCATAGCTATGAACTGGAGTGGTGGAGGAGAAAATTTCTCTAAGTGAGACATGGGGGTGGGCTTGGGTTCTTATTGTATTGTTGAGCGACCCGCATTCAGAGCACTCTGTTATGTTCCGCTTGGTCCATATAGAGAAGTTTGAATCCTACCTCAAGGTGTCCCCCATGACCATTTATTGAAAGCATCCAATGAACTCAGATGAGAATGGAACTTGGGTTGATGATTACAAACTACTTGTAACTCACTAATAGCCCAAGACCTTGAGTTCTGAACTTTAGATGGTAAAACCTTTTTTATTATACTAGAGCTATGAACTGAAAGTGGTGGAGGAGCACTTTCTCTAAGTGGGACATGGGGTATGATTGGGTCCTTAATGTCCATCCGAGCAATCCACATTCAGAGTGCCCTGCTATGTTCCGCTTGGTCCATATGGAGAAGTTTGACCCCTACCTCAAGGTGTCGTCATGACCACTTATTGAAAGCATGCAAAGAACTCAATGTGAATGGAACTTGGGTCAATGATTAAAAACTACTTATAACTTACCAATAATCAAAAACTTTGTATGGTAAACAATTTATAATTATACCAGAGCTATGAATTGGAGTGGTGGAGGAACATATTCTTTGAGTGGGACATTGGGGTGGGCTTGGGCCCTTAATGTCCGCTGAACGACCCACATTCGAAGTGCCCTGCAATGTTCCGCTTGGTCCATATGGAGAAGTTCGACCCCTACCTCAAGGTTCCCCCATGACCACTTATTGAAAGCATCCAATTAACTCAATGGGAATGAAACTTTGGTTGATGATTACAAACTACTTGTAACTCACCAATAGCCCAAGACCTTGAGTTTAGTTTTTAGCTTTATCTTGATGTTAGTGTAAAGTTATAATTTATAGTTTTGAAGTATAAGTTCTTTGTTTTAATTAGATATAATTAACCCTTGCATATGCTTGAGAAATCCACTAATTTATAAAACCCTTTAAATTTGATCAAAGATGGTGATGAACATAAATTACATAACACTATAGACACTCAATTTTAGTAACTTATCTTTTGGCAATGGAAAATTTGGATATGCTCTTTATTAAGAGAAATACTCATTTCCTAAGTCTAATCAACAGAAATCTTTAGCTCTCTCTTGAATTACTCCTCTCTACACCTTGGACATCATTCATCTAGGGAACATTAATCAACCAAAGCAGTAATTCAACCCCATGTCCTGGTTTTTGAACTTCTTATTTTAAATCACTACACACCTAGGAAAAATTGTACCATTTGGGGCCATATTGGAGTATGGTCCAAGGTGACTTGTATGATTATGGACCCTACCATCTAATGAATTTTTTTCCAATTTAAATATCTTAAGTATGTTGTTTCCTCTTCCTAGGGTTGTCAATGCAACATTTCACCTATGAAATCATGTATAAGCAAGTCAGCATCACTTGATAACTTACCTAACACTTATATAAGCTCCTATTGCAAATATCAATACAAAAGCAGTCAAGGCTCTCTTAAATATTCCAAAAGTAGCTGCACATCATTTAGCATAGTCACTATTATAAGTTTGAAGAACTCAACCAAGTCAAAGAATCTAGCTTCCTCCATTTCCAAACCTGCAAATGTTCTAAAACCATGTCTTAGTAAGAGGAAAGTCACTCCAAACATTGTAAAACATCCTCAAGGGACAAAAGGGTTTAGTCTAGTAGCACACCACATCACACTACTACCACATTGGGTACATTCTCTACTCTATAGTTTATCTCATTATCTTTATGTCAAGAGACATGACAGCATATATAGGGGGTTGGCTTAGATCACATTCACACTTGCACCTACACCTAAGACAATTACACGAAGCTTGATCCCACTTGAGGGAGTGCAGTTCAACACTTGTATTGGTTTATAAGGGTTGACCATCAAGGGTAGTCCAACCTAACCAATGCACTGATTTCTCCTTTTGTTATCTACTAATTTAATGAATGGTATCGCAAGGATTTAGGTTTTCCACTTGTTTCAGTTTATTACACATTGTGCGAGCTAGAGAGAGATACAAAAACAAATTTCCAAACAAGCGAATGGAACATAGAGTTATGAAACCTTATTATAAGTAAGCCCAATACCGTATTGATAAGGGAAAGACCAGTATAAAATTAGGGGAAAACGTACAGTCTTAAGCATAGATAGTTTGTAGCTACAACATTAGAAACGAAGCATCTTAAAGTTCATATATGTTTATTCACCTAGTTTGCACATTCATATCTCCTTTACTCCACTCTGTAAAGCTAAGTCTTTATCTCCTCTTGTATTTTTGAGTTATCAGCATATCATTTATCATTTTTACAAGTGTTAATTTTTTATTCTAATTTTGCATAGCTAATTGTAAATTGATTAATTCATAATATCACTTATTACAAATGTTGATATCCTTTATTGCTTATACTTTCATACAATTATTAGGATGTAAACATTTGGTGAACCTGACATTTTTAATTGAATATATCACTTTGTTCAAAGCCTATTTTCCCTACGGCTCCTTCTGTGGTTCATATCTTCCAATATTTTATGGTTTGTATGATCCTATTTGGTATGTGATCCCTTTCTTTTCTCTAGGGTTGCTTCTTTTATACTATCATGGCTTGTTTTAATGATCACACCATGTCATTCCTTGAGTTCATTCAACTACATCTTATATGTAAAGACATCCTCTATGAAGTATTTTTAGGTACATAAGTCCATCACTACACCACTTGATGTTGTAGCTTCCATTCTCAGTAGCTTGAATTTATTTGACGAAGCTATAATCTTATCTTTTGTGGTTGTTAGGGTTTCTTCCAATGCACCCACCGTAGCTTTTGTTAAGTATATTCAACTTAATCCTGCATGTAAGGATATCATCTATGAAGCCTTCCAAAATGTATAAATCAATCCTAACACATCTCTTATATAAGTGGCATCTTTTCTGAAGACAAATGTTTATTTTTCACTTGATATACATCCTATTGATGGTTGTAATTGTGATGATTCTTCTAACAACATGTTGTCATGTGTTTTTGTAAGGGAAAATTTCAATGTTGAATTTTCTTGAAAAACCGACAGGCCCTCATATGTGTTTTATATACGTGCCCCATGTTAGGAAATAAAGGATAAAATATGTGGAATAATCCCTCACATAATCACAATAGTAGAAACTAATATGCAAAAAATATTACAGATCTCAAATGAAAGTGCATAATAAAATAACACAACACAAAGAGATAATATTTAACATGGTTCACCCAATTTGGGCTACGTCCACCAAGAATCACTTGCTCAAATTTTATTACAAGCCACCGCTCTCTCAATACAATACCCAAATCTGTTTGAAGCTATGCTCAACAAACTCTATAGAATTCACACTCGAATTCAGACACATCTACAATGTTACATAATGCCTACCATATGCACAAAACCACATAATTAGACAACTGCTTAAGCAGTTTTACAAAATTGTGGGTATCAAAACCATGGGCCAAAACCGTCCCATAAACCTATGGGTCAAAATCCCGACCATATGAGAAAAGCACGTTTCCCGGTATATTAGGCACATTTTTTTGAGGCCAAAAAATATTTTCTTGGGGGTTGTGCCCCCGAACCTCCACAACCTAACAAATTTCAATGATGAATTTTCTTGAAAACCCTCTTGAACACCCTCCAGACCAATTTGTCCTATGTGTCATGCCTATCCCAATACGACAGACCCTCATATGTGTTGTATATAATTTCCCCATTATTTGAAATTTTGAAACAAGGTGATTTATTCCATTCAATATAATGCTTTTAAAGATAAATTCTTTAGTAGGTCTAGAGAGGTTATTTTTAGCCTTCCTGAGCTAGGTGTGCATCCTCCGGAGTAGAGTTGAAAGCTCAAAACAATTCAGTAGTGTTGTTAAAGAGTTTAGAGAGTAATGGAATTGGTTTAGAAATATTTAGGAAGGTTTCAGAGATTTAGAAATAAGAACAATGAAAGTAAATTTTTGAGGGTGAAGGAGCTTACAGTCTAAAAAGGTACTTGAGCTTCAACATAAGATTTTGGGAGATCTGTAAGGATTTAAGAGACAAACAAGTAACCATCGAAAATCTTGAAGAACCCTCTTCATGATGGAATCATAAAATTATTTACAAGACCCTTGAGTGCTTCTCAAGGAAGATCACTTTGTGCAGACTCACCTTGTTTTCCTGAATGAAAAAGTGGATTTTTTGGAAAATGACTCAGAATCAGGTCTTTAAAACCATCCCATTAATCTTGGAATGATCTTGGGAGTCAAATTGATATAAAAATTTGCATGAAAGGACCTCTTGGACCTCCGGTAAAAGTGATTTCGAGGTTAAGGGACTTAGTCATTTTCTCGGTTGGATGGGTGGTGCATTTTACCATCCCAATTGTCCCAAGGATAGTGAGGATAGAGGGGACAATAGGTAAAAGAAAATTTTCCCCACCCCTCATCTCTTTCTCTTGGTCCCTCGTGTGACCTTCCATATGTCTAACAGGGTGCTAAGTTTTTTTGCTCACAAATTGGCTAAGTTTTATCATCTACCCATGGGTGCATTTTACTGACCCAACTGTCCCAGGGACAATGGAAACAATGGGGAAAACAAAACTTGACTCACCCTTAGCCCCTTCTCAGGTTCAACATATGACCATTCCTTCTTCCCTTAGGTGCTTAAGTGTGTTTTCTCTCACCTCACCATCTCACTCCATCTCGCTCTGCCATTTGTCATGCTCAGAGTAGGGGGCACATTTTCTTGTCTGAACTAACCTTGGGATAGTGGGGACAAGAAAAAGACCCATACCAAGATGTTACAAAAAATAGAAAACAAACTAATTGTTTTTTATGACACCCTAAACTTTACAAAGTAAATTACATGACTAAACAAGGAAAGCTAACAACATTGTCATCCATCTAGCCAAGGTTTTAAGTCTAAGAATGTAACATTAAGCTAGAAGATTAAAATAATGCTTAATTAGTATGAAAAAAATACAAAATCTAACTAAACATGCCTACTAATATGCTTAAATTACCTAACATGGGCCTAAATAGACCTAAGAGGGCAATCAAATGGTTATGGTTGCTACTCCTAGCAAGGTGAAATGACCTCTCCCAATGACTACTTGGTCATTTTGGATATCCATTTACTAACCCATTGAAGGCTTTAAGCAAGGATTGAACTTGGCTATATATCATATTTATTATATGAGATGCAAATCAAAGCATGATGTCAAATATAAAGGAATGAGGTGTACCCTTTTTATTTTTTTCCTTTTGGGAGAAACTTGTATCTTGGTGCATGTGGGACTAAAAGCCCCAAATTATATCAGACGTGCTAATCATGATTAGGCATTGCTAATCACAATTAGTGAATACCAAGTGATTAAGAGGTGTGAAGCCTTAATCAACCGCTTAGGGTCAACTAGGAGGCTAGGATAAGCTTTTGAAGCTTGCTGAGACATTGTAGAGGTGAATGGGGTGATTTTGAGTGGTTGGAAGAGGGGTTTGAGTCAATACTAGGGTATATTGACAAAAATCAAGGGCAAAATAGGATTAATTAGCTAATAAATGCTAATTGTCTATTTTGAAGAGGATTTTGACTTACGATTCACCGTAAAGTGGCATCCTAAATGCAAAAGGGGTTACACAATCAACAAAGCATTGTTAATTGGCTAAAGTGGTAATAAACGTTAGTTAATTAGAAAAGATCACTAATTATAATGGAATTGGCAAGAATGAGAGTGATTTGTGTGCATTTTGGCAATAAGATTGCAAAAGTGGAATTTAGGTGTCTACATTTTCCCCTATTTGAGGTGAAGTTAGTGACTTCACTTCAAACATAGTAGACAAGCATAAAAAAGGTAAATTTTAGAAGAAAGAAATTAGTAGGATGAAGGATGCCCCCTCGAGTGTCGATGCGGTGATAGAAGAAGTCAATCGATGATCGAAAATATGATTGAAATGGATAGAAGAAAATAGGATCAAAACGGTCATCGAAACCCTTAGGTATTGAAAAAGGAATAAGGATAGGGATAAACGTGGTTGTTTATTGCCCCAGGTGATTCTTTTAGGAAGAAAAATTAGTAGTGGTAATAAATGATAATGGAGAAGAAATGATTAATGGAGAAATATAGGACAAGTCCAACCTTTGCATCCATAGTTTCAATAAGCAACCGGTTTATATCATTTTTCCCCTAGGTCTACATCATTGGCCTTTATTTAAAATAAACAAAAGTGTAAGATAACATGAAAATATAAATTACTAACAATTATTTACTGCTAAAAATATGTAACTCCATGCAACATGCATTATGAAATGCAATATGAGGAAGTAAAATGATGCTTAACTCCATGCAACATACATAATGCAATGTAATATGAGAAAGTAAAATGAATTTAACTCCATGTAACATACAAAATGCAATGCAATATGAGAAATAAACCCAGCTAACCTAACAGAGAAAAAAGTACAGTCACATATACTCAAACAAACAACATTTAAGACAGTTGTACCAATGTTTTTGTTATCAAGCTGCAATTCCTGAATTGTTTGTGTTGTAACAACAAGGGTTAAAAATTATGCCCCAAGCAATAACACATAGCAAGGGAAAAATGAAGGACACAAGTAGTCCCATGGAAAATCTTTTGTGCCCTATGACACAGTCCTTGACAACTCACTATTACACAGGAGGACCGACATAGCATGTAACCTAGCTTTTGTTAATGGATGTAGATCATGATGATCCGCAAGTCATTTGAGACTAGAACAAACAAGAACCTAGAAATATGTTTTTGTAGGACAAATTTCAATGTTTGAGGATAATGCAAGTGATACAGGCTTCAGCTGTATGCATGTTGTTTACCATTTTTTTTTTTGTAAGACAATTTTTTTGATTTTTTTTTGTCAATTTTTTGGATTTTTAAAACATATTTGAATGTTTTTTATTTTCTAGAATTTTTCTGAAGCTATGTACAGGAAATGAAGAAACATGGATGCCCCCAGTGACAGATGGGATGTACAAGGGAAGAATTCCACATGTATGCACAAGAAAGTGAAGATGCTGAAATGGCCCCCAACGTTAGATGGGAATATTCAAAGGAAAACTCTTCACATGCAGAAGTTGGATCAAGGCCAATATAGATAGGTTCAATCATGATGATGAACATAACCCAATGATGTGCTAGGAAGGAGTAAGGATGCCCCTAATGTAAGCTAGCCAAGAAGCACATGATAGAAAGAAGTGGAAGTTTGTTTTGAGAAAGGGTACAAAGGTGTCTACAAACATGGAAAAAAGGAAATCTTATACACATGGATGTTCTGAATGAAGTAGAAGAACAACGTGAATGTTGTGAATGTAGTCTTAGAAGCCTCACAATGAAGAAGCGGTTAGCCAAAGGCACGAATCGTGAGACAAGATACCGACTAGAGTAAGAGTCTGAACAAGGTCCAAAAAAAGACACTTGGTAACATACTAATCCTGTTTGCTCATTGAGATCCAATGTGTGCACGTGGAAATTTATACCTCTTGGAGGGAAGATTTGATAGACAATAAGTGAAGACACCCTAGCCAATGTGTACGAATGATTTATTTTTCAAAGTTGATTTTTATGGATGGATTGCGGAAGGTGAGTTGTACATTTCTCTGCTTCCAGCCAAGGCATCCATAGCCCCAAGGGAGATGCATTTGATTCTAATCACAACATTTCTCTACTACCAGTCATGCATCCATTCCCAAGTAGAGATTATTGGAAATACTCCAAGAGAGAGTTATATATCAATTTGCTTTTTCTTTTAGTGTTTTTTTATTTGATTGATTTTTTTTTATTTCTAAAGAATTATTTCAGCTCTCTTGTTTAACAAGGGGTTAAGAACCACTGATGGATTGATGGAAGGAGGTGGAAGTGATTATGATGATGACATTGGCTAGTGTCAACAAATATATCCAAAATTTCTTTGCAACAAGTTTTTTTAGATGTTGATTGTGATAGGATCTCTACGAGGTCAGTCATTCTTTAATTTACCAAGGTGATAAAAGACCAAGGTCAAATAGATACCATAGAAATAAATGTCACAATATGCGTGTGAATTAGCTAACCAAAATATCACCAAAGGGATGAAAATGGTAGGAAGACTCGTAGAAAGAATAACAAGGAAGGGAAGAAAGAACATCCATGTGTATGCAATACCTAATTGCAATGTGTGTTAGTTTACCTTTGATTTTTTGAAATGTTTTCTCTTTTTTTTTTTTTTTGTATTTTCTTTTTTGTATTTTTTTCTTTTTTTTGAAAGGTGGGATTGACAAGGTCACTTGGCATGATAAGATCCAACAATAATGTTAGTGATTTCCTTGATAAGGAAGACTAGGCATGTTTTCTTATCAAGAGTCATATTATCCCTGATCTATAATGATCGTGGTGAGATCATACTCAATAGACGACTACGTTTTATTGTGAAATGTGGATTTTGTATGTGGGAGCTTGAGGTCCCTATCTAGAGGTTTTTGCACTTTACGCCATACTTGATGGGTGCATTGATGTGCATTTTTGAATCATGTTTGATTCTGAAACTTTAAGATCATTTAAATTGTTGTGAGCTTTAGAGCTCTTGGAATTATTGATCTGAGCCTAATGAAGGAACTGTTTTGGTTTTTTATAAGCTACTACATGACTTATCTGATCTTGAGAAGTGGGAGAAGAAAGTGGACAAATAGAATTGATGTGAGAAATGATGGTGGGTTTGCCAAAATCATTGATAGAAGGAAAATGTGATGGATGCGAAGGGTACGGTCTAAGAATTGAAGAGGATGGGCTACCGGGAGGTGTCCCATAGACTGAAGATAAAGGACTACAAGGATGTGGCCCTAAGATTGAAGATGAAGGACTTCCTGGTGGTGTCCCATAGATAGAAGATGATGGGCTACTAGGATGTGGCCCAAGAATCAAAGATGAGGGAATTTTAAGATGTGCCCCCAGTATAGACGAAGCCTGGCTGCTAGGAGGTGAGCCACATATAGATAATGTGGGGCTACTTGGAGATGGCCCACATATAGAAGAAGATGATGGGCTACCAGGTGGTGACACAAGGTAAGATTACGATGGAGGAATCATGATAGATAAATAATGATTAGGTAATGAGAAGATAGGTCATGGACCAATGCTAGACCCAAGAATTTCATCACCCAATGAAGAATGTGAAGATGGAAAAATAAGAGAGGATCATGTTCGATGGTCTTAGGGTCTTCCTCTATTTTATGATAAAAGGCATCAATCTCTTTCTCCCAATATGTGAACGTATCAAGGTCTAAAGAGGTTTCTTGCTCGCAAACTTCTAGAGGAATGTCTTCATGTACCCTCATAAATTCTCTAATGGCTTCTTCATTCTGAAATGAATCAATCAGTGTGGGTAGTTGTTCTACCAAAAGAGGTTGATTGGATGAATGCAACACGGGAGTCGACTTGGATGATTGATTAGAAGGAATTTGAGTTAGAGATCTCTTCGACGGAAGAAGGGGTCATTGAGGTGGTGAATAAGGGAGGTCTTACAAAGTAAGGGAGGACTATGACTCAAGAACCAAATTAAAATTTTTAGAAGATCTAGGTGAATCTGAAGAATCAGAATAATAGTTTGGATTGGAGTTAGAAGAAGAGTGGGAGGAACCCGAATAATAATTTGGATCAGAAGTGTCCAAACCATATGAATGAATATGAGATGAAGGTGGGGAATAGGGTACCTGAATGGGCTCTCTAGCGCGAAGAATCAAATGAGGTCTAGTTGTGATAGGCATCCTTTGATGGGAATGTTGAAACCTAGGTTCCTTACTGTCATAAGTATGCAAAATGGTGTGATAATCAGTCTTTGTTGGCACATGCCTAGACATAGATATAGATATCAAGGGTTATTGTGTTGACATGTTTCAACATGTGTATCTACACAATAAATGAGGGCATCAAAATGATTCTCCTCATTAGACACATAATTAACATTCTTGTCTCATTTATGTTTAGGAAGAGTCTTCATATTGGGGGATTTGTTAGGAGTGGATGAATTCATCTCCACATCGCCACTTTCAATTAAGTCCTGGATGTAGTGTTGCAACTTCAAACACTCATTTATTTTGTGACCTTTAACGTGGTGGAATTGGAAATATTCATTATCTATAAACCATGATGGTTTAGGCACATCATCCTCATAAGGCGTAGTTTTAGGATATCTAACCATATTAACCACCTCTGGCTATTTTAGTATTGATGACATTGAGTCAGATAGAGGAGTGAAAGTATGAAACTTATACTTGGTAGGTGATTACCCTTTGTAAGTTTCAAAGGTGGTGGTTCTACACAGCTTGCACCCATTTAGAGTATATTATCCCATCACTAATGACATTTTTGTTTCTATTAGGAACAAACATTGTTTTATCGTTAGATTTAGAATCATTGTGTTTCACGGGAGAAAGGTTTTAGAGTCCCCCTAGCTAACAATGCCTTTTCAATTTGATTCCCTTTTTCTATTACCTCTTTGAACGTGCTACCACAATGCATTTGTAAGTGGAATGTAATGTCTGGATGGAGGTTGGGAATAAATATACCTATCAACTATTTTTTAGGTAGGGAGCAAGGAAAAGGACTAGCTAACCCTCTCCATCTTTGTAAAAATGCAACAAAGTTTTCATTATTGCGTTGTTGGGCATTGCAGAGATCTAACATGGTAACATCATTTTCTATATTGAAAGAGAAGTGTCGTACAAAACTCTCTGCTAGTTCTGGCCATGTTGATATGGATCCCTTAGGGATATGCACAAACCAGTCTAGTGTCGTTGCTCCTAAACTTTGTGGAAACAGGCACATAAGATAATTGTCGCTGAATGCCACCTCTTGACATGCCATATAAAATTCCTTTATATGATCACGAGGGTCACCTTTTCCCTTATATTTATCAAATTTTAGAAAATCAAAATGTCTTGGGAAAGGTACCTACAACATGGATTTGTCAAATGGGTAAGGACATAACCCATCAAACTAATACTTCTTGTTATTGCTACCGGTTTGGCCCTCTTGTAACGCTTGAAGGGTGTTCTTCATTGTTGACCACTCTTGACTAAAAATTAGATCTTGCGTGGGTGGTGCGGTAGGTATATACAAAGGGTTAAGCTAGGTGTATGCCCACCCCGATTTGTTGTGAGAATCTCTTCATACAGATCTCTTTGTGCCTCCCATCGAGGAGTGTTTATTGGGAATTCATAAAATGAAGCTTTAGGTTTTGCCTTTGGTATAGTTTGTTTCACAAATTTTGGTTATTCTTTTTGTATATGTGAAGCCAAAATTTCTTATTGACGAGTGAGGGCTTGAACCTATTGTTTCTAATGTAACCTCTTTAATAGGTATTTCATGATGATCTTTGTTAGGAGGAGGTTGTGCATGATGAACATGTTCTTCATGGTCTTCGTAACCAATTTTAATAGGAGGAAAATGATAGTCTCCATCATTTTCAAAGGTATCTCCTCATTATTCTGGCATGCTAAAGTAGAGGCATGACCTTGATTTAAAATTTCATTAAGAGTGTGATGAGGGAGGTCTACTTCTTCTTCTCCCTGAACCATGTCGGCGATAAGAGAAGGAGTCTACTGTGGAAGGTAATTTGGCTCCTAGTTCCACAACCCGCATAAGAACTTCATGTTTGTTATGAAAAATGTAGTCATCAAAATGGGAAGAATGAAGCTCTACATCTGTGTGAGGAGACTCTTCCTCTCCACCACTATGGTCAACCATGAGATTATCCTCCAAAAGAGGGTTATCACCTCCAAATATATTGGCTGCCAACTTTCGTGACCCCATTCTTGTAGTAGGCATTACTTAGAATAGAAGGTACAACACAAAATATTTCCACTAAGGTTTATTAACAAGGGACCCTAGTTAAATTTGTGCAAGCGTAACGACCCTAAGTTGTTAAAACAAGGTGACTATAGAATAACCACAAAAGTGATAGATCAAAGCAAAAGTACGAACTAAAGAATATGAACAAGCTACCTTAACAAGGTAATATATGACACAAGTTTTCCTTAGAATAATACAATGACGTACAATGCTAAAATTTTGGTTTACACCAAATAGTTTATTCTCTAAGATTTCATCTAGATAGGTTTGCAACCAAATGGTGATAACACAACATCACCAGTTAGGTCGAAGTTTGTAACAAACAAGGCCTAAATGATAAGAGAATGTTGACACGATCTTCTAACAAGATATACTAAAAACCAGTTTCTAAACACTAACAAAGTCCAAGTCTCGTAAAATGGATGATAACAATGTGAGCAGTGTAATGACACTATTTGGACACGTGAACCAAGATTTTAGGAAAGCAATATTTCTAGTGTCAAAATGATGTTATCACTATGCTAACAATGTATCCTCAACACTCACAAAACTCAAGACAAAGTTAGGATGTAAAAACTATGTCTAAGTATAACAAGAAATTGTTATGCATGCGAACAACATAACTCTACAATATAGAGATTCAGGCCTAATTTCACAATGGAAACAAGACATAAATATCTCAATTGTATGGCTATAATGTGGGCAACGTAACAACTCAAAAAGAAGACAAGGATGAAATCACCTAACTATGATGATAATAAGTCTCAAATATGGATTTTTGAGACAAGGGGACCTACTAGATCGTGAGTACGTACCATGCACACTTTCAACACTTGCGCTATGGAATTATAACCTAGTTGTGCAAGTAGAATACAAAAGTGGTGGACACGCGATATCTAGCGGTATCCATATATGTTGTTTCCTTTTTGTCCAAAAATGGGCAACAAGAAAACAAGGGTGTAGACCAAGTGGTGTTGAAATAAACTTGGTGTTATTTTGGCAGAGTTTCGCCTTGTCTTAAGACAAGTGAAAAACTAGGACAAAATGACACTAAGTAGATTTCATGATGAAATGTCACGTGGTTTCAAATTTAAGAGATTATTTCCCTTGTTCTAAAAACAAGAGTTTGAATCTAATAAATTTTTCACTTTGTGAGAGCTCTCAAGAATACTATCTAAGACAAAAACAATGGCTCCAAGCTGAAATCTTCCTAGGTGGTTCTCTCTCTAGGTGTCACAAGATATCTATGAGTGAGCTCGATTTACCCAAAAATTCGCACTGACTAATTTGGGAGTATCTCAGCTTTACTTTACCCCCTTCAGTATAATGAGCACCAAATTGCATTCAATTATACTTTCACTAGGGTCATGATACAGATATCTTTGATGCTAATCTCACCAAGGTGTACTAGACAAGTTAGTAGTGTGGAGCACTTTCCTGTTTTGTTCACAAGGTTCCCTCTTGTGTGAACTACTTTAGGGTTCCTAAGGACCACCCCCATTGTTGTAGCTTAAGGCTTATGCCAAAGGGGTTATGTCCTAGTTGAGTGGATGAGCCAGTAGCTCTTAACTGAAACCTACAAATACAATGTGATGATTGTGGTGTATTTTTTATCTTTTAGACTTAATGTGGTTTTTTTCGTACTCCTTTTAGCAACCTACAATCACACGTGTAGTTAGAAAATTGTTTAGGTCCTCCTTTCTTTGACTAACATTAGGTCCTTCACAAAATGGTTAGTAGTTTCAAAATAGATTCACAATATCATAAGAAAATAACCATGAAAAATGCTTGTAAATCAACTAACTACCATCAAATTTTGCAAAAAAAAACAAGGTTTATTCCCAATTCATCCAAGTGATTTTTAATGAAAAATACTAAAATTAATTTTGATTCCCAAGATCACACTAGGTGCAAGGGAAGAGCATACACAAATTATAGCCTTGGTTATTTAGCAAGTGAAAAAATCATTTAAACTAAAAGATGATTAACAAAGTTTCCTACTTACTCTAATGATAGCAAAAGAAGGTTTAAGAGTTCTTTTTATTCTCTAGATCACATGAAGTGCAAGAGAAGAGCATACACACCTTAACCCAAACTCATACAAAACATGGAAACAATATTAATTCCTTCAAACCCTAAGTGATTTTATAAGAAAACTTACTCTAAATCTATGAAATTGACAAAAATGGCATCTAAAAACCTCTGAAAAGTAACAGAAATCCTAAAAATACCAAAAATGGAAACTTTGAGTTTGTAGGAAAAATTTATATAGACACACCTGCATGCCCTGTCAATGTGTGCATACCTGTTTCAATGCATGTGCTCCCCACCAATGTGTGCTCCCCTTTGTAAAAATGACTGAAAGTTAAAAAAATGAGCCAATGTGTGTGCTTTCAGAGAAGTGGGTGCAAGCTCCTGTTTCAACGCCTGCGCTCCCCTGTCGATGTGTGCTCCCCCTTATAAAAATGACTGGATATTTGAAAAATATGAGCTAACATGTGTGCACTTCCAGAGAAATGGGTGCACTCCTCATTTCAATGCCTGCGCTTCCCTATTCGCTTGTGTGCACTCCCCCTTGTAAAAATGACTAACAGTTGAAAAAAATGAGCCAATGTGACGCACTTCCAGAGAAGTAGGTGCACACATGTTTCAACGCCTATGCTTCCGTTGACGTGTGCACTCTCCCTTTCAATGCCTATGCTCTCGGTTCACTTCTAGCTTGTGCGCCCCTTCACTGGAAGTGGCCAAAATTTGAGTTTTGACAATAATTTCTTCAAAAAGGTCAAATCTTTGGTATTTTTTTGGCAATCTTGACAGGGCTTGCCTCCTTGAATCCTATAAAAGAACATTAAAAAACACAACTTCTACCACTAATCTAGTTGAAATTAACTAGGAAACTTGAAATTAAATATATGGAAATATGAAATATAAAATTTGAAAATTACTCTAAAATTTTGAAATTAATCTAAAAAGCTTGAGAAACTAATCTAAAAAGCTTAAAAATTACTCTAGAAAGCTTGAAATTTAAACTAGAAAACTTGAAATTAATCTAGGAAACTTGAAACTAATCTAAAACTCAAAATGAAAAACTTTAAAACTAGGTTAAAAAGCTTTAAAAATCTGAATGCAATGGGGTATTCTCCCATTGAGCATGCCAAATGATGACACCCTAAACTTTACAGATCAAATTGCATGACTAAACAAGGAAAGCTAACACCATTTCCATCCATCTAACCAAAGTTCTAAGTCTAGGAATGTAGCATTAAGATAGAATCTTAAAAGAATTCTTGACTAGTATGAAAACAATACAAAATCTAACTAAACATGCCTATTAATATGCTTGAATTACCTAACATGGGCCTAAATAGACCTAAGAGGGAAATCAAATGGTTATGGTTGCTACTCCAAACAAGGTGAAATGGCCTCTCCCAATGACTACTTGGTCATATTGGATATCCATATACTAACCCCATTGAAGGCTTTAAGTAAGGATTGAACTTAGCTATATATCATATTTATTATATGAGATGCAAATCAAAGCATGGTGTAAAGTATAAAGGAATGAGGTGCACCCTTTTTATAGTTTTCCTTTTGGGAGAAAACTTGTATTTTGGTGCATGTGGGACTAAAATCCCCAAATTAGATTATAATTTCTAATCATGATTAGGCATTTCTAATCACAATTAGTGAATTACCAAGTGATTAAGAGGTGTGAAGACTTAATCAACCGCTTAGGGTCAACTAGGAGGCTAGGATAAGCTTTTGAAGCTTGCTGAAACATTGTAGAGGTGATTGGGGTGATTGTGACTTGTTGGAAGAGGGGTTTGAGTCAATACTAGGGTATATTGATCAAATCAAGGGCAAAATAGGCTTAATTAGCTAATAAACACTAATTATCTATTTTGAAGAGGATTTTGACTTACGATTCGCCATAAAGTGGCATCCTGAATGCGAAAGGGGTTATGTAATCAACAAAGTATTTTTAATTGGCTAAAGTGGTAAGAAACATTAGTTAACTAGAAAAGATCACTAATTATAATGGAATTGGAAAGAATAAGAGTGATTTACGTGGTGTTTTGGCAATAAGATTGCAAAAGCAGAATTTAGGTGTCTACAATTGTTGCTTGCTTCTTCTCACTTCTACCTCTCCAGTGAAGCAAAACATTGTCGTAAAGTTTTAAAATGCAAAGTAACTGCTACCTACCTCATATTTTCATATGAACTCCATGATTGTTGAGTAAGAACACCATAAAAACCTGAAAATTAAAAAAAGACTACCAAAATTTCCCGAGAGCTACTATATGCACTAAAACTTGAAAGACTCATATCTTGCAAACTAGTGAATGGAATTAGGTGAGAATTTCACACTTGTTCTTCAATCTAGGAACCTCCAAGAAGGTTGTAGTAGTAGAGAAGATTATGAAATAGTTTATTAATGGCAAAAAACCCTAGTTTAATGCCCTAGATAATGCTTTTTCAGTTTCCAAGCATTCCAGCAGGTGGATCAAGGTGAAATTTGGAGCACGAAGTCCCAGAAGTGATCCAAATCTAGTGTTTCTATTTTCATTGTAATATGAGATGGCTAAGTGCAATTTCTAAAAAAAATTAAGTACCTGGTATCCTTGCTTACTAAAAATAGTAAGTCCACTCAACTCACTGCACTCATAAAACATTGAAAATGACAAACTAAGCCATCTTTCCCAAAAAGGTAAAAAGTAAAAAAAAAATAACTATCTAAAACTGGAAAAATATCATCAAAAAAGTTGAATTGAATATGCTAAAGGATATAAAAGTTCAAATTTGAGCCAAATAAGTGAAAATCCCAAAATAACAGGTCCTAGTCGCACTTGCTAGAAATAGGAAGTCTCCAATATGGGTGTAAAAAGTTGCAGTATGTTTCATTATCAGTCATGTCACTAATTTTTGACATCTTCACAGGGTTTCTAGGTGGTGGCATAGCTCAAGAAAGGTAATTTATTCTTTACAAATATCCTGAAACATCATTTTGATCATAGCAGTAAAGCAGAACACCGCAAGGCGCATCAAGTAAAAATAAGAGACATTGTGCAGTTTGATGAGATTGAAAAAGAGTCAAATCTCTATTGAACATTCAAGCTAAATGGGTCATCACAACTCATCAATTAGGTTAGAGCCATCCACACCCCTCTGATGAGCTGGTTGAGTAAGATTAGTGAGTTATTCAAGGTGAGCTAAGCTAGTTGAGCTCGTTGAGCTGGGAGAGTAGGTTGGGTGAGTTGAGAGGAGTTGGTTGAACTAAGCTAAGTGAAGGAAAGAAAAGATGATCCATTACAACACATTTCTCTGTAGAATCATCTAGGTGTGTCTTCTCCAATGTCATAGCTTCCCCTCGATGATCAAGAGTTTATTCCACAACAAGTTCCTGAAGGAGCTCCGGTGACACACATCATGTTGACCTCCAAAAATCCATTTCCATGGATTCAAGAAATTTTCAAGAGTGATCCAAAGACATCACAAATTTCTATTATTCCCAATATTAAATAAATCTCAGGAACAATGAAATATAAGTGAAGAAATATGGCCCAGACAACATCCTGCTTCTTCGGTGTCACCTCAAGTAATTAGTATGTTAAAAATTTCTAGGCCTAAGAATGAAAATCCCATTAAGGGCATGACCCCATATGACTATGAGTTGATCCACATCTCAAAGGGTCATTATTCACATGAGGGTGATTCTCATCTATTCTAATAATCCTCTTCTCATCTCCTTTCTCGGAATGAAGAATACATGAAAACAATTATGTAATTTGAGGAACACGTAAAAGCTCTTAGTGCTTACATTCAACCCTTCTTGGAACCTGACTCAACATCTCCTCTTCTAGTAGAATAAAATCCTCTAATTAGTAGTGTTGATCCCGAGGTGATCAAGAGATAACAAGGTTACATGATGCATTTGAAGGCTAATGAGAAGTGGATTGAGAAAATCATCAAGTAAGGCAAAGCTTTACTTCTAGAGATCATCTCTCACATCAAGTACATTCTTGAAAATTTGTTAGAAGTAAAGAAATCAAAGGACAAGTTTTCAAAATATGTAATTCATTTATATGAGATGTTCCCATTGATGTCAGAGATGAGATCCTTCTGTAGACACAAAATCATGTGCTTTGGGTAATTAGCTAGTCCTGGTTACATACTACTATTAATATGATTCCTAAATAAGAAATGTACTAATCAACCCATATATTTTACCATCTTTGCTTTCTTTCTACTACCACTTTTGGTATTGCACACCTTCTTACTTAGTTTGTATTTTCATACTTCAAAATTTCTCATTCTGGACACCAGCGCCTAGCCAAGACGCCAGTATTAGGCGCTCATGTCCCCTCTGGGCACCCCATGACCTCTTTATACTTTGTTCACATATTTTAGGTCATTTATAGCCATTTGAGAATCTTATATTTTTGGTATTTGGCCTTTTCAAGGTTGATTACAAAATTCAAAAAAGGGAATCATATAAATATAAAGTTATGTGATCATAATAAAGGACCAAACACTAAACATTAACGATCTCTACCTAAGGTTGCATTCAAAGGTTATTCAAGAGCATCAAAGCATACATTCAAGGGCAAGGGACTACATTATTCTACATACACTTCATATGAGGGGATTCTATTATATTCCATGCACACATCTATTACATTTCTTTACATCTAACTAATTTTCTTGTTATCAAGTGTGATATGCACAAGAGTAGCGTAGGGAACAATTTCACATGCACACACATAAAATTACATTGGGTCTAAGATGTAGTGCACCACTTAGTTGTAAGATCACCATTGTGATAGCTGAGGACAGTTCGACCCCTCATTTTGCATCTTTCATTTTTAGGATTAGATGTCTCTTTGAGGGTTTAACAAGTCAATACTTCTTTGCAGGTTTCCAGTGAGCTCAATGATCATTGTGCAACCTCATAACAACTAAAGGAGAAGGAAAAAAAAAAACAACTTTCAACCTGGAAAGATGAGTTTCTAAGAATTTTCACAGTCATAGGTGCCTATTTCTAGTATGTAGCGCTCATGGGTGCCCCTTCCACTTTTTGGGTGCCCTTGTCTAGCTTGCTCCTCAAGATCTACATTTTCCAGGATCCCTATGTGACAATTCTACCTCCCTGTTCATCGGATCAACACTTCGGTACAATACAAATTTCACTGCGAATCAACTAAGGCTCTTCTTACCCCCTTTGCAATTAGGGTTTCACATTTTATTGCTTAGTTTGCTTGAGTTAATTTTTGCACTTAATTGTTGCATTTATTTACTACTATAATAACAATCGGATTAGGCATATATTATTCATATTTCACTTAATCACCTTTGAATCTCACACTCTTGTGAGTAGGAACATGTTTACATCAGCTGCAGAGAACTTGTCTCAAGTCTAGATCCGCATCATGGATATGAATGTAGTCTTATTTTCTCACTCAAAACCCTAGACGTGCTGACACATTACTCAGACAGATCATGAGTGCTCACTCGAAGCGTGCAAAGGTACCAGGTTCCTCTTTGTTACTATCTTACCAGGGTGTTAGCATGCATATTCATAATAACCATATCTCAAAGTGCATATCCCATTCTAACAATCAGATCCATGAACTCAATTTGGAAACACACATAATAAGTAAACATATAGATCACATAAGGATTAATACCAAATTCACCATACAATAACCATGAGAAGAAACATCAAAAATCAATATCCAACCATAATGATCCATTGTATTAAATCATGACAAACTAGTAGCTGAATACATACATAATACTATCATAAGTCATGCATGCACTCATAAATCAACAACATAACTCTGTTACATATAGTCATACATTCACCACCTCGAACCTGCAAACAATACATACATATAGGGGTGGGGACTTTCCCTTCACCACCCATGTCACTCTCAAAATAGGTTGCATGCTCAAAATAGCCATGTGCCGCTACAAGGATAACTAAGGAAGCATGCAAGATCCACCTAATAATAGATCATATATAGTTAACTCTAGATCTAATCCTATTATTAGCTCCCATGATTTAGTTCGAACTACAATTTCCTTCCTCAAAAAAATAGACTCTTCTTGACTATAAAATTCCCTTGCATGTCACACACTCCATGTCTATATTCATCCCAACACCCAAAAAGTGACTAAGTCCTCTTCCTTCTTGTAGTGATCCTTACATGCCCTTCGTTCCATCTCCCTCGTGAAAAATATGTCATCCAATGCTCATATTTTTCACTCCTTTGTGTGTTTTCCTCTATAGCCCTTCCCGCATGCGTGCGTTTCCAACACTTAGTCATTTTCTAGTACCCAACATTACCCCACACTAGGTATGTTTTCCGTCCTTAGAAACACTCTGCTTGATCGCACAAATAATGATAAAGAATCCTTCGATAGTCAAATAATGAAATAATGTCTGCACGGACTTGCACCAAATAATGAAAGAATATAAGATTTACTGGGGAAAAAGGAGGGGGAATTTCTATTCACCAATTCTTCCAATGTTTTCCACCCCTCTAATTCCTTGCTTGCTTGAGTAAAGGCATCACCCACAATGGCAGGAACCTTAGAAATACTCAAGTCCTCACCCCTTTCCTTTAGCATTTCGACCAAAGTCTCTAGTTGTTTCCCTGCATCAACTAACGCATCCATCCTACGCGTAACTTGGGGGTAGAGTTATTTTAACTTATTCTTAATTGAGGCTCTTAAAAAATCAATTTCTTCCCTCTTTTCTCAACCTTGGCCAATATTATTTCCTATTCCACCCTGTTTCCTTTGTTCTTGTCCTAGAATTATTTTATATTTGCTTCATCCTTTGCAACAAGCAGTCCTACTACATGATCTCGATCTTTGAAATTCTCATAAACAACTTCTTCCATATGAGCATTTACCTTTACTACTTCAATTAACTCACTGTATTGTGTTATAACGGTTTCAATTTTTTTTTTCTTGTTTTTCTTCCGTGTGCCAATACTTCTTCTGTAGATTCTAATGCAAGAGGTGGCTGTTGAGAGGTAATTATGCATGTTAAATCCTCTAGACAATGAAAAGTAGTTTTGTACTTGGTTTCATCAGGAGGGGCCAGATCTGGGTGTCCTAGTAAGATTGCATCAGTCTATGCATTCTTCCTTCTTATATGTCATGCGTGCATCTCCACCCTTTTTCTTCCCTCAACTCTTGTTTTAACTGTGCAATAATTTTATCTTTCTCTTTTATCTCCTTGTCTCTTTATCTTATTTCCTTATTATTTTCATCCTTGTTCCCTCTGCATAAATCGTATTTTTCTATTCTTATCAAAAATTCTGGCACCAACCTCCACCGATAACTTATTCAGTACATTACACGCTTGTTCATCTGATAACTACTGGGAATCCACTATCGGATATGTATCACCAAGAGGTTTCCACTTTCTCTGGTATCTATTAATGAGTGAGCACTTACCTCAAACTCTGGCTCATCGATATGTGACTCAAGCACCCAGGATAACATCTTCCTTGTGCATAGTAGTGCCTCATCCCTACTGAAAAATGACTAGAAAAATAATTAATCGAGAGGTATCGTACTCTGATACCTAGTGTGCAAAAATTTACTTGGGTCATCAACATATTGCATTATTGGACCCTGTGGAGTATACCTTAGCCTCCTATTCTTTCCATGAACACCCTTCGATGGGAAACCTACCGCAAGATATGTCCCCACGCTTAATGACCCACCTTCTTTCCTTCACTCCTTTCTCCTTCACCTCGACACCACCTCATGCTCCACTAGATGTTTGATAATTTATTGTAACTTCCTTCTCCATCTTGTGCTACCCCTTAGCTCAGGATCGAGGGTGTGCTGGATCCCATGCTCCATATTTAGTTCCATTCTTTTTCTTCTGTATTTTTGTATGACAGGTGCCCTGATACCTCCTTAATCCATATCCATAACATGGGTGTCCTGTAGTGCTCATGCTCTCACCTTCTGCATCTGATTCATTGATGGTGTACACATGTGGGCTCACCTTTCCTACCAACTCTTCCTCAACTTTTAGCCTTCTTCTTCTTCTTTTTGGCTCTCTGTCTCCTCCGAATATGAGCTTGGTACTATCCTCTGTTTCTTCCTTCACTAGTGACCTTCCTCTCGCAGGATGCCTTCTTGTATATGTGCTTCGCACTCAAACTCCTTATGAAATGATGTCTACCCTACAGGCGTACTAGAACTCGGAGTCTTATCTTTACTTCCTCCCTCACTGCCACTGATGGTGGGAGTTTCTTCATGCACTCATTTCTTTTTTCAACCTTCTTCAATGTAGAGGGCTCCTCAGGGATAGTCACATCATCTTCCATAAACACTCCATCCACAACCCATGGCCTTAGATAAATATTTATTTTTTTTCCACGTACCGAAGCTATCAACAATGTAACGGGTTTGTATAGATGAATGCTCTATGATGCATACTTCTCCTCATAGGCACTCTTCTTGGGGTACAAAATCTGAAGCATCTCATGGTGCTCCTTATCTACTTTACTTATATCAATCCTTAACTTGTGTGCTTCCTTAAACTTGTCTATTACAACACTTTGAAAGTACTACTTTGCTATAAAATAAAATGGAAGTTTGCACCATGGGCTCTTAGTACCATCGTTCAATGTGAACCATCCCAATACAAAACTGTTGATAGACTGCAAACTCAGAAATCCCATCTACAAGAGCAAGAAACTTGCTCAAAATTTTCCATTCTGTGCTGAATGCATCGCACATCCATTTGTACCATTTATCTACTTGTTCCTTGTATGTTGGTGTTACCAAATCATAAGTATATTTTCAAACTCATTTTACAAGAGATGGGTCTTCTTCAGGATACTCCCATATCTTATCCTTTGGCCCATTGGGCACCCCAATCTCAGAGAATACTATCACCAATATAACATTTCCAAAGATGATTTTATCTCCATCGTGTGGCACAACTTCAATGATATCCTCTTCTATGAATGAAGTAATGTTATATATTGTTCCTTGAGCTATCTTCTTGCATACATGCAACCAACATTTATTTACTTGAGTCCACCTTTCTTGTCTGTTTAACTTTGTGAGTAAATGTGTGGCCATCCTCATGATAGGATCATTGAGTTTTGTGATATCCATCACACACCCTCCCTTTTTATACTCAAACTCCATAGAAGTATTCTTTACCTCAGCACATCACATGCTAGGTCTTCATCAAATGTGAATCCCTGTACCAATCAAACCAGTATATTTTTCAATCAATTGTCACAGTGATGCACATCCTCCTACTTACAAAGTTAGAAAAAGTCCTCATGAATGTGTGACATCAACCATTGGTAAAATCTCTTAGGATTCCCAAAGAATGGAAGATCGTATAACTACAGTAGCCCAACCTTCTCTAATAACCTCTTCACCTTGTCATCATACATGGGCTTATCATCTGGTGTTCTCTCCTCTGTTGGCTGAACAAGTTGTATGTCACCATGTTCATGCACCTCACATTAAATCTATGAATGATGATTATAGTCACTCATGGCCATGTTCCTGACATGAGACACCCACTCCTTTCCCATCAACACTCCATCTGGGTATTGCATTTTTGTGTACCATTCTTCCTAGATATCTATGGTAGGTGTTGGATTTTCTTTTCCTTTCCCTTTCCCTTCTTCTTTGGTGACGTGGTCACTTCTTTTCTTGGTGCCATTTTAGTTACACAACCTCAAAACTCTTACTTGTGCCTTACTCTACCCTTAGTGCTCTAGAATTCTTTCCATAGACCTTTGATGCAACAATGATACACTTCCCAACTCAAATTTTATATTATGTGCCCTAATCTTTGAAACCCTAGCCAAAAAGTCATGATTCCTTTCAAATCCACACCATGCCATTTCAACCTACAAGATTCTCTCCAATGGAACTCACGCTTCACTTGACCATGTTTTCTTTCACACTCTGGTTAAATATTCTTCAACTCTGCACTCGATCTCTCACTTAATCGCTCAAGTTTTCCCTAGGTCACACAAAAGCACTCACAAATTTCATGCAAGGTAAGGTAAAAATGATTTTACCCCGATGCTCTATTTATAGGTTTTCAAATTTTACCCACATTAATTACTTGCCAACTACCACTATACACTGCATTTAATTCAAATTTTCCACTTTTTCCCACCTTTTCCACATAGTTTTCATCATGCTTTCATTTCACATGTACTAGCTACAACCTTCAGGCATGTAAACCACTTCCTAACCATAGACCTCCTTACGTGCACGCTCCATGCACCGAAGTACATAAACCTCTACATCTTATACCAAGTAGTTCCCCATGCCACTTCCTACCTCACATTACACTATGCACTTATTCATCATACGTGGATTTTCATCTCGGCATTTTCCTTATTATCACCATTCCTCTTATGACACCTTATCACTATACTTCAACAACCAACATCATCATCGACATGCGCGCTCCTTAGTTCTTAGGCCACTATAAACATCAACTCTCCTATGCACACTTTTTCTTATAATCCACCCCACACTAAATGTATGTGTGGTCCTCTATGCATGAACTCAATAGATAGTAATCAACAACTAGTGCACAAGCGTGCTTATTACAACAAAACACTGAACTAAATTGACAAAGCATAACAACGATGAAAGGAAACACATATAAATAAAATGCATTAAAGGGAAATATAATCTAAGTGGAAACACTTTCCTTATTACAAAAACTAAGAAGACTTATTTATAGTAGGGCTTCAACCTACTCCTGTTGAAGTAACCAGGTAATAAAGTGCCATCCAACGCCTGTAACTTGCAAGTTTCCTGATTCCAATATATTTGTTACAACAAAGGGTCCCAACCAATGAAATTTCAACTTTCCAGGGTGGCACACAAACTTTGAATCATATAGAAGAACCATATTTCCAACCTCAAATTCCTTATTCTGAATATTTCTATCATGTCATGCCTTTTGTCTTGTCTTTTTCTGTCTTCTATCTCCACCAAGAGCAATAACGCGCCACTCATCCAACTGCATCAATTTGTCTATGCACTCTTCAACAGCTTTGTTCATCATCTAATCCTCCTATGTGCATGCATAATACATAGGGATGACAACATGAATTCCATAGGAAATACAGCCTCTACACCAAACACCATTTGAAAGGGTGTGGCTTTATTCAATCTTTTGTAAGTGGTATTGTATGCCCAAAGTACAACAGAATACCTTATCATCCCAGTCTTTCCTTCCAACATCACATATTTTTGTCAACGTATGTCCCAATATCTTATTGAAAGCCTTAGCAGTACCATTCACCTGTGGATGATAGGGGGTTGTCTTGTGGTGTGCCACCATAAACTCAACCAATAATATTCTGATAGTCTCATTAAGAAAATGAGTGCCCCTATCACTTGTCAAGATCAACGGACATCCATACCTGCTGATAATGTTTTCCCATAGAAATCTTGTTGTTGTAGCTGTCGTGAAATCCTTTGTAGGCACTACTTCTTCCCACCTTGTTAGATATTTTGTACAAGTTATAATATAGTGTGCACCATTCCTACATGTGCAGGTGGGGAAATAGGACCCACAAATTCAATCGCCCATTTCTCAAAAGGTTCAGCACTTGCAATAGGCTTGAAAGGCATCTCATCTCTAGATCCAGGCTTCCCAAGGTTGAATAATGATCACACGCCTTGACATATTCTTTAATATCCTTGTATAAGGTTTCTCACCAAAGGCCAGCCATCAAAATCTTGCGCTTGGTGGCATCTCCTACATAATGACCTCCTTCAATTCCACCATGAGATTCTTCCATTATTTCCTTGCATGCTCATGCTCCAGTACACACTGAATGAAAAACTTCATCATGGCCTAACTTATACAAATCTCCACCAATCAATTGGTAAATTTTCACGCATATTGTAAGCTATGGTTATTCTTTAATGTCTTCATTCCCTTAGGCATCCTGGCCAATGTGCATAAAATACTTCAATATATTCCAACTTAGATGGGTACACAATTCAATATAAAAAATTTGTGCTTATGAAGATTGTGTCCTCAATACTCTACACTGTACTCGCTAGAATTTATCCTTAATGGATGATCAGGCCTTGAGTTGATTTTTCCTGGTTTCACAATCACTATAAATTAAAACTCCTAAAATAGTAGTATCCACTTACAAATGCACCCTTATAAAACATGTTTGTTGACTAAATACTTAAGTTCCATATGATCTGTAAAGAAGATAAATGGTGTGGAAAATAAGTATTGTCTGAACTTTTGCAACGCCTAAATCATGAACAAAGCTTTATGCTCAGTAGTTGTATAGTTATGTTCAAAATGGTGTCAAATTCCTGCTTGCAAAACAAATAGGGAGGTCGACAATTCCTTCACCTGGTTGTGCTAACATGACACCAATCACCATCTTAGAAGTATTGACATGAACATGAAATGGTTTTTCCCACGAAGGAAAGTGCAAAATAGGTGCAGTGGTCAACATTTCCTTCAGTGTTTTAAACGCATGCTGTTGCCGTCACCCCAATATAATTTTCCCTTAGCCTTAAAAATTTCCTCCAGGGGTGTAACAATCTTTGCATAACCCTTAATGAATTTCTTTTAATACCCCGTATGACGAAGAAATATGCACACTTCACTTTTATTGTTAGGTTCTTTCAATCCTAAGATCACAAGGACCTTGGATGGATCTACCAACAAGCCTTCCTTACAAATAATATGCCCAAGAAAAGTACCAAAATATGTTGCAAAGATACATTTCTTAATATTCAGAGAGATACTCAACTGCCTGCGCCTCTCAAAAATAATCCTCAAATCGTCACAATGGTCCTTAACCAAACCATACACAGTCCAATCATTAAGATACACTTGTAAAAACTTATGAATAAAGTCCTGAAATGCTTGCACAACAATGCACAAAAATAATGCAAGCGCATTCTTCAGACCAAAGGGCATAAATATGTATGTAAAACTTCCCCACTCAAAGGTGAAATTCATATTTTCTTGATCTTCCTTCATTATGTATACTTGATGATATCCTAAAAATCCATTAGTAAAAGAGTAGATCTCGTGCCTTGCAAATCCTTCCAAGATCTCCTTTGTAAATGGAATAGGAAAAGGATCAATAACACATGGAGCACTTAATTCTCTATAGTCTGTTGGTGCAATTTCTGGGTTTGCACACGTTGCCTTAATTTCCATGCTTCATTTTTGTTCCAAGGTGTCTTTTTGGCTCAAGATGGTGACCTGCAACTCATTTTTTTAGTTGGATGCTTTCAAGCTGCCCTCAATATTGTCATTTTGCCCTAATCTGAAACAAAATCTGAGTTGCTCTCTTTTTGTGCCCTAATTCCTTCCTTTTTCGAGGCCATATTCGTTTTCCCCCTTGTTAAATCATTCAAAACTCAGATTTTGGTCAATTTCCTTTTATGTGCAAATGAATTTCCAATCCCCTGGCCGAAATAGATGTAAAATCATGTTTCATTGGATTCAAAACAGAAAAAATTCGCCTTCCTTGTGAAAAAATTCAATTTCAGAGGCATCCCCTGCATTTTTGCATTTTGACGGGCGTACGAGCATGTTTCTACCCGTCAAATTTATCATTGCAATGGGCTTTATGCTGATGTGGCAAGCTCTCATTGGTCTAGGATATGTGGGGAAAAAACATTGCTAACTTGTCACTTTTTGAAGTTTTGCAAAAGGAAATTTTTTGTCCGCGGCCCTGCAGTGTTACAATGGTGTGCTTACGTGGCATGATTTAACTGGTTGGATGAATTATCAGGTGGTGGGCCACACTTAGATTTCTTTCTTTCATTTTGGAAAATTTCTCAAAATCAAATGTTTTCCCAAAGGCCCGCAGTGGAATGGCATGATGACACGTAACACAGAATGGTCAGGCGGGTGGCGGGGGGGTAACTTAAAACTTTTTTCTTCATTTTTGAAAAAGTTCTCAATGTTAAATTTTGCTACGAGGGCCCAAACCCAATGGGGAAGCGACACGTGGCATGGGAGGACAGGTCAAAGAGGCGGAGGTGGATTTTTAAAAAAATTTTAAATTTTTTTGGGCTCAAGGCATTGGAAACATTTGACCCGTGAGCCCATGCCCAATGGAATTGGTGACACAGTGGCATGGGACGATCAAATGGAAAGTGTCGGTGGACTTAAAGAGTTTGAAAATTTTTGGGCTTCAGAATGTTATGAAAATGATTCAGCCTGGAAGCCCATGCCCCAATGGGATGGTGACACGCGTCCACGAGAGTCAGTATGGATAGGCGGAATAGTTGGAATTTTAAAAAAAAAATTTGGCTTCAAATGTTGCCAAAGGAAACATTTCAGACCTAGAAAGCCCGCATCAAATAGTAAAATGACATGTATGCATGGGGATGAATTGGAGGGGCAGATATTTTGGAGAAAATTTGAAGTTTTTTAAAACTTCACTTCACAAGGTAAAAATAAAAATTTTGTGGCCAAGCTCCCGCCACTAATAGGCAAAGATGACACATGTCAGGAGGGATGGGAATGGGGGGCCGAGAGAGAAAACTTTTGGGACTTTTTACCCTTGGTATAAAAAGGTGGCAAGAATAGGCCCCGCATCTAATGAAAATGGACACGTGTCCTAAATTTGGCGGAGGTTTGGAGCGCGGAGAGTGCCAAGTTGAAAAACGTGTTTGGAGCACGCGGAGAGAAAGTAAAGTTTTTTCCAAATTTTAGCGAAAAATCTCAAGGTGAAAAAATAAACCCGTGGAAAAATTTTGGAGGGTCATCTCCACATCCAATAGGACAAAGACACGTGGCACATTTCAAAAGGTAAAAAGGAAAGCTCGGGCCCGCATGAAGTTTTGATGCTTGCAGAGGAATGAGGGAAGAATTGGAAGGGTCAGCGTTCGCAACAAATGGGAAAACCGCCATGTGGCAGAAGAGAGATAGTGGGCGTTCGGGGGGCGCGGAGCATTTTGAGAAAATTTTCCTTTCTCTCAAAAAAGTGGAGAAAATGCATCAAATTGGCCCGTGGTTTTTGTGAAGGCCCACAGGAGGACACGTGGTGCATCCAGGGGCTCGTGGGGAAAATTTTTCAAAATTTTCCCAAGGTCAGAAAAAGTTCAAAACACATTTTTTAAGGTTGGAGGCTCGGTCCAATGGTATTTGGACATGTGTCCACTTTATCCAGAAGTCAAAGAAGATATTTCTTAGTCTGCATGATGAATCTCATCAAGACACGTGGAGGGCAGAATTTTAAAGTTGATTTTAATCAACGGTTGCTATGTGTTTTCATTTTTGGGCACTATGGACGCTCCAAGAAGTGTGGAATCGTCAATTTTGCATCAAATCACATGAAATTTTATATGAATCTGCATCCCTTCGGCCTTTTGAACACAATGGCCACCATTGTTTTGAGCTGATTCAGTGCCCTATGATGTTTTTTGATGAAATTTTTGCCCCTCAAACCCGTGAAAAACACGTGAAAGGTGAAAGTAAAAAGTTGCAGAGTTAAAAATGGTGAGGGAAAAAGGTGAAAAAAATGATTGCAAATGCATGTTGGCATGGTGGAATGCCAAAAACATGACCCTGGGATGGATAAGGATCTGAGTTCATGTAATATTTTAAAATATTTGTGCATCTTTGGCATTTGGCGAGCTGTTTCACAGTTTTATATCATTTTTCATCAAATGGATAGGGTTTTGTAACAAATTTGATCCCTTTGGCATATTCTTTGCTTGGGATGCAAGGATCCAAGTTGGCATAGGGTATATGATGTAATTTGGAAGCATTTTGAAAGGTCTGTTGAGAATTTTGGAGAAAGAGAGAAGAATTTTCATAGGAAAAAACTGGAAGAAGTCCATTTCCTTTTGGAGAAACTACCTGAGAGCCATTTTTGATTCCAGTTTGCATCAAATGTTCATCATGTTGAGTTGGTTTCAGCTGTAAAGCCATCAAAAATCTTTGAGATTGTCTAAATAACATTCCCTTGCTGATATATTTGATCAAATTCTTGGATTAACTAGTTTTATCTCTTGGCAAAGCTTGCATACACTTGTATTTCAGTATGTTTTCAATTTGTGTTTCATGCTCATGTTGCAATATTATATTTGGGATATTTTATTGGTCATACATGGTCTCATTTCTTGTAGAGGGTTTGAAGGCATCTATAATCTTCCATTCAGAAGAGCATTCATTTGAGTGGAGATAAATAGATTTAAATTCATCTTACCTTCCTTGTAAATTGAGGGTGTTTGTAAACCTTTGGGTGTACCTTAGGTCATGATCTAACAAGGAGTTCTAAATGCTTTATTGATATTTTTCTTCAAGCCTTTGTGGCAGGTTATCAAAGTTTGTATGGAATAGTGCAGATTTGGGCATCCATATGTGCACACATCCTGGTTGAAAGAGCACTTCAAATTCATTGAAATATCTCTGCTATTTAGGTGTTGTAATTCTTTTGCAAGGTTTCCCAAAGAAGGTGATGACTCCTAACTACTCTTGTCCCAACATCTCTCATCAAAATTTCATTTTAAACTAACTCATCCTACCTACAATACCCCTACATCTGCATTGTGTGTCCACAAAAAGAATTCAATCCTTTCACAAAAATGCACAAAGTTGATCAGGGTTCTATCATGTCTTTAGCAGCTCTAGCTTTGTTTTGAAAACATTTCCATCATTTAGTAGTGACAAATCCTTTGAGTTTGGATAATGGATATTTGATCATGTTTTCACAAGAGCCTCCTCCACATCATATGCAAAACACAAGGATATCTCCATCTCCTTACCATATAGGGGTTGCAATATAGGTTCTCTTGCCTTGGTTGATAGGCACAACCTAAAATAGTGAGGGTTAGATCAAAACCCTTATGAAGGTGCTATCCACTCCCTCAATTCTTGAATGCAAACAAGCAGATAGGTGTGATCCCTGAGGCTACAAATGACATACAAAACATCTATCTATCCTTGAGTGTCTTGTGCAAATTCATGATGTTGTTCAAGTTGTGAAGGAGATTAAATCTGGATACCAACACCTGAGTGGCGTCGTTTGCCGGGGACTTCTTGCAATTTCTTACTGGTTTTGAAGTATTTGAAAGGTTTGAGCATTTGTGTGATTAAGTATTTGAGCTGTTACATTCTTGAGATATCATTTCATACTTCAGATTTGCATGTTTTGGGTAAAAAGGATTTCAAGCTCAGCCTGCTCTTATCATTTACCAGCAGTTTATATGATTTGGATGCACTATTCTTGGTTGAATTAAGAAGAAGAAGATCTGATTTTGTAAACCCTTGCAAAGTTTTTCATAGCATACATTTGACAGAATATTTTTAGTGCTTTTCTTGCACAACTAAGGTGAAAATCCTTAGTGGCGACTCCATGCTGTTGGGATCTTGAAATACCAGTTGTCTAACACATTTCTGTCATTTGAAATTTGTTTGAAATTTGTTGTTTAAATTTGTCAAGCTGGAGGGAAGGAGATCCCTCTTCACCCAAGGACTCCTCTAAGAAGTTACTCACCAAATCAAGAAGCTCAGAACTAGAAGGAAGAAGAGTGTGGAAAGTGGTTGGTGATTTGGTTGCAAGGAAAGAAATCCCCATAGTTGAATTTGAAGGGGAGTAGCCTGTCATTGAAGATTATAATTCCTCTTCAAGTAGATCTGATTCAGGCAATCTTCTTGTTGATTTTCATTCTCCATCAGGTGAGGGACCTTCTTGTGTATTTAAAAAACTTTCTCCTAAATCTGCTCCTGTGGTTTCTAAGTTTGCTAAAGTCTATCAAGAGAGAGAGCCTTTGGGGGGTTATCATTTTAGAGATCAGTCATCCATTCCAATCAGACCCATTACTACTCCTCATCAGCTTGTTTCACCTCCAAGATCACCCCTCACCAAACAATATGGCTCAACCTAGACCTCCATTTGTTGTAAACACCTTTGGTCCTATAAATTTTGGAGGAATGGATGGTTATCCAAATGTTGTCCCACAGGATGTGAGAAATAGGTTACCAAAATTCCAAGGTAACAATGCCATAACTGGAGATCAGCATCTCAAACTCTTTGTTAACATGATGGAAGACTTTGAAATAGAATTTGAGGATGTGTATATCAAGTTGTTTATCCATACACTTGAGGAAGATGCAAGAGATTGGTATAAAGCTCTGCCTGATAACTCTATTGATTCATGGACTGAGATGAGTAATGCATTTCAGATTACAATATGGAGACAAAACAGATCCAAGGTTCCTTCTATCCGAGTTTGAGAACATCAAGAAGAACCCTAATGATACTGTTCATGATTTCAATACAAGATTTAATAAGACATTGAGAAGGCTGCCTATAATTTTGAGGCCTTGTGATGAATCTTGCTTGATCAAATATGTAGATGCATTTGATAAAAAGGCAGCCTATTACTTGAGAGACAAAAATCCTACAAACTTGAGGCAAGCTTTCACCATGGCACTCCAAATTGAAAATAATATTAAGGCTATTGGTAAACCACTTAAGAGGGATGGTGTGAAGCTGATAAACCCTAAGAAGCCTCAAGCTAGCAAGGGTGCTGATTTGGAAGAAGTTGTCAAGACTTTGGCAGGGGCTGTCAAAGAAATTTCCTACAAATTAGCCTGGGCTGAGAAAGGAATTGGGAAAAGTTCACAAGGACAAAAAAGAACTCAAAACCATGATAGATTTGGAAATCATCCTAGGGGTGATCAAAGACAAGATGATAGAGGTAAAGGGCCTATTGGATCTGCAAATAGACAACCCCAAGCATGTGAAAATAGAGTGGTGCCTGACCCTCTGACTACAAGAGTTGCTGTTGTTCAAGAAGTTGTTGATATGGATTGGTGTGACAAATGTTTTCTTCCTCATCCACCATGTGAAATGGACCAGCAAGATATTAATGATGATAATGAGAATGAAATGGATGATGAAATTTGTATGATGGGCAGCTCTTCAGGCTCACAACAAGCAAGCAACATCAATAGATGTGATAAGTGCAAGGACTGCTGCAACCTTTTGGGATTGCATAAAGAGGGTACCATTTCTTTCTCTTCCTCAAACTCATGATGTAGATGTAGTTCAGGCCTTTTGAAATTCCTAATAATGAATTTGAATATCTAAGGGCTTTAATGATCAAGAAGTATGATGGTGGTATTCCTTCGGAGGAAGATAGACAATTGTTAATGAATGTTGTGGTTGGTCAAGAAAAGGAGTACAATACTAGAAGTAAAGTTGTTAGAGGAGCTGGTCCTCAAGCCAAGCCAAAGACACCCTTGCTCACAAGCATTCCCAAAGATAATCCTAGAAGAGAAACAATTGCTAAGAACCCTACTGTCCCATGCAAAAATATCAGTCCTCTCCATGCCCAGGCTACCAAGAATACTTCTCCATCTGATGAACCTTCTTGTTTCCCTTCCAATGCTGTTTTGCCAAAGAATGTTCCATATGATATAGCCCAGGTATTGAGCCAAATTAAAGTGAGTGTTCCCATTATTGAATTGCTTAGAATTCTTGAACACAAGAAAAGAGCTTTTGAATACTTGGGATTGAAGGAAGAAAAGAGTTATACCAAGCAGAAATGTAAATGTTGTTGAGAATCCTCTTCAAAGCATTGCTGGCCCTGAAACACCACCACCAATGGAAGATCTTGGAGAGGCACTTGAAGTGTATTTGGGGACATCCTTGGTTGATTCCCAATTGAATGTTGATCCATTCTTCACAACTTTGCTCATAAAAGGTAGGTTGCTTCATAATTGCATGTTTGATTCCGGTGCATCATGTAATGTTATGCCTCTAGAAGTTATGAATGAGTTGGATATCAAGGTGACAACAGCATATGGGAAGTGTACAGCCATGGATTCAAGGGAAGTGCCATGGTTGTTGGTTGTGTGAAGGGTTTAGTAGTGCAACTTGCAGCCTATCTGGGTAAGAATTTAAAACTTGATGTTGTAATTGTTGATTGCCCTGCCAAATGGGGTATGCTTTTGTCAAGGAAGTGGGCTGCAAGTGTTGGTGGTAGTGTTCAAATGGACATGTCCTATGCCACCATTCCCATTGAGGGAAGCCTTGTCAAACTCTATGGTGAAAAGAAGATGTTACACTTGATTGAAGATCCCAACAATGCTTCTTATGAAGTGTTGTTTGCTGATGTAGATGTTGACAATTTCATTGGTTTTGCTGATGGAAAAGAGAATAAGATGGATAAATTAGAGTGCCTTGGTATGGTAGGTTCTCCATGGACATTACTATTTGATGGAGCTTGCTCCAAGGTTGGAAATGGTGCTGGTATAGTGTTGGTTTCCTCCTAGTTTTGGAAGAGTTTCCTTTTTCCTTCAAGCTCAATTTTGAATGCACTAACAACATTGCTGAGTATGAGGCATTATTATTGGGATTAAGGATTACATGGAAGTATGGAGTGAAGGATATTGTTGCTAAAGGAGATTCAGAGCTGGTTGTCAAGCAAGTAAGAAAGTTGTATGCTACAAAAAATCAGCGTATGAGACAATATAAGCATGTTGTTTGGGACTTGATTGAAATGTTTGATTCCTTTAACATTGTTTACCATGATAGAAGTCTTAATGTTGCTGCTAATAAGTCTGGCTGTCCTTGGTTCTAAATTTGATAATTGCACCATGTTTTCACCTTTTTGTGAATATGATATTGAAGTGCTAACAAGGCCAGCTGTCCTGGATAATGTGAAGCATTGGCAGATTTTTGATGATGATGCACAAGTGTTGAGATTCTTACAATTCCAAAGGGAGTAGTTTGTTGGTCAGAATATTGATTGGGAACCAATGGTGTGCATGAATGAAGGTAGAGAAACTTTTTTTGACAAGGATATTATACAATTGAAAAATAAATACCATTCCTAAAGGTCTTGTTGCACTTGAATCCAACTTTAGCAATGTTGATTGCATCATAAATAGAAACTTGTTTGCTTCAAGGGATGTGGAAGAGCAAAACTTGGGAACTAAAGACAAACCAAGGAAGATCTGGTTGGGCAGTCATCTCAGCAAAGAAGAGAAACAGTCCTATGCCCAATTTTTAAAGGAAATATCAAGACTTGCCTTGCTTGGTCTTATTTAGAGCTGAAGGCATATAGAGAAGATTTATTTCAGCATGAGATCCCTCTTGAGGCTAAAACCAAGCCATTTAGACAAAAACAAAGGCCTATTAACCCACTTCTTTCCATGAAAATGCAAGAAGAGTTGAAAAAATTGAGAGATGGTGGCATCATTCAGCCTACTAGATACTCTTCTTGGGTTGCCAACCTTGTGCCAGTTAGAAAGAAGAACAGAGATATCAGAGTTTTGTGTGGATTTTAGGAATCTAAATAAAGCATCTATGAAGGACAACTATCCTTTTCCAAACATGGAGAATATGTTGTAGCTTGTAACAGGGTCAGAAATGCTTTCTACTTTGGATGGTTTCTCTGGATACAATCAAGTAGTTGTCAAAGAATCAGAAAGACTTAAGACAACCTTCACTACTCCTTGGGGGACTTATGTTTTTGTAAGGATGCCTTTTGGATTGATGAATGTTGGTGCTAGTTTTCAAAGGGCAATGGATGTTGCCTTTGCTGGTTATATCAATGAGTTTATTGCAGTTTACCAAGATGATGTGACTATTTTTTCAAGACAGCGAGCAGACCATTTGCAACACCTAGAAAAGATGCTGATCAGATGTTAGGGAGTATGGCATTTCACTTAATCCAAAGAAGTTTCATTTTGGTGTTAAAAAAGGCCAAGTTGCTGGGACATATTGTATCTAAAGAAGGTGTTATGATAGACCCTGAGAGAGTGGAAGCAATCAGCAAGGTGCCTATTCCAAGAACCAAGAAATGTATCCAATATTTCTTTGGCCAAATAAATTTCATTAGAAGGTTTGTTTCTAATTTTGTTGAGCTAACTCTCCCAATCACAAGCATGCTAAGAAAGGATCAAGTTATTAAGTGGGAAAAGGATGCCATCCAAGCTTTTGAAGGAATAAAGGATGCACTCAAGCATGCACCCATGTTTTGGCAGCTCCAAACTATAAGATGCCTTTCCAAATCTTCTCTTTTGCATCTGAATTTACTATTGCTTCAGTTTTGCTACAAAAGGATGAGAATGGAGCTGAGAAGCCTATTGCTTTCTTTAGCAAGGCTTTACAAGCAGTTGAATTGAGGTACACAATTATGCAGAAATAATCATTTGCATTAGTAAAAAGAAACAAATATTTTTAAGCCCAACATTTTGAGTTCAAAGTTTTTTGCTTATGTTCCCCACACCATGGTTAAAGATATCTTATCGTGACATGGAGATATAAGGTAAGATATGTAGATGGGTTAATGAATTACAAGAGTATGATATGGATATCCAAATAACAAAGCTAGTAAGAGGTTTAGGTCTTGCCAGGCTCATGGTTAAGAGTAATTTGTAAAATGTAGAAGTGAATCAGATAGAGGAAGAAGAAGGGCAGATCTACTTGACAAATTGATGAATTCTGAATGGTACAAGGATAGTGGTCTATTACCTTAAGCACCTATGTTGTCCCAATCACCTTAAATAAAAATAAGAAAAGAGCCCTAAAGTTAGATTCTTATAAATATGTCATAACGAACATTGGGTTGGCTTAGAAGAATGCTAAAGGTGTCCTCTTGAAATGCATAACTAAAGATGAAGCTCCCAAGTTGATTTCTAATTTCCATGGGGGAGTTTGTGGAGGGAACATTTTGTTGGGAGAGTAACAAGCACATAAGATTTTAAGAACTAGTTATTGGTGGCCAACTCTTTTCAAAGACTGTAAACCGGGTTAGTTAGATGGTGTGATAGTTGCCAAATGTTTTTCAAGAAGATTGAAAGCTTCAGGCTCCCTTCCTTTGCAGCCTTTATCAGTTGAAGCTCCTTTCAAACAATGAGGGAATGGATTTTATTGGTGAGATTTCAAGATCCTTCTAGTGCTAGTTACAAATGGATCTCTTTTAGCAACTGATTATTTTACAAAATGGGTTGAGGCAATTCCATATAGAAAGGCAATACACCAAGTGGTAATGGATTTCTTGCTGAATCATATCATATGTAGATTTGGGGTTCTAGTTAAGATTGTGTCTGATATATGCTATGTGCTTTAGAGCCAAGCCCTTTGATGGTAATGTGCAATGAATATGGGAATAAATATGACTTATTCTTCAAACTACAACCCACAAAGGGAATAGGAAAGCTGAATCAAGTAACAAAAACTTGCTCAAGATCATTAGAAGAACCTCAGAAATCAATAAAGAAGAAGTGGGGAGAGGTGAACATTATGAAATTTGTAGCTTTGGGCTGATAGGGATAACTCCAAAAGAGCAACTGGTAAAAGTCCATTTGAACTAGTGTATGTAACTCATGCTTTTCTGCCATTACACCTGCAATTATCCACTTTTCAGTTTTCTTAGCAATTGGAAGATCAAGAACATGGCCCATATGAAGTCAAGATTCAATCAGATCATTGAGTTGGATGAGAAGAAAGGAGATCTTCTCATCAAGATGCATGTTAAGGTTTAGGGAGAAATTGAAGAAGTTGTTCGATAAGAAGGTCACCCCTAGAGCATTTCAGATGTTGGAAAATCTAGTTTTGTTTGTGGGATAATAGGCATGAAGAACAAGGGAAAGCATGGAAAGTTTGATGTCTCTATGGATGGGACCTTATGCCATTGATACCAGGATTGGAGAAAATACATTTTTTTCTTAAAGATTTAGATGGGGAATTCGCTGGATTGCTGTCCTGTTAATGGTAGACATTTTAAAACATTTCTTGGATTAATCCCCCATGTGAAGTATGCACAAGTTGTACATTTTGTATAGACCATGTTTTTGTTTTTTTCTTTTCCTTGTTCTTGCTATTGTTAGCTTCCTGGTCTGCCCTTTTTTCCTTGGAAACCATTATTGGTGTGGTTTTTCTCAGTCCTATTTTTGCTAAAATTTTTGATTTTCTGGGCTGTTATACATGTTTTGAATCCTTGCCCAATGGATTTTTTGGCACTCGGTCTACATTCTGATCTTTGTGGCACTCACTGGGAGTTCCCATCCGCAAGCAAGAGTCAATGTTGGTGCAATTTTTGGGTTTGCACTCGTTGCCTTAATTTCCATGCTTCATTTTTGCTGCAAGACGTCTTTTTTGGCTCGAGCTGGTGATCTGCAACTCATTTTTTCAGTTGGATGCTTTCAAACTACCCTCAATATTGTAATTTTTCCCTAATCTAAAACAAAATCTGATTTTCTCTCTTTTTGTGCCCTAATTCCTCCCTTTTTTTGAGCCATATCATTTTCCCCTTGTTAAATCATTCAAAACTCAGATTTTGGTCAATTTCCTTTTATGTGCAAATGAATTTCCAATCCCCTAGCCGAAATAGATGTAAAATCATGTTTCATTGGATTCAAAACCGAAAAATCTGCCTTCCTTGTGAAAAAATTTGATTTCAGAAGCATCCCCTGCGTTTTTGCATTTTTGACGGGTGTACAGGCATGTTCTACCCGTCAAATTTATCATTGCAACATTTATGCTAACATGGCATGCTCTCATTGGTCGGGATATGCGGGAAAAACATTGCTAACTTGTCACTTTTTGAAGTTTTGCAAAAGGAAAATTTTTGTCCGCGGCCCCGCAGTGTTACAATGGTGTGCTTACGTGGCCCGATATAATTGGTTGGAGGATCATCAGGTGGCGGGTCGCACTTAGATTTCTTGCTTTCATTTTGTAAAAATTATCAAAATCCAAATTTTTCCCAAAGGCCCGCAGCGAATGGCATGATGACACGTAACACAGGATGGTCAGGCGGGTGGTGGGGGGTAACTTAAAACTTTTTCTTCATTTTTGAAAAAGTTCTCAATGTTAAATTTTGCTCCGAGGGCCCGTGCCCAATGGTATGGTGACACGTTTCTAGAGAGGTTGACTGGAAAAGTGGGGACTTGGAGGAGTTTGAAGTATTTGGCTTTAAGATGCTAAAATCAATTTTTTGCTCGAAGGCCCGCGACGAGTAGGAAGGTGACACGTTTCTGGGATGAGAAATGGGAATGGGGGCTGAAGAAAACTTTTGGGACTTTTTACCCTTGGTATAAAAGGTAAAAAATGAAGAATAGGCCTGCGTCCAATGAAAACAGGACACGTGTCCTAAATTTGGCGGAGGTTTGGAGTGCAGAGAGGAAGTTGAAAATTTTGCAAAATTTTAGCGAAAAATCTCAAGGTGAAAAATAAACCCGTGGAAAAATTTGGAGGGTTGTCTCTGCATCCAATAGGATAGAGACACATGGCACGTTTCAAAGGTAAAAAGGAAAGCTTGGGCCCGCATGAAGTTTTGATGTTCACAGAGGAATGAGGGAAGAATTGGTAGGGTAGGTTCCACAGCAAATGGGAAACCACCACGTGGCAGAAGCGGCAGTGGGCGTTCGGGGGCGCGGAGCATTTTGAGAAAATTTTCCTTTTCTCAGAAAAGTGGAGAAATGCATCAAATTGGCCCGCGGCTTTGGTGAAGGCCCACAGAAGGACACGTGGCGCATCCAAGGGCTCGCGGGGAAATTTTTCAAAATTTTCCCAAGGTCAGAAAAGGTTCGAAATGCATTTTTTAAGGTTGCAAGCTCGGTCTAATGGTATTTTAAAGTTGATTTTAATCGATGGTTGCTGTGTGTTTTCATTTTTGGGCGCCATGGATGCTCCAAGAAGTGTGGAATCGTCGTTTTTGCATCGATTCACATGAAATTTTATATGAATCTGCATCCCTTCAGCATTCTGAACACAATGACACCATTCTTTTGAGCTGATTTAGTGCCCTATGATGTTTTTTGATGAAATTTTTCCCTCGACCCATGAAAAAATGTGAAAGGTGAAAGTAAAAAGTTGCAGAGTTAAAAATGGTGAGGGAAAAAGGTGAAAAATGATTGCAAGTGCATGCTGGCATGGTGGAATGCCAAAAACATGACCCTGGGATGGATAAGGATCGGAGTTCATGCAATATTTTAAAATATTTGTGCATCTCTAGCATTTGGCGAGCTGTTTTACAGTTTTATATCATTTTTCATCAAATGGATAGGGTTTTGTAACAAATTTGATCCCTTTGGCATATTCTTTGCTTGGGATGCAAGGATCCAAGTTGGCATAGGGTATATCATGTAGTTTGGAAACATTTGGCTGGTCTGTTGAGAATTTTGGAGAAAGAGAGAAGAATTTTCACAGGGAAAAATGGAAAAAGTCCATTTCCTTTTGGAGAAACTTCCTGAGAGCCATTTTTGATTCCAGTTTGCATCAAATGTTCATCATGTTGAGTTGGTTTCAGCTGTAAAGCCATCAACAAGCTTTGAGATTGTCTAAATAACATTCCCTTTCTAATATATTTGGTCAAATTCTTGGATTAACTGGTTTTATCTCTTGGCAAAGCTTGCACACACTTGTATTTCAGTGTGTTTTCAATTTTTGTTTCATGCTCATGTTGCAATCTTGTGTTTGAGATCTTTATTGGTCATACATGGTCTCATTTCTTATAGAGGGTTTGAAGGCATCTACAATATTCCATTCAGAAGAGCATTCATTTGAGTGGAGATAAACATATTTAAATTCATCTTACCTTCCTTATAAATTGAGGGTGTTTGTAAACCTTTGGGTGTACCTTAGGTCATGATCTAACAAGGAGTTCTGAATGCTTTATTGATATTTTGCTTCAATCCTTTGTGGCAGGCTATCAAAGTTTGTATGGAATAGTGCAGATTTGGTCATCCATATGTGCACACATCCTGGTTGAAAGAGCACTTCAAATTAATTGAAATATCTCTACTGTTTAGGTGTTGTAATTCTTTTGCAAGGTTTCCCAAAGAAGGTGATGACTCCTAAATACTCTTGTCCCAACATCTCTCATCAGAATTTCATTTTAAACTAACTCATCCTACCTACAATACCCCTGCATCTGCATTGTGTGTCCATAAAAGAATTTAATCCTTTCACAAAAATGCACAAAGTTGATCAGGGTTATATCATGTCTTTAACAGCTCTAGCTTTGTTTTGAAAGCATTTCCATCATTTAGTAATTAAAACTCCTTTGAGTTTGGATAATGGATATTTGATCATGTTTTCACAAAGCCTCCTCCACATCACACACAAAAAACAAGGATATCTCCATCTCCTTACCATGTAGGGGCTGCAATATAGGTTCTCTTGCCTTGGTTGATAGGCACAACCTATAATAATGAGGGTTAGATCAAAACCCTTATGAAGGTGCTATCCACTCCCTCAAATCTTGAATGCAAACAAGCAGATAGGTGTTCTCCTTGGGTACAAATGACATACAAACCATCTATCTATCCTTGAGTGTCTTATACAAGTTCATGATTATGTTCAAGTTGTGAAGGAGATTAAACTTGGATACCAACATAGTCCACACAAATCCTCATCATCCCATCCTTTTTAATACTAATGACCATGGGACTCACCCACTCAGATTCCTTAATGGGCTCAATTATTCTAGACTTCAACATCTTATCAATTTCTTCCTTCACCTTTTTCGTGTAGATTAGGATTCATCCTATAAGATCTCTTCCTAATTGGGCATGTGTCTTCTTTAAGTTTGATTCTCATCTCACCTAAAAAAGGGTGTATGCATTTTAAATCATGATAGCCTCATGGAAATAAGTCTTGAAAGTCATGTAGGAGCTCAATAATCTTAACCACCTCCTGCTTCGACCAATAATAAACAATAATTTCTTCTTTAGGCTCTGCATCTGTCCCAATGTTAACTTTCTTTGTTTTCATAGGCTCATGATACATGCGTGCCTTCTCAACTGGTGTGTCCATCACCTCGCACATACCTTTAATGTGGTTAACATCCAAGTTATTGTCCTCATCATCATCATCTATTGTGAATACCAATTTACCCTTTTCATTTTCTTCCCAGGTGTGAACCATTTCTTCTTCTTTAGCCCCTTCAAGGTCAAGGTGAGCCTATAAATATATCTCACCAAACATATCTAACAAAAGTTCCTAAGCCTTCACACTATTTCCCAGAGTAAGGCACTTCATAATCTACAGTGCTTCATTGACCGGTGGTTTAGTAGAAAAGTAATAAAAAGTATGGATCATACCTGAGGTCATCTCTTTCCAATTAACTATCTCCCATGTCAACTCTACATGGACATATCACACACGTGCACAACCACTTAGGGTGGTGTAGAACTTATGTACCTAGAGTGATGGTGGTAAGGCCTCCTAACCCTCTGTCTAGAGCCTCTCACACTTATGAACATGGTGCGAAGAAGAATCCTTCCCATGGAATTTACATATCTGTGAAGGTACATTTTTCCTTAGAAACCTAGTAGAAAAGGAAATTCTCACCTCTCACCATTCCAACAGGTTGTCTTTGTGTGTAGTCCACTAATGCGTTGTTGTCCCATGTAGGGTATAAACAAACATATTTCTTCCGTCACCCTTATTCTTCCACTAGGATTCCATGGTGCACAAAAATACATCAAGATTCCCTTCACCAGTGTACCAAGGTACCTGGTTATGACTCAAGCACTAAACAACGCGTGGCTTGATCACATAAATAACAATATTCTTGATCTCTTGCTCTACTACTTCATACGTTCCATACACCCAATTGTCACAAGTAATACTTTTAGTATCACTAACTGAATGAGCATCATCCCACTGTATCACTCCTTCGTTAGATGGCTTAACTACCTTAGGGTCTCTGATTATACACATGTATATCCTATTCAAGCCTTCCTCACTCAAAAGCTCAACATACATGACAATCTTTGCATTTGTCAAAGGTATAATAATGTGTTCTTCTTTGTTCTCAAAGCTAATGTATCCCTTGCTGAAGCACAAATATGTATTATTCACATAACACTAGGGGTGCCCAAGTAATGCTAGGAAACTATCAGCCTCCACGATCTCCAATACTTCAAATTCCCTAGTAAACTTGGCTCCCCGAATCATAATAGTCACATATTTTAATACCCCAATAGGATTAGCCCTAGTGTTGTTTTCCATATACAACACATTCGAAGAAGGCTGCAATGGTGGTCTGCCCATCTGATTCCAAGCATCCAACATGAGTACATTAACTTCTGCACTTGTATCTACCAAAATATTTCTTAGAAGCCACCCATCAATGACCGCATTCAATGTAATCTCTTTATCATACTCGTTATTATGGGGAGGAAAATTTTCATGGAGTATCTACCTCTCATGCTCATTACCTATGCGTGGTACCTTCTCTATCAACCGCTCTCCTAACAAGGGGATTATGTTCTCCTGACACAACATTCTACAAAATTCCTTTAAATCATCTATATCCTTCTATGGGTTTTCAACCTTCTTTGTTCATTCCATCACACACACTTGTTCCTTCAAACTTTGAATTTCTCCTTGTAGATTCCTAATATGTCCATAGTCTTTAGGTACACTTATTTCTAATGTTCAACATCAAGGTACTTTGCATTACATTTCTTGATTTGTTATAGTTGGCTTATAATTTAGAGGTTCACGGGCACTTGTAGGTTCAACACACACCATAACTAACACTGGTTCCAATTCATAAGTCAATCCAACTTTCAGAATGCATTGATATCCATCTGTACACTATATCTTAATCATAGTTACTCCCTTGTCTTGCTTATGCTACTTGCTCATATGCTCATACAAGTCATGACATTCTTGAATTTTTTTTTGTTTTCCACACCATGAGAAAACCACCTTTTGAGGGCACACATGCTGATAATGATAAGAAGGTCCACAAGTAAAACAAGTTCCTCTCGAAAATCCTCCTCTTTCACCATCGCGACCTTAGCCTCTATATCCACCATGGAAGCCTCTATTCCTCTTATCCTCATTATTATGCCCTTTATTATGGTGTTCTCCTTGTTCCTTAAATCCACCTGCTACACTAGTCTGGCGCACACCAGTTTTAATGGCTTCATGAATATGATCAATCAATCTGTAGTTAACAATATCATGAGTATGTGTTTTAGAAATTTTACCATACATAGATACATTCTTCTAGATCACATGTTGTAAAAGAGGGCATTTACTCGTATCATGTTCTAGATGACAAATATTACCATCCAACAGCATGGTGCACACCGATTTTCAAGGACAACTATCCTTTGTTATCTCGTTTTTGAGTTTACGCCAAAACTATCAGATAACCCTACGAAATTTTTAAGCTAGTTTTGCAAAATTTCCTTTATGAGAGAAAATTAGGTTTTTGGGTTTCATAAACAGGATAACATGTGTTTTGAATGCTTTATGTCTTGTGTTCCCCGAAACCTGAAACCCACTTCAAGTAAGTCATGTCGGGTTTTCAGACCTTCGGTGCATCGGAACATGCCTTATCCGAAACATGTTCCGTGTCGCCTGTCTTCCGATACCCGAAGTCCGATTTAGTCCTTCATGTCAGGTTTTCAGAACTTTGAAGCATCTAGACATCTCATGCTTTGCGTCGATTGTTTCTCGTAACCCGAAACCCGAATTGCTCTAAACACCTTTGTGTCAGGTTTTCGGACCTCCCAAGCATGCTGACATGGCATTAATGCCGAGTTGTCGGGTGAGTTGGCACGTGCCATCCGAAGTGTATTAATTGCAAATTTTCTTTTATATATGCGGATTTCCACGTCATTTTTACCGGACGTAATTTTAACACGTGGATTTTTGCGTATGCTTCTCCAACCTCGAAACCTGAAACTCACCTGTGCCCAATTGAATTGTCCATTTTTGATCTTTCCTTGCTTTGGTTGAAGGTATCTCTCTCTCCATTCTTTGTTCATGGTTTTTATGGATTGATTACGTATGGAATTCTTCCCATTTTCTTACCAGGTTTGTGGGGTTTTTATTCTTTTTCCTTTTGGGGTTGTTTTCTAAACCGGGTTTATGTTTTAGGGTTTATCTCTTTGGAATTACCACTTTGTGTTATTTCCCTAGAATTTTGTTGTAATTAAAATGTGTTTGGTACATGAATGGTAAAGAAAGAACTTGCATGTTTTAAATTCAACAAAAACCCTGTTCCCTCTTCTCGGGTTTTGAAGGGTGTTGTGCAGTATCAAAGACCCGAAGTATATCAGAAGATTTGGCATGTCGGACTTTCTCAAGTTTCCGACATCTTCAAAGTGCCAGGCTTTCCAAAGTTTCTGACATCCTCAGTGCATCGGGTTTTCTGGATTCCCCGACATCCTCCTCAGTGTGTCGGACTCTTCCATTCTTCCGGCATCTCCAGTAGGTCGGGATTTTCACAGTGTGCAACACCTCCTGATCTCTGAAACTCTCATCCTTCAAAATCCTTCATGTCGGACCCTGGTCCATCACGAGAAAAGACTGAGAAGTCAGGAAGGATGAAATACAAGTTCAAAAAGGTGGAGTCTCCATCATATATCGATTGCAATTATGACATCCGAGATACAGAGCTCGGAAATATAGATATTGAGGATTTCTGGAGTAGGGTAAGGAGTTCCTCCCAAACTCCATGGATGAAATCGATAGCCGATAGCGGTTTACCTCTTGCAGTGGGTTTTCCCATGTCCGCTCAGTGCCCTGAATTCATCTTAGCCTGTGCTTCCAGTTATGACTCTGCTTCTCGTTCTGTGAGAAATCAGGCAGGAGAAGTTGTGATCAAATTAGATGGAGGTTACTTTGATGACCTCCTCAAACTGCCCAATTTTGAAGAATATGGAGAGTTGGATATCAAGTCAGCTCAGAAAGCTCCTGGGATAACGATTAGGAAGATTGTATCAAGCATGTAAATAAGAAGTTCCTGATCAAAGCCAAACCGGCTATCTCTAGATTCCCAAGACTTATCCCCAGGAGTGATTTCATTCAGGAAATCAATGACATCATCACTCTGTTGAGTCGGGTTTTTGGTTTACCCAAATCAAATGTTTTCCAAGGGTGGATGTATCAATTCATGATCACCATCAAGAAGAATCAGCAAGGGATTGATTGGGGCACTCTCATTAGTAATGAGATAGATTCCCAAATGACAACAGTCTTGTCCACAGGGAAGTTTTATATGTCTTCATATGTCACCTATGCAGCGGCCGGGATGAGGAACTATCCTGGGTTGGATACCAAGGGAAGCAGGATGGTGAACCATGTTTATCAGTATTTCCCTCAACTGACAAGAAAAGGGTCCCAAGGACCAATTCAGAAGGGTGAATGACGCCTTCTTTTATGAAAACATCTGTAGGTTAAACCCTGAATTGAGGAAGACAAGAGTCTCAGATGAGGCCTGGGCTGAAGTTTCCAAATGGGGATGTGTCTTCTTACAATTCAAGAAGTTCACATATCTTCGGGTAGTCATGTACTCGGGGATCCTTTCCGTCTGCCCCGATATCCAGGGGATAAACTGATATTGATGGAATTGGTTAGGCAACTGTTGGATTTCCATAAGTTCCAACAAAGTAAACATAAGGCTACTGTATATTTCCCAATTTCTATTGGGAGATACACTTGTTCGACAGTGGTGAAAGCTAAAAATGTTGTCCATGAGCTTTAGGACAAGTTGAAGAAGCATATGAAGCCCCGAGACGGGTTTGACATTCGAGGAGTCCTCAGGGCGTATGGAACCCTACACCTACACAGACCAAGCATAGAAGACATCTGGATTGATCTACGTGATGAGGTTGCTGTTCGTAGAAAGGATCATAGCAGATTGACACTTGCTGAGATTCAAACACTTGAGCTTGCTGATTTACCAGAAGGTACTAGTGACAATGAAAGTGTTTTGGATCTTTCCTATGATGGACTAAATGAAGATCAATATGTTTTCCCACCTATTGATTGGTCAATCAGTGAAAAAGCCTCCATTACAGATAGGTCGGCTCTGATTCTTGCATGTACCAAAGCATGGCTCTCCTCTTGGGGAATGATTTTTAAAGATGATAAGTTTTCAAAGTTGGCTGCTTCAGAGGCGGGGCCCTCCAAAAAGGAAAAGGACAAAAAATCTTCTAGGGGGCCTATAAAGGTCAAGTTTGTCAAAAAGAGGAAAGAAAGAGAAATATCTTCAATTATTTCTCCAGTTGAAATGGTGGATGTGCCAGAATCACCAACACCACCAGAAATAGGAGAAATTACTTTGGAAGAAGAAGGAAGCCAGCCTCTGGTTTCATCATTTGTTGATTGCCCAACTGAAGAGACCTTATCTCTTGCATCCCAGGCTTTGGAGTCTGAATCTGTGCCTCCCCCCTCACAACCACTCCTACCTCCTCATTCTCCATCAACTTCTTCAATCATGGCCAGTATTTTCTCTGGACTCTCACCCCTCTCTGCTGGGACCCAAGTGATCACCAACACGCCCCCTCCTGTGCCTCTTTTTATCGGATCTACTACCACATTGGTAACTATTCCCCCTCCACTAGTAGAATCTTCTCCCCTTGAGAGTATGATACCAGCTTCTACAACAGTGGCAACTTCCTCTGATACGCCACAATGGCTACTCGAGCAAACTCTGAGGAAGAGGAAGGTGATTGTACCCATACCAGCCTTTGATTTCAGCTCACTCAAGGCTTCTACTGCTAAATCAGCCAAGAAACCTAAAACAGTTTCAAGGGTTTTGGTGGACGCTTCAGGGGATAAGTTCACAGAGATCGCCACTCCCGTGACTGACAAAACTAAAGAGGACATAACAGCCTCTGATTATCAGATAACCAGGGTGGCTCTAGGAAGAGTGACAGCAGAAGGGGCGCAACAAGATGCACGGGATGCCACAAACGTGCTGTGCCAGAAGTTGAAAGAAACAAAAGACAGCAGAGATGAGCTTAAAGGAAAAGTGGAGCAGTTGACTGAGGTTTTGCTTAAACTCTCAAAACCCCTTGAATCCATACCATCTTCTTCTGTCCCTGTCGGATTCGATTTCTCATCAGTGCCTACAATTGAGAAGATTGCTAAAAAAGGAAGGGTGGTCGATGAATGGATCCAAAGGCTGCTCCAACAGGGGAAGGAAGTGATTCAAGATGTTGTGAAAGTTCATCAATCTTTGGGGGACATGCAGAAGGATGGAGAGAAGATGGACGATGATTTCTCTCAAGAAATTGGACATCTTGATTTGAATTATGAAGCTCTCCAGGTATTAAAGCAAATACCATCACATCTCTTGGTAGAAGAAGGCGTCATCCCACATACGGATAAGCATTTCCAGCTGACTAAAGCCATCAGGTTCAGGGTGAAGATTCTCAACGAAGCCTGCAGTAAGTTGAGAGAATCAAGGGATAAATTGATTGATGGAAAAAGTGATCTGGAAGAAGAGTTGCTGAAGATTTGTCCAAAGGTGTCAGTTGGAAACTCAGGTATCCTATCAGCAGATGATCTTTTCAAACAAGTCCAAGAGTCTGTTCAGCATGAACCAACGCACGGATTTGGTATTGAGATCATTGATCGGTTTGTAAGAATTGAACATTCTTTGGAGGCCTTGAGAAAGCTCAGCAAAAGATTGAAAAAGCTTCCCGGCAATGCTAGTGATACCCATGAAACCTGTGAAATTTTGAATGATCATTCCACTGCGCCTGATGAAAATGAAATGCAAGGCATAATTCGAAAGTTCCAAGAATTTCGGAACAAACAGTCTCAGCTGGAGGAAGAGAAAGATGAAGGAGCGAAAGATGACGATTTAGATTAAGTCCCAATGTTTCATGTCATTTCAATCTTGAAATTGACATGTCTTTTTCATTTCTGTTTCGTCACATAGGAAGCAAATTTTGACTTGGTCTCCTGCGCGAGAGTCAAGCAAAATAGAACTCTTTTTAAAGAACACTATTTTCTAGGATTTATCCTATTTTCTCTCGTTTCCTTTTATTATAAATAAGGGATGCTTATGCATTCCAAAGGGTTGAGATTTTTGTAATATTCAGAGCTATTGGAAAGAAGAAAAACTTTGTGTTTTCTTTTAATCATTTTGAAGAATAGGAGTTGATATTATTTTGCAAACTTTGTGTTGTGGGATATATCTTTCTTAAGACATTGTTCTTACGTTCATGATCTTAAGCTATTCTTTGCGTAGCATCTTAGTGTTTCTAATCATTTCAGACATTATATTTATGATCTAAAGCCCGTATGATTATTTCGTGCTCTGTGTTTACTCGAAAGAAAATATGTTTCTCTCATTTCCTTTCCATTGTTCTTCTTTCATTGTAATAGTTTCCGACCCAGTTCATTTACGAAAGCAATACCTTTGAATCGTGTGAATGTGGATTTCGGGATTTTATCCCAACCCCAATGGTTAGATTAGTGTGAATACTGTATATATTGTTTTTGTTGTGTTTTAGATTAGTAATAAGCAGGCAGCCTCACCTGTCTTTGAGGAGGGATTTAATCCCATATACTGTGGTTGAACCTCATATTTTGGATTGACAAAATATCCAACCAACAGTTTTTGGTGACTCCGCTGGGGAATACGGATTTATAGTATAAAGCTTATCCTCTTGGTGTCTGGCGACTCCGTATTTTCCTTATTTTTAACAAGGTCTCTTTCCCAGTTCAAGCTGGCCAGGAAGATCTTCACTCGGTCCCGCCGAGCCCAAGGTGAAATTGACCCACTCTTTGAGTTGCTACAACAGCACAATTTCAGCCTGTCCCCCAACAACATTGTTTCTAACCGAACCAGAAGTTCTTCACCTGTTCGGAGAAACCGGATCCCCGTGGAATGGGAAGCGTCTGCAACTTTTCGTGCATTACTCTTGTCTGATACTCGGATCCCTATACGCACTCTTTTCAGAAGGATGGCAGTACAACCTGTGCCTTGGGGCGCAGTTATTGGTCCTCTTTCTTTAACTCCACCATTGCATGAGTTACCACATGGATCACGTAAAAACATTCCCAAATTCAATGGGGATGGGAAGCAGCATCCTGATGAACACGTTGCATCTTTCTTTGTAGCGTGCGGCGTCCTTGGAGTAGCTCACGAAGATGTTTCTGTTCGACTCTTTGTTGAAACGTTGCATGGTGCAGCAGCTGAATGGTTTTATCACCTTCCGAATGCGTGCATCACAAACTGGGCTACCATGCGGACCAAGTTCGAAGCACGTTTCAAACCAGCCGAAGATTCTCATGCCTTGTTAGCTCAACTTACTCATATGAAGAAGGAATCTCATGAACCCATGCGGGACTTCGTGGCAAAGTTTAATAAACTGATCCGAAAGATTCCGGAGATAGCTGTACCAACTCCGGAAAATCAGAAATGCTTCTTCATTAATGCTCAGCCTCCTGATGTGAGCTTTTTATTAAGAAGGTCGGTTATCCCAGATTTGGCTGTTGCTCAGTCAACAGCTATTGAAATAGAAGATGATCTTATTTTGGCCGGAAGAATCAAGAAAGACATACCCAAACTCAAAAATCAAGGTTCTTCTCAAGGTAATACTGATCCTATGTTTCAGAAAATGGCTAATGATTTGATCGCTTTAAAAAAGCAAATGTCTCAGCAGGTGAACAATGTTCGTATCGGGATATCCCTAGACGGAATTTCAATAACAACAATGGTGCGCTTGCAAGGGATAGGCCGCGATTAACTCCTGCTCAACCGAGGCTAGCAATTGAAGCTCCTCCTGTCAATGCAGTAGTAGAAATAGTTGAAGAAGAGGAAGAACCAGAAGAACAAGATTCTCTGGAGGCTTTTGAAGCTTCAGGATATGCCGATGAGTCTTATGATGATTCGGCTGGCGACTCCAGCATTGGGTATTTGGAATACGATGAAGATGAATGTGCGCCAGATGGTCAGTCATTTGCTGTCTTCACTCGATCCCAATCTCAGAATCCAAGAAAACCTCTTGAAAACACTAAGGAGAAGAATAAGGAACCTCCCATAGCCATAGTTAAGAGAGGTACTCCTATTTCAGCACAAACTGAAAGAGAAGTCACCAAAAAGGCAACTTCTCCTTATTCTCTTTCTCCTAAGATCAGTGCCCTCAGCTCAAGCTCATGTGATTAGAACTGAGCCTACCATCACCCCTTCTTATACTGCTTTTGACATTGTTGATCATGCAAAGAGAACCAAAATCCAAATGTCGGAAGCAGAATACCTTCAGTCAAATCCTGAACAGTTCGAAAAACTTGCCAAATTCATCAGAAGTAAAGTGGTTGTTCCATCACCTTCAAAAGGTCTCCTTCCAAATCCTACTCAATCCCCATCTCAGAACAATCTGACCTCTGCTTCTTCTTCGGGAAAGATTGAACCATTTTATTTGTCTTTACTTATAAATGGGTTTAAACTCAGCAATTGCATCATCGACTCAGGGGCCTCCGACAATGTTATGCCCGCAAAAGTAGCCCATGCTCTTGGGCTTACTTTGACTAAGTCATATGGATGGTGTTACTCTATGGAAACCAAACAAGTTCCTTTGATTGGTCAAATCAAAGATGCACAGTTCGCATTCGTTGCTTTCCTGGAAAAGAGAGTGAAAATGACCATTCTAGTTGCTGATATCCCTGCAGCTTACGGTATCCTCTTGGGTAGAGGTTTTTGTAAAGACGTCGGAGGAGAGATTAATATGGATTGGACCAAAGCCAAGATCCCAGTCAATGGGGTTCATCAGGTTCTCCATCCTGAACCGCAGGCGAGGTATTTGGTAACTAAATCAGATGATCCTAAAGCTCAAATTCTTTTCAAAGATGCTAGCTTCGGAAATTATTTCATGACTTCAGAGATACCCACTGTAGATGTCGAGGAAGAAGATCCTAATGCTATTTGGACCCTCGAATTCGATGGTAGCTGCTCAACCACCGGATCAGGCGCTGGTGTTGTTCTTATATCTCCTAATTCTGAGATTTTCCCATCAGCTTACAAGTTGCAATTTGATAATACTAACAACACGGCTGAATATGAAGCCCTGTTATTAGGATTAGAAATGGCCAGACAGAAGGGAATTCGAAATCTCAAGGTTCAGGGGGATGCGGAGCTGATTGTCAACCAGGTCAGGGGAATCTATCAGGTGAAAAATGATCGCTTGAGACATTACAGGAACAAAGTTTGGGATAGTATAGAATGCTTTGATGCATTTTCTATTAAGGCAGTTTTGAGAGATTATAATGACAAGGCTGATTCTTTGGCCGTGTCTGCATCCCTCCTTCTTCCTCATCCTCAGTTCAAGCAAGATACGTACTCTATTGAGATTGTGTACCGTCCCTAGTATCCCAGATAATGCGACTCACTGGCAAGTGTTCAATGATGATCAACAGGTGTTGGCTTTTCTAGAAAAGGCTGACAATTTCAGTGAGTTGTACTTTGAAGGTTCGGAATCAGCTTTCCGTGAAACTATCTCAGATCCATATCAAGAGGTTGATGGTGAGTTTATCCAGCTTAAAGGCAACAAGATACCAAAAGGTTTGGTTTCTCTGGAGGGTTTGTTTGACAAGCATGATCGTTTTATTCAAAACAAAAGGCAAGTTGAAGGAGCTTCTTCTTCGGAGGTAGATCAAATCAATCTAGGTTCGTCTGATCAACCTCGGATGGTGAATATTGGGAAATGTTGTTCCCCTGAAGAGAAAGCAAGATTCACTTCGCTTCTGAAGAGATACATGGATGTGTTAGCCTGGTCTTATGCAGATTTAAAATCCTTCAAGCCCAAAGACGTACAACACAGTATCCCTTTGAAGCCTGATGTGAAGCCGTACAGACAAAAGCAAAGACATTACAATCCCAAGATCTCAGGAACTATCCTTGCGGAAATCCAGAAGATGTTAGATGCTAGGATTATTTTTCCAATCCATCACTCCACTTGGATTGCTAACATCATCCCTGTCAGGAAGAAGAATGGTGAAATCTGAATCTGTGTTGACTTCCGGAACCTGAATCAGTCCTCACTGAAGGACAACTATCCCTTGCCTATCATGGATCAGGTATTACAAACTGTTACTGGATCAGAAATGCTATCCATGCTCGATGGATTTTCAGGATATAATCAAGTTGAGGTAACTACGGAGGATCAACACAAGACGGCCTTCACAACCCCATGGGGTACCTTTGCTTACAGGAGGATGCCTTTCGGCTTGATCAACGCCGGAGCCACTTTTCAGAGAGCTATGGACTTGGCATTCAGAGACCTGATGGGCAAGGTCATAGTTGTGTATTTAGATGACTTGACCATTTTCTCTAAAAAACGGAGTGATCATTATGATCATTTAGAGCAAGTACTTTTGAGATGCAGGCGTCATGGGATTTCATTAAATCCCAAGAAGTCCATGTTTGGAGTGACGAAGGAAAATTGCTGGGTCATATCGTGACTAGAGAAGGAACCAAAATTGACCCAGAAAGGGTAAAGGCCATTCAGAGCCTTACCCTACCCACAAGTAAAACTGGAGTTCATTCTTTCTTCGGAAAGGTTAATTTCCTAAGAAGGTTTGTACCTGATTTCGCTGATAAAACCAAGGATATCCTTGGGATGATGAAAGGAAAAGTTCCATTTCGATGGAGTACAGAAGGGAAGCTTGCATTCGAAGAAATCAAAAGGGCAGTTGCTTGCGCTCCTATCCTAGTATGTCCAGACTTCAAAAAAGATTTCATCATGTACAACTACGCCTCTGCTCACACAGTGTCAGCCATCCTGATGCAGGAGAATGGGGAAGGCATTGAAGCTCCCATCGCGTTTATGAGCTGCCCATTGAAGGAACATGAATTAAAGATGTCACAAATTGAAAAGCATGCTTATGCAGTGGTACGAGCGGTGAAACATTTCAGGTACTATGTGCTGAATTCCCATACCCTCGTTCTCGTTCCCGACACTGCCGTTAAATCCATTTTGACTCAACAAGAGCTGGGGAGTCAATGAGGTACTTGGATAGCTAAAGTTCAGGAGTACGACTTGGACATCAGACCTACCAAGTTGGTACGAGGAAGGGGCCTGTGCCAATTGATTGCAGAAAATCATGCTGAAGCAGAGTGTGAAAAGACTCAAGATACTTCTTCAGAGCTGCCCATGGTGCTTTTCGTGAGTACAACTGATGAATGGTACATGGATATTGCTTTCTTTCTAACTTATGGTGAATGCCCCCCGCATTTAAGCCATAAGGAGAAGAGGACAGTCAAGTTGAGATCTGCAAAATACCTTTTGTGGGATAACGGAATATACAAGAAAGGTATTGATGGTGTTTTCCTGCGTTGTGTTGATAAATCACAACAGGTAAAGTTGTTAGAGTCCTTCCATAGCCTAGCATGCGGAGGACATTTTTCATCCTCTGTAACAACTTATAAGATCCTACGGGCTAGGTACTATTGGCCTACTCTCTTTCGGGATTCAGCAGAGTGGGTGTCCAAGTGTGAAGCTTGTCAACATTTCGTTGGTCGTCCCAAGTTAGCAGCTCTTCCCCTGAAGCCCGTAGTGATCGAAGAACCTTTTCACCAGTGGGGAATTGATTTCATTGGAACATTGAATCCTGCCTCCAGTGCCAGACATAATTACGTGCTGACTGCTACAGACTATTTTACCAAGTGGGTGGAAGCCGCACCAATCAAGCAAGCAACCTCTGAAGCTGTTTGCAAGTTCCTTAAAGAAAATATAATTGTCAGATTCGGTGTGCCTCACAAGATTGTAGCTGATAATGCCTCTAATTTCTCATCGCATGAGATGACAGAATTTTGCTATGGATTCGGCATCACTTTGGCTCACTCATCTGATTATTATCCCCAAGGCAATGGGCAAGCTGAGTCCAGCAACAAGAACCTGGTTACCATAATTAGAAAACTAGTAGATGAAAACCAGAGGACATGGCACAAAGCATTGTATGACGCATTGTGGGCTGATCGGATTACCCCAAAGTGAGCTATAGGAATGTCTCCTTTCCAAGTACTGTACGGGATTGATGCTGAGATTCCTATCTCAGTAGAATTGCCAGCCTTACAGTTGGCAAAAGCAGTCGAAGATGCGGCTTTTCAAAATTCTATTGAGAAAAGGGTTATGTACCTAGCCAGGCTAGAAGAGGAATGAAGCAAGGTGGTTGATCGCATCGCAGATCATCAGAGCAGAGTGAAGAAATTTTTTGACAAGAAATCAAAGCAGCGTAATTTCTAGATTGGAGACCTGGTGTTGCTTTGGGATAAGAGGAGGGAGAAGAAAGGAATGCACGGGAAGTTCGATTCTTTGTGGAAAGGACCTTTCAAGATCCATGAGCTGAATGGTGAAAATAGTTTCCTTCTATCATATCTGGATGGAGGGTTACTCCCTTTTCCTTTCAGCGGACAACATCTAAAGCTGTTCCATCACTAATGCAAGATGTTCTCTTGCATTGTACATACTTTACTTTTTGTTGTGTGTTTGCTTTTGGTTTTCTTTCTTTCTTCGTTTTGTTTTTTTTGGTTTTCTTCTTTTCTGACTCCGTAGCCCAATGGATAAAACCAGAGATTCTGAGTTCTCTTCCTTTGGTATCACAAAGAAAGTCCCCAGCTGGAGCCAGCTGTTATCTCAGTTTTGAGTTTACACCAAAACTATCAGATAACCCTACGAAATTTTTAAGCTGGTTTTGCAAAATTGCCTTTATAAGAGATAATCAGGTTTTCGGGTTTTACCGAATAGGATAACATGTGTTTTGAATGCTTTATGTCTTGTGTTCCCCGAAACCCGAAACCCGCTTCAAGTAAGTCGAGTCGGGTTTTCGGACCTTCGTCGCATCGGAACATGCCTTATCCGAAACATGTTCCATGTCGCCTGTCTTCCGATACCCGAAGTCCGATTTAGTCCTTCATGTCGGGTTTTCGGAACTTTGAAGCATCTAAACATCTCATGCTTTGTGTCGATTGTTTCCCGCAACCTGAAACCTGAATTGCCTAAACACCTTTGTGTCGGGTTTTCGAGACCTCCCGAGCATGCTGACATGGCGTTAATGCCGAGTTGTCGGGTGAGTTGGCACGTGCCAGCCGAAGTGTATTAATTGCAAATTTTCTTATATATATGTGGATTTCCACGTCATTTTTACCGGACGTATTTTTAACTCGTGGATTTTCACGCATGCTTCTCCAACCTCGAAACCTGAAACTCGCCTGTGCCCGATTGAATTGCCCCGTTTTCGATCTTTCCTTGCTCTGGTTGAAGGTATCTCTCTCTCCATTCTTTGTTCATGGTTTTTATGGATTGATTATGTATGGAATTCTTCCCATTTTCTTACCAGGTTTGTGGGGTTTTTATTCTTTTTCCTTTTGGGGTTGTTTTCTAAACTGGGTTTATGTTTTAGGGTTTATCTCTTTGGAATTACCACTTTGTGTTATTTCCCCGAGAATTTTGTTGTAATTAAAATGTGTTTGGTATATGAATGGTAAAGAAAGAACTTGCATGTTTTAAATTCAACAAAAACCCTGTTCCCTCTTCTCGGGTTTTGAAGGGTGCTATGCAGTATCAAAGACCTGAAGTATATCAGAAGATTTGGCGTGTCGGGCTTTCTCAAGTTTCCGACATCTTCAAAGTACCGGGCTTTCTCAAATCTCCAACATCTTCAAAGTGCCGGGTTTCTCAAGTTTCCGACATCTCCGAAGTGTTGGGATTTCTCAAGTCTCTGACATCCTCAGTGCATCGGGTCTTTCTTTGGATCTCCCCGACATCCTCCTCAGTGTGTCGGGACTCTTCCATCCTTCACCGGCATCTCCAGTAGGTCGGGATTTTCACAGTGTGCAACATCTCCTGATCTCTGAAACTCTCTTCCTTCGAAATCCTTCATGTCGGACCCTGGTCCATCGCAAGAAAAGATTGAGAAGTCAAGGAAGGATGAAATACAAGTTCAGAAAGGTGGAGTCTCCATCATATATCGATTGCAATTATGACATCCGAGATACAGAGCTCAGAAATATAGATATTGAGGATTTCTGGAGTAGGGTAAGGAGTTCCTCCCAAACTCCATGGATGAAATCGATAGCTGATAGCGGTTTACCTCTTGCAGCGGGTTTTCCCATGTCTGCTCAGTGCCCTGAATTCATCTTAGCCTGCGCTTCCAGTTATGACTCTGCTTCGTTCTGTGACTGTGAGAAATCAGGCAGGAGAAGTTGTGATCAAGTTAGACGGAGGTTACTTTGATGACCTCTTCAAACTGCCCAATTTTGAAGAATATGGAGAGTTAGATATCAAGTCAGCTCAGAAAGCTTGGGATAACGATCAGGAAGATTGTATCAAGCATGTAAATAAGAAGTTCCTGATCAAAGCCAAACCGGCTGTCTCCAGATTCCCAAGACTTATCCCCAGGAGTGATTTCATTCAGGAAATCAATGACATCATCACTCTGTTGAGTCAGGTTTTTGGTTTACCCGAATCAAATGTTTTCCAAGTGTGGATGTATCAATTCATGATCACCATCAAGAAGAATCAACAAGGAATTGATTGGGGCACTCTCATTAGTAATGAGATAGATTCCCAAATGACAACAGTCTTGTCCACAGGGAAGTTTTATATGTCTTCATATATCACCTATGCAGCGGCCGGGATGAGGAACTATCCCGGGTTGGATACCAAGGGAAACAGGACGGTGAACCATGTTTATCAGTATTTCCCTCAACTGACAAGGAAAGGGTCCCAAGACCAATTCAGAAGGGTGAATGATGCCTTCTTTTATGAAAACATCTGCAGGTTAAACCCTGAATTGAGGAAGACAAGAGTCTCAGATGAGGCCTGGGCTGAAGTTTCCAAATGGGGATGTGTCTTCTTGCAATTCAAGAAGTTCACATATCTTTGGGTAGTCATGTACTTCAGGGGATCCTTTCCGTCTGCCCCGATATCCAGGGGATAAACTGATATTGATGGAATTGGTTAGGCAACTGTTGGATTTCCATAAGTTCCAACAAAGTAAACATAAGGCTGTTGTATCTTTCCCAATTTCTATTGGGAGATACACTTGTTCGACAGTGGTGAAAGCTAAAAATGTTGTCCATGAGCTTCAGGACAAGTTGAAGAAGCATATGAAGCCCCGAGACGGGTTTGACATTCGAGGAGTCCTTAGGGCGTATGGAACCCTGCACCTGCACAGACCAAGCATAGAAGACATCTGGATTGATCTGCGTGATGAGGTTGCTGTTCGTAGAAAGGATCATAGCAGATTGACACTTGCTGAGATTTCAAACACTTGAGCTTGCTGATTTACCAGAAGGTACTAGTGACAATGAAAGTGTTTTGGATCTTTCCTATGATGGACTAAATGAAGATCAATATGTTTTCCCACCTATTGATTGGTCAATCAGTGAAAAAGCTCCATTACAGATAGGTCGGCTCTGATTCTTGCACGCACCAAAGCATGGCTCTCCTCTTGGGGAATGAGTTTTAAAGATGATAAGTTTTCAAAGTTGGCTGCTTCAGAGGTGGGGCCCTCCAAAAAGGAAAAGGGACAAAAAATCTTCTAGGGGGCCTATAAAGGTCAAGTTTGTCAAAAAGAGGAAAGAAAGAGAAATCTCTTCAATTATTTCTCCAGTTGAAATGGTGAATGTGCCAGAATCACCAACACCACCAGAAATAGGAGAAATTACTTTGGAAGAAGAAGGAAGCCAGCCTCTGGTTTCATCATTTGTTGATTGCCCAACTGCAAGGGACCTTATCTCTTGCATCCCAGGCTTTGGAGTCTGAATCTGCGCTTCCCCCCTCACAACCACTCCTACCTCCTCATTCTCCATCAACTTCTTCAATCATGGCCAGTATTTTCTCTGGACTCTCACCCCTCTCTGCTGGGACCCAAGTGATCACCAACACGCCCCCTCCTGTGCCTCTTTTTATTGGATCTACTACCACATTGGTAACTATTCCCCCTCCACTAGTAGAATCCTTCTCCCCTTGAGAGTAGGATACTAGCTTTCTACAACAGTGGCAACTTCCTCTGATACGCCACAATGGCTACTCGAGAAAACTCCGAGGAAGAGGAAGGTGATTTTACCCATACCAGCCTTTGATTTTAGCTCACTCAAGGCTTCTACTGCTAAATCAGCCAAGAAACCTAAAACAGTTTCAAGGGTTTTGGTGGACGCTTCAGGGGATAAGTTCGCAGAGATCGCCACTCCCGCGACTGAAAAAACTAAAGAGGACATAACAGCCTCTGATTATCAGATAACCAGGGTGGCTCTAGGAAGAGTGACAGCAGAAGGGGCGCAACAAGATGCACGGGATGCCACAAATGTGTTGTGCCAGAAGTTGAAAGAAACAAAAGACAGCAGAGATGAGCTTAAAGGAAAAGTGGAGCAGTTGACTGAGGTTTTTCTTAAACTCTCAAAACCCCTTGAATCCATACCATCTTCTTCTGTCCCTATCGGATTTGATTTCTCATCAGTGCCTACAATTGAGAAGATTGCTAAAAAAGGAAGGGTGGTCGATGAATGGATCCAAAGGCTGCTCCAACAGGGGAAGGAAGTGATTCAAGACGTTGTGAAAGTTCATCAATCTTTGGGGGACATGCAGAAGGATGGAGAGAAGATGGATGATGATTTCTCTTAAGAAATTAGACATCTTGATTTGACTTATGAAGCTCTCCAGGTATTAAAGCAAATACCATCACATCTCTTGGTAGAAGAAGGTGTCATCCCACATACGGATAAGCATTTCCAGCTGACTAAAGCCATCAGATTCAGGGTGAAGATTCTCAACGAAGCCTGCGGTAAGTTGAGAGAATCAAGGGATAAATTGATTGATGGAAAAAGTGATCTGGAAGAAGAGTTGCTGAAGATTTGTCCAAAGGTGTCAGTTGGAAACTCAGGTATCCTATCAGCAGACGATCTTTTCAAACAAGTCCAAGAGTCTGTTCAGCATGAACCAACGCACGGATTTGGTATTGAAATCATTGATCGGTTTGTAAGAATTGAACATTCTTTGGAGGCCTTAAGAAAGCTCAGCAAAAGATTGAAAAAGCTTCCCGGCATTGCTAGTGATACCCATGAAACTTGCGAAGTTTTGAATGATCATTCCACTGCGCCTGATGAAAACGAAATGCAAGGCATAATTCAAAAGTTCTAAGAATTTTGGAACAAACAGGCTCAGCTGGAGGAAGAGAAAGATGAAGGAGCAAAGATGACGATTCAGATTAAGTCCCAATGTTTCATGTCATTTCAATCTTGAAATTGACATGTCTTTTTCATTTCTGTTTCGTCACATAGGAAGCAAATTTTGACTTGGTCTCCTGCGTGAGAGTCAAGCAAAATAGAACTCTTTTTAAAAGAACACTATTTTCTAGGATTTATCCTATTTTCTCTCGATTCCTTTTATTATAAATAAGGGATGCTTATGCATTCCAAAGGGTCGAGATTTTTGGAATATTCAGAGCTATTGGAAAGAAGAAAAACTTTGTGTTTTCTTTTCAATCATTTTGAAGAATAGGAGTTGATATTATTTTGCAAACTTTGTGTTGTGGGATATATCTTTCTTAAGACATTGTTCTTACATTCATGATCTTAAGCTATTCTTTGCGTAGCATCTTAGTGTTTCTAATCATTTCAGACATTATATTTATGATCTAAAGCCCATATGATTATTTCGTGCTCTGTGTTTACTCGAAAGAAAATACGTTTCTCTCATTTCCTTTCCATTGTGCTTCTTTCATTGTAATAGTTTCTAACCCAGTTCATTTACGAAAGCAATACCTTTGAATCATGTGAATGTGGATTTCGGGATTCTATCCCAACCCCAATGGTTAGATTAGTGTGAATACTGTATATATTGTTTTTGCTGTGTTTTAGATTAGTAATAAGCAGGCATCCTCACCTGTCTTTGAGGAGGGATTTAATCCCATATACTGTGGTTGAACCTCATATTTTGGATTGAGAAAATATCCTACCAACACCTTGGTATGTCCTTCAACCTCGCAATTTGTACACCATATCCCACTGATTGTATCATGAGCTGAATTAGTAGAGATATTTTCCATTTGATTCGCCATATCTACAATCTACGCTGAAGAAATGAGTTTACTCTAGGGTCCACACTCCCAACTACCTCAATGCACAGAACTGCTTCTAAAGCATCACTTGGATCCAAAAAATTCTTATGAGATGGCACCTTTTTGAAAGGAATCATCAGCCCTCTAGCAAACCACTATGCATGTTGACTAGGGTGTATGTCATAAGACAATTTCAACAATAAGGTTTTAAAACAGGCGTCATACTCCCAAAATATTTATGATAAGCCCTACTTAATGTCCTTAAGCGCGTTAATACTCTTTTGTTCAAACTCAAGGATATGTAACTTAGCTAAAAATGTAGAGCACAAAGCATCATAATCCACCACAGTCTGGTATGAGACACACTTTCTATACCACCTATATGCACACCCTTGAAGAGTAGTAGCAAACTGACTCATCTTGCTATCTAAAACAATTATTCCTTATAGCAACTTGCATTTTTGCACATGCTTTGCAACATCTTCAATATCCATATATTCTAGAAAGTGAAGAGGCATCTCATAAAACACCTATTGTGGTTGATGTCGGGGTTGTTTGGGATATGGGATTTTTCCTCTAGATCCAGAACCAGAACCACCACCAGTATTTCCTCCACCAACAAAACCACCTAATCCACTTGATCTTGAGCCTCCTAATCCTCCTGAACCACTTCTGGTAGTGGGTGTTAGACCAGTGGATGTACTTCCTTGTGTCCCAACACTAGTACTAAATTGAACTCCCATAGTCTACAAAATTTTAATAGTTCTAGACATGTTTCCAATGTTCTGCGTGCCCATACTCTGTCCTGATGATGTGCTAAAACATATTTCTTCAATCAGTCCTCCAAGCAAAAAATATGTTTTCACTTGTGATGCCATAATTGTTGTTTGATGCACTTTTGTGTTCAAAGGAAAATGATAACTACCTGAAGCCACTAGATTACCTACACTCACCCATTTATCAATAGTTACTTCTAAAACTTGAACACCAAGTGCAAGGGATAGGTTACCAGGTGGGATCAGATGCACACCCACAATCCTTAGTCTTTCCTCATAATACATTCTCTCATCAAAAGGTGGTGGGGATTCTCTACTGCAATTGTCTAAGTGGGGGAGATCCTGATGCTGTGGCTCCACGTCTTCCACTTGAGCTTAAAATCCTTCATGAGACATCATCCTCTGCAATTCCACATACTCCTCAATATCACGCTTCTTCACCAATTCCCTCTCCCATGCTTCATTATACTTAAGCCGCCTTTCTTCTCTTTGCCTTTTTGCCGCAAAGTCCACCAATTTTCACCACACTTGCTTCTGCCCCTACGTGTGGTGGTTTATTTAGCTAGCTATAATGAGGTTCTCTAAACTCAAGACCACCATTAAGATCTTAATGGACAAAGAAATAATGGGAAGGTAAGATCCTCTGGGCTTGTGCAAGAATTCAAAGTCAACAACTTACAGAAAATAATATGTAGACACAACATACTCCAAAGTATAACTATGCACAACAACAACCCACCAATGATCTACAACATGTGTCCAAGGTTCATCTGTATTAAACAAATCCTGATACTCTTCCTACGTCCAAGTCTTTGGTCTATAATACCAAATTTTCTTTGATTCATATGCAAACAACCCCTCATACAACTCTATTGGAAAACAACAAAAAAATGACTCATAAAGCTCATGATAAAGATGTTCCTCAACCCACTTGTAAGCATTGAAATCAAGTCCATAACCATATCTTTGAGCAAACTGTTCTTGTCCATCAATCACCCAATCTTCAATGATCGCAAGAGTCAATCAATACACCATTATCATGCAACATCATGGTAAAGTTCAAAAAGAGGTCCCGAAAATGGAACCAAAATGTAGTCTTATTTTCTCACTCAACAACCCTAGATGCGCTAACACATCACTCAGATAGATCTGAGTGCTCACTTGAAGCACACAAAGGTACTAGGTCCTTCTTTATTACTGTCTTATCGGGGGTGTTTAGCATGCATAATTATAAAAACTAGATCTTAAAGTGTATGTCCCATTCTAACAATTAGATCCATAAACTCAATTTGGCAACACACATAATAAGTAAACATACATATCACATAAGGACTAGTACTAGATTCACCATATAATAACCATGAGAAGAGCACCAATAATCAATATCCAATGATAATGATCCATTGTATTAAATCATAAAAAACTAGTAGCTAAATACATACATAACACTTTCATAAGTCATGTGCACTCATAAATTAGCAGCATAACTCTGTTACATACAGTAATACGCTTCACCACCTAGAACCATGCAAATCAGTACATATATATAGGGGGTGAGGAATATTCCCTTCACCACCCACGCACTCTCAAAATAGGCTACATCTTAAAATAACCATGCGCTGCTATAAGGATAACTAAGGAAGCATGCATGCTTTGCCTAATAATAGATCATTTATAATTAACTCCAGATCTAACCCTATTATTAGCTCCCATGATTCAGTTTGAAAATAAAAGTTCCTTCCTCTCAAAAATAGACACTTCTTGACTGTAAAATTCACTTACATGTCACACACTCCATGTCTATATTTAGCTTAATACCCAAAAAGTGACTAAGTCCTCTGCCTTCCTGCAATGATCTTTATGCACCATTCGTTCTGTCTCCCATGTGTAAACTATGCCATCCAAAATGACCATCTTATTCATTCCTCCATGTGTTTCCTCTGTAGGCCTTCCTCCGTGTGCATTTCCAACACTAAGTCATTTTGTGGTACCCAACATTACCCCACACTAGGTATGTTGTGTGTCATTAGCAACACTCTACTTGATTGTGCAAATAAAGATAAAGAACCCTTCAATAGTCAAAGAATGAAATAATGTCTGCACGGCTTGTGCCAAATAATGAAAATAAACTAATTTTTTAATAGGGAAGGGGAATTCCCTATTCACTAATGCTTCTAATGTTTTCCACCCCTCTAATTCCTTGATTTCTTGAGTAAAGGTATCACCCACAATGGTAAAAAACCTTGGGAACTATAAACACCTAAATTTGGTTACATTCCCCTTAGCCCTTGATTGGATAACCAACTTAAACTTGGGAACCTAACCATGGCCCCCTTTCAGCCCACATTAATAATTAATCTAATTATTTTAATTAAATTAAATACCCATCCTCACAATATCCATTATTTTATTACCTTAATTGACCTAATTTCCACCTCACCTAAACACCTCATCCAACCACCTCACCTTAGACCTGATTATTGACATATTTCCATAAATATACAATAACTCAGTCTTACTTGCCTTAATGAGATAAGACTTTGGTCTAAACCCTAAAATCTCTCTAACCACATTCCCACCCATTAGAAGGGAATCTTCCATTTTGATCTGCAACAACAACACCAACTTGGCCCAAGAAGTTTGAAAGATCTACCCATTTTAGTAAACCTAGGGAATCCTGCCTTGATCGACGTCAGTCAGACCTAAACTGACATTGGTCAAGATAAAACCGTCATCGGTTACCATTTAGTATCACCTTAGAAACCTTGTTTGAGGGGTTGGCACATTCTGATATCAAGGTGAATGATATCAGAGTTACATGCAAGTAGAACCAACATCTTTCCAAACATCTAAGCATCTAGAACCATCATCTAGAAAAATCTAGGAGCATTGTACCCATGGTAGCATTTCAGGAAGCACTACCACGGCACCAAACACCATTCCTCCAATCAACCATCACCTCCATCTAGCCATCAAACCTGCATCATAGTAAGTATCTTGTTAACCAACATTCTTCTATTTTCGTTCTAGTAGGCTCTATTATCTCTGTTATTAGTTTCTACTTGAACTTCTCACTTCCCCCACCATTTATCTCCATACAAGTTTGATCATTCCTTCACCCCACACCATAAAATCACCCTATACCTGATTGTTAGACATCTCTGAGTATTTCCAACACCTCTCCAGACCTACACCCACTCTTCACCATCTCCGGGTTAAGTCTCAGATAAATCCCTAAATCATGAACTATTGAGTTGTTGAAAACCCGTAGTAACTATCATCGGTTATCACTAAACTATTGCTGGTCATACAAGACTAATGCCAATCTCTGTGTTTTATACCTTGCCCCAAAATAGATCCAAATAACTTCCTACCAATTGACCTAAACAACCCAGAATCAGATCCTGACCAAACCCAGTACCTTGACAGTTATCTCCTCCTTTAGATCTAACTATAACCTAGCCTGTTGTGATTGAATTTGCTTATTGTACTTGAATGAGATACCTAAATCATATCAACTACTATAGGAATTTATTTATTCTTTACATTAATTTTTTTTAAACAGTGGATTGACAACCATCTAGGAAGTATCACACTTCCTAAAATTAGCATACGCTAGGAAGTCCATTGTCATATATCATTTAACTTCTCTTTTGTGGTCTTGTTTTCTATTACAGGTAGTTTCCTCCCAGCGAAAAAGAAGCTCACAAAAATCAACACTAGATCGAGAAGTCAGAATGCATGCAATAACCATCAACCAACCCATTTAACAGGTATTCATCCTAGCCCATAACCTTATCTTTTTCATCATTCAAAAATGTAAAGACAATGGTGTGAAACAGGAACACTCAAGTCCTCACCCCTTACCTTCAGTGTTTTCGACTAGAGTCTCCAATTGTTTCCTTACCTCAACTAACGCATCCATCCCACATGTAACTTGGGGGTAGAGTTATTTTAACTTATTATTAATTGAGGATCTTAACAAATTGATTTCTTCCCTCTTTTGCTCAACCTTGGCCAATATTCTTTTCCATTTTTCCTTGTTTCCTTTGTTCTTGGCTTGGAATTATTTTAGATTTGCTTCATCCTTTGCAACAAGCAGTCCCACTACATGATCCCAATCTTCACAAATTTTCATACAAAACTTCTTCCATATGAGCAGCTGTCTTTACTGCTTCAACTAACTCAATGTATTGTGTTATGGAGGTTTCAATTTGTTATTTTTCTTATTATTTCTACCGCACCAATACTTAATTCTATAGATTCTAATGCAAGAGGTGGCTATTGAGAGGCAATTATGTGTGTTAAATTATCCAGATAATGAAAAGTAGTTTCATACTTGGTTTCATCAGGAGGGGCCATATCCATGCATGCTAGTAAGATTGAGCATCAGCTATGCATTCTACCTTCTTATATGTCATGCACGTCCACACTTTTTTTCTTCCCTCAACTCCTATTTTAACTATGTAATAATTTTATCTTTCTCTTTTTATCTCATTATCTCTTTCTCTTATTTCCTTATTCTTTTCATCTAACTCCCTACACATAAATCATATTTTGTTATTCTTATCAAACATTCTGGCACCAACCTCCACTAATAACTTATTCAGTGCATTTCAAGCTGGTTTGTCTGATAATTGATGGGAATCCACTATCAGATCTGTATCACTATATTTTTGGCACTTCTTTGGTATCTATTAATGAGTGATTGCTTACCTCGAACTATGGCTCGTCAATATGTGACTTAAGCACCCAAGAATAAAATATTCCTTGTGTATGGTAGTGCCTCATCCCTACTGCAAAATTACCAGCAAAATAATTGATCTGAAGGTATTGTTGTCACCAAATCACTGCACCCTTCGAATGGCCAAAATGTGAACAGGACGTTCGATGTGATTGGGACACATGGGATCACCTCTCAAACTGTGGGACTTGGGGTGAACCTCCAGAGAGAAGGCCGGTTTCCTCTTCCTAAACTAAACACAACACTACTTCTAATGTAAGATAAAAATGCTATCTAGTCCTATGCTAACATTTCATGGGATTAGGGAAAGAGATTTGCATGGAAATAAAACCTATACTAAAAGTGGTGATGCACCAAATTAAGGGATGTTTAACATTTGGAAGGGTTAATGTAGGAGGGATGCTTGCATCACTGACCACCTTCACCTATTGCAACTAGAAAGGGTACAAAATACCACAATACCAGGGGCAAACGTTCCTCTGTTAAACTTGAGTGTTACATAAGGGTAGATCAAATCAGATTCGACACACAATTAATTTATCATGAGGAAATTGCATATGCATATATCAAACATCTATTTCTGCAACTATGGATGATAATGACATAAAATTAATACAGAAGGAAAAGTAATATTTTCACAACTGACATAAAAGATAATAGTATTATTCCTTCACAACATGAAATAGATAACCTGAAATAAAGATAAGATAATCACTCTCACTAAGGAATTGTAAATTCACAAAGTAAGAATTGATTAACCATTCAACACAATAAATCAAATTTTCAATAGCAAGGTGTAACTTTGAATATAATTAAAAGGTTTCTTATAATATTTAAAAGCACTCTTCCAAGCTTGAAGAGAAAATCCTTTCAAAAATAATCTATCTCTACTAACTTAAAGCATTCAACTATTTATAAGTTCTTAGGCTGAGCCATTACAACTGCGCCCTTAACTATACAGTTAACTAAAAATAGAAATGTCATTTATATTAAGGGAACATGTTCCCATGAAAATAGCAAATTTGTTGCAAAGGTTTGACTCAGTCAAACCTGTAACTTTGAACGATCCAGAGCTTGGACTTGTCCTTTCATGGCCGCTCAACTTTGGCTTGGTTTCAGCTACACTTTCCTCACCTACAAGTATTCTGCTATCCTCCTTCCCACACAACCATCTGGTGTTTGGTACTCAATGAAGTGCTTGATAATCCCCTAAATTTCTTCATCTCTAGGCCCACATGCATAGTAATTCACTACATCTGCTGTCTTTATCTCTTTTGTGATCCTGGCCGGAAATCTTTGAAGTTTATTCGTAACTTTTCGTTAGTCTTCTCCTATGAAATTTTGGCACAAGACCAATCAGTCAATGGAGTCATTATTGAAAGTTTTTGTGACCTCATTGTCATGCTTCACTAAATCCTTGAAATTTCCCTTAATCCGATCTTTAGGAAGAGCATCAATATTTTCATTGAATAATTTGTAATTGGCAATATCAAACTCTTCTGATATGTCATTCAGGGCATCCGTGATTTCCACTCATTTCTCCTCCATAAAATTCTTGATCAAATCCTATAGTACTTGACACCAGAATTCCATGGTTTTTTGATATTCAAATAATTTTGAGACATCATCGATCACCTCTTCCTGAAGAAGCAAGTTGGGATCCTCTTCCCTGATCTCACCCCATGTTGCCAAATTTAAATTTAGATTATTATTATCTTCAGAAAAGGACTCATCCATCTTAGAAATGGTGGTTTTTGCAATCTACAGATCATTATATATCTCAACTGCTTCCTTGATTAAAGGATTGAATTCTTGCATAATTCTATCCATCCATCCACTCACTAATCTCCCTTTCTAGCCTAGATTTTTGAGCTCGTGATAAGAAATATCATCGATTGTAGATGAAATTGTCATATCCATAGTAGTTGAGACTTTACTAGATGGAGTGGGGTTGGGTTATTTTGTGCAAAAGTGTAGTGAGATGCTTGACCTTGGCTTTGAGCTCATCCTTGGTGGCCTTATCTTTTTCACATTTCTTCAAAAGGGCCCCAAGAGTAGTGTGCACATCTTGCTTGGCCCCTTCATGAGTACCCCTACCCAATGATAATTCTGAAATTCTGGTAATCCACAGCTGTGATTGTTTCTTTAGTTTTCCCCTCAGTGGGGGGTGACAACTTCTCTATCACCCATTCTCCCAAATGGGTTAACCGTCAGACTTGACGCGGGTTCTCAATATTTTGGCTTGTCTCTTGGGCATATGCTCCAATATGATGAGATCCTTATAACATCTCCCAGAGGAACCTTCTTCTTTTTCTTGGGAGTTTTCCTAAACAACCATTTTGGTATGGCTAAAGCTGATGAAGATGGAGCAGAAGATCCAATACTTGAAACATTGGTTAGAACAAGATCACTAGAAACCCCGGATGATAGTTGAGTAGATAGTAGCAATGATGGATGGTGTGGATGTAAGGACAACCATAGGAGTTGATAGAAAGATGCTAGGGGGTATGATTGAAGAAAATGGAAGTGTTAAAGGAAGTGAAGAGGAAATGGGTAACCCGATATTTTCCCCCAGCTGATAGAACTAGAATTGAGGAGAATACTTGGGCCATAGAAGGGGATGGGAAGGAAGAAAATGATTATGGAAGTGGAAGGAATTGATATTAGAAGTGATAATGGAGGAAGAATAAGGTGTGATGGATCTTAGAAGATACTAGGAGAGTCACTGACTTTAACCACTTCTATCACAGGCACTACAAGAGTTGTGATCTTAGGAGGTAGAAGCATTGGAGAGAGATGAGCCACCAACAACAAATGCAATCTTCTTTGGGATTATAGGAGCCTTTTGAGCTCGACCCTTTTTCCCTTAGCAGGTGTTGGTTGGCTTATTGTTGGTATAGCTCTTGTATTTATAGGTTGATTTTCCCCTTTAGGTGAGATTCCCTAGGTGGCCAACCAACTGAAAGTCCTCTTTAAAATGGGTCCTGTCCTCTCCTTTGTATTGCTACATTCTTCCACATACTAATCAATCCATGACAGCGGTTGATTGACAACATTATCATCCTTATATGAAGAATCCAAAACCTCATCACTGTCTTGCATGTCCTTTGGCACATCGACCAAACCAAATTGTTGAACCTCATCAAGGGTCAATCTGTTCATAATATATTTGTCGAACGATGTTATTCGTCTTGATAACGAATCCAGATATCTTCTAATTGGGGCTTATGGGCACTGGACCAACCTGTTTCCCTAAACTTACCCCAATAATCAAAATTAGTCTGAGGATGAAAGGTCCACAGAGTTACCTCAACCATTTATGCATCAATATTTTTATCCTTGTGAATATTTGGGCAAGAGTACCTGCCAATCAAAACGGGGAAATGCATTCCCACTTTGTGATGGTTATTTTGGATTCGATGATAATCCAATAACTTTCAAACTAATTCCAATAGAATCCATTTATCAGTGGGGCACCTTGGCAATTTGCTTGGGGCACCTATGAAACCCATATTCTAGATATAAGTGAATCTAGGAAACTGAAAGTAGATTGAATACCTATTCCCGCACTTCTTTGAAAGCTTCATCAGAAATCCTCTGATTATATAGTTCTTTATCAAAATGATAGAGGATGATTAACAAAGGAAAGCGTCGTTGACTATGTGGAAATGCTTGTTTCCCTCATCCAAAGTGAGTGGGGATAAAAATCATATATTTGGGAAGTGCTGCGAACACCTCTGGTATTTAAACCAACAAAACTATCCCATAGCAACAAAAACATACACCAGGAAGGATGTCATGTAGAAATTCTTCGTATTTGACACTCTACCTAATTGATAGCAAATGGAGCTACTAATATGCTTCCCCATCGGATAAACTCATCATTCTTCTTGATGGTCACGATGTACAAAAACATTCATTCTTGGAATTCCTTTGCAGAAGGAAGACTTAAAACTCTACTTAGTAGCACAATAAGATTGTTGACCTCTTGAATAAAATCCGATTGATGTATAGTTTTGGGTAGTTTTGGCGAAGCTCTTGGCCAAATAAGTTTTCATCATTATTTTTGAGCATACTTCCTCTTTCTTGTCCCAATGCTCAACGGCTAACTCTAGTGAAATTGCGGCATAATCTTGAATGTCGAGAAGCTTAAGTAGATCTTCAAAGAAGTCTGGGTCCAAATGGATTACCACCTTATCATCACTATCTCTGAATGACATGGAGTCTTTGTCAAAATGGGGTGCTGCAGCTAAAACAACCTATGGGTAATGCATAGATGTGGAGAAAACTGGCAGCAAGGGCAAGCCCTGTGTTTTGGAAGCCAAAGTTGTAGAAATTTTAAAAACCTGAAAGAAAACCTTCTAAAGTTTGGAACTGAAAAGTTCCAAAAAATTATTACCAAAACTAAAATCTTCAAAAAAATTTCCCAAACTAAAATCTCTGAAAACTTTCCCCAAACTGGAATCTCTAAAAGAATTTTTCCAAACAATTTTCCTGAAAAAAATTATCCAAAAAATGTTTCCCCAAAAAGAGTTCCATAAATAAGTTTATGAAAGAGTTTCTTCGAAGTTAGAAGTTCTGAAAACCTGAAGGAAAAAACCTGTGAACAATATCTCTAAACAAGTTTCTCCAAAAAGAGTTATGAAAAGAAATTTCTGAAAGAATCTCCTCGAAGGAATTCTCTCAAATAATTTTTATGAAAGAAAAGGAAAAAGGACTTTGCCAAACAATACTAACTCCTAAATTCTGAAAAATGAGAATTGAGAAGAAGTATGGGAGGAATCTCGAGAAGATCCTTTTGAACAACTCTGAATACCTGAGAAGAAAACTTGAAATGTGAAACATGGTGAACCAAGGGGTCAAAATTTCAAAAAAACACAGAGGGAGACCAATGAGAAAACCAAAATGAGAAGGAAACAAAGAAAAAGACCTAAAACCAAAAGAAAATAAACAAATTATCATACCTTGAAAAAGACATCGCAAAGTAAACAGAAACAAAATGTAAGAGAAAAAGTGTCAGGTAAAAAATGATGAGTAAAAAAACCGATTTTAAATAGAAAACCCCGATATTAATGGTAGAAATCCAATCCCTACAGAGGTAGGTGAAAAAATTAATACATGAAGGACCTCTGAAAGTTTGAAACCTGAAAGCCTAAAATTTGGAAATTTAGGGTTTCAGACTTCCGAGATTGGGAGACAAAAAATGAATTGGTAATGGAAAATTCTGAAACCCGAAAACCTGAAAGTCTGAACATTCAGACATTCAGAATTCGGAAGTTTTAAAGTAAAAATCCTAAAAATGACTCAGAGTATTCTGAAAAACCTGAAAACTCAAAAGTCTGAAATTTCAGACTTTCAGAATTTTAGACTTCGGAAGTCCGAGAGGGATTTTAAAAAAATGGGGGCCAAAAGTCCCAAAACCTGAAAGTCTAAAATTTCAGAATTTTAGGGTTTCAGACTTTAGAGAGTTGAAAAAAGAAATCTCGAATCTGAGCTAATAAAAATTTGAAAGAGAAAAATCTCTGAAGTCTGAAGATTGAAAATTTCAGATTTCAACCTTGGAAAATTTCATTGTACAAGGATTTTCTAAAAATCATGTCTGACATATTTTCTTCAAGGTAGGTTAAATGGTTAACATGTATCATACTTTGATTTCTATCGCATAAAAAGTTACTCGAGTTTTCAACATATTACATTATTGGACCCTATGGAGTATACCTTGGCATCCCTATTCTTTCCACGAACACCCTTTGGGAAACCTACCATAAGAGAACATCCCCACACTTGATGAATTAGTCTGTCCCTTTCAACTCATTTCTCCTTCACCTCATGCCACCTCATGCTATATTAGATGTGTCGACAGGATCTTTTTTAGATATCGGGAACTAAAATGACAAGATTTGAAATATTGAGGACCATCGTGATGAAATTATATAGAGATTATGAAGTTTATATAGGATTTTTAAGGTTATTTGCTTATTGCTTTCTTTAGAATTAAGAGAATTGAGCTCTGGAATTCCAAAATTTGAGATTGATGTGATGAGATGACTTGAGTACGAGGTGGAGACTGAGATCAATGAGGAGGTGCATGCGATAGAGCAAGACCATGACCACCACCATGACCATGGGTAAGTCAATATATTAAATTTTGCTAGGTCGATTATTAGCAATTTGGATTTTTGGGAAATGTGAAGGCATTAGGGCACCATTTTTAGTCAAAATTAAATCATTAAGAAGAGTAGGATAAAATACAAGTGGGTTTTGGGGGGATTTTCTTTTAGTTTTGTCATTTTTTAGATTTTAGATTTTTAATTTTTAAATTACGGTCGTACGGAATTAAATGCCATCAGCCCCCCTGAAAGAATAGGGCTGATAGCATCAGGATATGTAGAAATTTTTGATAGGGGTTGATGGTATATGCCATAGAGAATACTTATGAAGTATGTAGATTACTGATTAGTGATTGCAGGAGGATAAAAGGATCCTCTTATGACAAGTGGTGGATATAACATAATTGAATGACATGATTGTCAAATTGATAGACATAGAGACAACACAATTACACAGATTGTGATTCAGAGGCATCATGTAGATACCCAAGATACCATTGAGTCTGTATTTTTTTGTAGATGTTGTTAACAACATGGGAGCTTAGGGCTAACACCTTTCGGTGGTGAACATGCAAGACAGTGGAGATGATCATGACACTTCAGAATGTGCGTGGTATATTGGGATTTCCGATTGAGGGGGCTCACATGTATTGCAATCTCACCATGGATATTACAAAGAGGAGGGCCTTGTCTATATATGCCATAAGAAGTGATACTTATGATGACAAGATGCTTTGTGTTAGGTGCATCATAGTACACACTACACAGATTCCAACCATCTGGAAGGTGGTGATGGGCATTATTATGGCACATATTTTATGTCATAAGACAGATGCCATGATTCCATTGTATTTGGTGGTTATATGCAGAGATGTTATTAAGCAGGATGTATTGTTTAATCAGGGGACCACTATATGGATGCAGTTGGTACATGATCTATACAAGGTCTGACGGAGGGCACAAAGGGCTATAGGTCTTGTGATATTACTCACAACTTGGATATATGAGAGATTTCCCATGTATAGGCCCATAGGGATGCCCCTAGTCATAGAAACAGATGCCTCAAGAATACTCCAGTGGGCACATGGGCCGACATTGAGATCACTTTCATATTATTGGCCATTATGATAGGTACATCCAAATGAGGTTATATGGGATCCCTATATAGGGAGTGTTGATAAGTGGCCCAGTTGGCCACATGTTGAAGATTTAGAGGCAACTGAAGAGGTGACATACTATTATTTATATTGGGTAGAGACCCATCTAATAGAAAGGGTACTCAGACAGTTTGGGAGGCCCAAACCTATTGTGATACCACCACTACTAGCCTATAGAAAACAACATGCAAGAGAGAATGTGAGTGCAGTGGATAGAGTACCACCACTGTGGCCCCATAGAGTATGGGCCATAGGCATATAGGGATGGAGGAAGAGACAAAGAGGAGGGACAACTCTGGACCCACTAGAGATCATTGCATTTGAGAAATCAGATGAGGGCTCTGATGGAGGACCCACCGGCCTAGATCCAAAGGTGGGCAATACATGCACAACTGGTCTGAGAACCAGATGATTCGTAAAATGACTAATTTTTTTTTCTTCGACCATAGAACCTTATAGGAAATTGATTCTTTTAGTGAAATCACCCTCTAATAATCAATTTAAAATAATGCAATGGAATATAAGAATCATAGTGCCTAAGGGTTGATAACAAAGTGTGATAGAATGCTTACATCTCTGGGTTCACAAACTAGTTGAACCAATCCATTATAACATTCCGAACATAAGTACATAATAAACTTACATTACTAAAATGGAAGTTCAATAGAACTTGTCATGCTAGTTGATTCTCTGAATCCAAACTAGTCTTGGAAAGTACAGTGCAATAACATAGATCCCAATCCTAAGTTGATTATGCAGTATCTAAATTGGTCCTTAGAAAGCTAGGTGCTCCAACATAAATTTCTGGGTTTGACACCCCAAGAAGACCTCAACACCCATGTTTCACAACAAACTAACCTCTGCACAGTGTTGATTCTCCATTTATCAACAAACAACAATGATCTTCCTTCACTCTTTTGCAGAAAAAAATAAGCCTCTACGCAGAGCTAAGACTGACCCAATGTTTGGTGTTGACGATGAGCTCCTTTCACTCTATTGCATGACAAAATAACCTCTACGTAGAGTTAAGTTAATCTAGTGTCACCAATGAGATCAATAGTAATTATGACCCTCCTTCACAACAAATGATCTTTGCAATACGTCCAACATACTAAGGATGAGTATATTCTTCTTCAATGCTTCTTTACGTCCCTTGGCTTCATGGCGTCTCTGAGATCCCACATGAGAATACTTTCATTAGTTAGTTAAAATACTAACTCCCAAATTTTTACAATGTGCCTATAATGATAGGATTTATTTACATCTTGCCTATAAAAAATAATATAGGACTCACACTATTGCCTATTTAATTAAATAGGGATTTATCTCCATGCCTATTTAAAAATAATAATAAGAATTCTTCAAAATAATGCCTATTATAATAAATAGGACTTATAGATTTTTCTCTAATAGATGGCCTTATATCTCCTAAGGCCTCACACAATTTCTTCTTACTCTCCCTTGCTCGGCTTTGAATGGGAGAGGCTTGTTGTTTTTTGAATAGAAGAGGGGCCCCTTTATATAGTGGGTCTCAACCCACTTTTTCTATTTAAAGGGATTAACACCAAACTCATATCCCAACCAACTCACTAGCTGAGTTGGTTAGGATAGTGCGCTATATCCCGGGAGGTCACAAGATTGACACCCATGCCCTCCACTTTGCTTGGTTGGTTTTTACCGACCACTTCGTCCATGTCAACCTCACCCTCCTCTGCTATCACCATGTGTTGACTACTACCATGTTGCTCCATGTTGACCTGCCACGTTCTGAGCCTTCCACCATGTTGGTCACCGTCAGTTTTGGATGTGGGGGATATATCCCTACATTCACGATGCTAAGGATGAGGAGGGGATTTATATAGCCCATGGCAAATAGAGTTGGTTGTGGTTAAATCCATGTCACCCCTTACTTTTTCTAGTGTATATGGCTTTCCCTAGCTCGGTTGGGTAGCTCGGTGATGCAATTCGACATGACATTAAGTGGCTTACCAATGTGACTCACCCATGAACTCACCTATCTAGGTCACTGATCGAGCTTAATATCCAACTCATCGAGTTGGAAGTGTAACTCTCCACCCTTGGTATGATGTGGCAATGTGGTGGCAGGCCACGTGGTGGCTTGAGGACCCATGTTGGGATAAGGAGCCTATTTTTTGGTCTTCTAGAATTAGTATTGAAGTGTTGGAGTTCAAACGGTTAAGTTTAGAGACTTTACAAGCATTTTGCAGTCGTATGCTATTTTTCATGCTGTGATGTGGTTGTCAAGTTACTGTTTGTTGGCTGTTAATGCTGTGATGGTTTTTCAGCCATGGGAAGTTGAAAGCTTCTGACTTTCAAACTTCTAGGGTTGGCTTTAGAACTTATTAAAAGGATTGTAATCCTATAAATATAGGTGTTTGGGTATCTTGAAAGTATGATCTTGAGTGTTCAAGAGGTCTTGAGTTTTAGTGATCAAGGTTGATCAATTGAGGTATCAATTGTGGTTTAGATGTGGTTTAACATCTTTGGAATTCTATTGTGACTTCATAACTGAGAGAAGATTGTGAGAGTTGTTTTACTCTTGTTGATAATAAAATTTGAGCAAGTTCTTGGTGGACGTAGCCCACATTGGGTGAACCACGTTGAATCTTGTCTTGTCTTCTTTTATGCATTACTTATGTATTCTGTTATATTTCTACAAGTATAATTCTGCTAAATAGTTTCCTACTGCTGTAATTTGAGGAATTGTTTCCGTATATTTGTTCACTAATTCCTAACAACGGGTATCAGAGCTTTGGTGGTTTTTTTGCTGAAGTGGTAAATTACAGGGAACGTTTAGCTTGATTGGGAGCTATGGCGGATGAGGGAAGATCGAGGGTTACTAAGTTCAATGGAAAGAACTTTGGTTTGTGGAAGATGCAAATGGAGGATTATTTGTATCAGAAGGACCTTCACATTCCTTTGGCTGGAAAAGAAAAGAAACCTACAACCATGTTGGATGAAGATTGGGAGTTGCTAGATAGAAAGGTGCTCGGGGAAATTTTGATATGCCTTTCATCTTCAGTTGCATTCAACAATTCATGGGAGAAGACCACGGAAGGTCTCATGAGTGCATTGGGGAAGTTATATGAAAAAACCTTTGCCTTTAATAAAATATTTTTGATGAAAAAGTTATTTAATATGAAGATGTCTGAGAATGGTTATGTTGCTGATCATTTGAATGAATTTAATACAGTTGTGAGTATGTTAAAATTGGTAAAAATTAACTTTAATGACAAGTTTAGGGCTTTGTTGATTTTTTGCTCCTTGCCAGATAGCTGGGACAGCTTGGTTATGGCTGTAAGTAATTCAGTCTCTAATAATTCAAAGCTGAAGTTTGAGGATGTAATAGGTGTGATCCTAAGTGAGGAAATGTGAAGGAAGAGCAGTGGAGATTATTCTACTTTTGGAAACACTTTGATAGTGGAGAGTAGAGGGAGGCAAAAGAACAAAGGGAAAGGTAACCGTGGGAAGTCGAATGATCATGGAAGTTTAAAGTCCAAGATCAAGTTAGAATGTTGGAACTGTGGGAAGGTTAGTCATGCTAAGAAATATTCCTGGGCTCTTTGGGATAAGAAGAATACAAAGGAGGAAACTAAAGAGGTAAATGTGGTAACAAGTGATTTTTTTAGGATTCCTTAATTCTTTCTTTAGATAATATTGTTGAGTCTTGGGTGTTAGATTTAGGGGCTTCTTTGCATGCCACCCCACATAGACATTACTTTACTAATTTTGTTCAAGGAGATTTTGGACATGTATATCTTGGTGATGATGAACCATGCATCATAGTAGGGAAAGGTTGTGTTTGGGTGAAAATGTAGAATGGGAACACATGGCTACTTAAGGACATCAGGCATGTGCCTAAGTTGAGGCAGAACTTGATATCAGTGGGTCAGTTGGGTAGTGATGGTTGTATGGTCAGTTTTACAACAGATTGTTGGAAGGTTACCAAAGGAGCTCTTTTGGTTGCAAGAGGTAAGAAAACTGGTACTTTGTATTTAACTAGTGGTGTTGATTATTGTAATTTAGTTACTGTAGATGGAGATGTAACTTTGTGGCACCAGAGACTCAGTCATATGAGTCAAAAGGGCATGTAGCTTATAAAGGATAGGTTGCCCAGATTAAATGAGTTAGATTTGGACTTTTGTGAGGATTGTGTTTATGGGAAACAAAAGCGGGTGAGATTCCTCAAGGTTAGACCTACCAAAAAGGAGGTTAATTTGGAGTTAGTGCATATAAATGTATGGGGCAAGCTAAGGTAAACTCTATTGGTGGTTCATGTTATTATGTCAATTTCATTGTTGATGTAACTAGAAAATTTTGGGTATATTGCATTAGAAAGAAATCTGACATGTTTGAAACTTTCAAAATATGGAAATCCTTGGTTGAGAATGAAACAATTCTCAAGTTGAAATCTCTCAGGTCAGATAATGGAGTGGAGTATTGCAGTAATGAATTTATTGATTACTGTTCGGTAAATGGGATCCAAATGAAAAGGACGGTTCCAAAGACTCCACAAGAAAATAGAGTGATAGAGATGATGAACATGAAAATCATGGACCATGCTAGGTGCATGAGGTTACATGCCAGGCTGCCACTCATGTTTTGGGTGGAAGTGGTAAGCACCACTATTTATATGATTAACATAGGACCCTCTATGGCCTTGGATGGAGGTATACCTAAGGAGGCTTGGTCTGGTAAGAAAATTGATTACTCTTTTCTTAGAGTATTTGGATGTGAGGTATTTGTTCACATTGATAAAGACGATAGGAACAAGTTAGAGGCTAAGTATGAGAAATGCACCTTTGTTGGATATGGTTAGGATGAATTTGGTTTCCGTGTTTGGAGTCTTAAGGATAAGAAAATATTTTGGTCTAGAGATATTGTCTTTAATGAAAAATTCATGTATAAAGATAAGTTACAGGAATAGAAAGAGGAATCAAAGAAAGAATGCATAGTGTTAGAGGACATCGTAGATAATAAGGTGTCCAAGGGGCCGGTTCAGGTTCAACATGTTCTGGCAAAGCCAGTTCAGGAACCTACTCATCAGGAACCCCAAACTCGTAAGGTGAGAAGGTATTCTAGGGTAAGAAGGGAACCTAAACAATTTAATCCATCTTTGAATTATTTATTGCTCATTGATAGTGGAGAGATAGAGTGCTTTGAGGAAGCAGTGTAGGTAGATGCCAGGAAGAAGTGGGAGTAGGTCATGGATAAAAAACATAGATCTCTTATGGAGAATCAGACTTGGGATCTGGTGGAGCTACCCGAGGGCAAGAGAGCATTGCAAAACAAGTGGGTGTATAGAATCAAAGAGGAAGATGGAGGAAGGAAAAGGTATAAGGCCCGGTTGGTGGTCAAGGGATTTACATAGAAGATAGGTATAGACTTTGATGAATTTTTTTCTCATGTTGTTAAAATGACTTCTATTAGGAATTTTCTTGGTTTGGTAGCAATAAAAGACCTACACTTAGAGCAGTTGGATGTGAAGATTAGATTCCTTCATGGTGAGTTGGTGAAGGAATTGTATATGCAACATCCACAGGGTTATGAGGTCAAAGGGAAAGGAAAGGTTAGTGTGAAAATTAAAGAAGAGCTTGTATGGCCTGAAACAAGCTCCAGGTAGTGGTACAAGAAGTTTGACAATTTTATGTAGGAGCAGGGTTACTCCACGTGTCACTTAGACCGTTGCATGTACATCAAGAAGTTTCTTGATGGAAGTTATATTATTTTGTGCCTGTATATGGATTATATGCTTGTTACAGGGAAGAACATGCATGAAATAAAGGTACTCAAGAAGCAGCTAGGTGACTCTTTTGCTATGAAGGATTTGGGGTCAAAAACAAATCCTTGGGATGAGAATAAATCGGAATAGGAAGGAGAGGAAGCTGGTATTATCTCAAGAAGAGTACATAAAGAAGGTCTTGGAGAGCTTTAGTATGTAGGATGCTAAACCAGTTGGTACTCCTTTGGTAGGTCACTTTAAATTATCAAAGGACTAGAGTCCCAAGACTGAGGAGGATATGATCTAGATGTCTAGGGTACCGTACCCGTTAGTAGTTGTTATCTTGCTATATGATATGGTATGCACTAGGCCTAACATTTCCCATGTAGTAGGAGCATTGAGCAGGTTTATGAGTGATCCAGGTAGAGAGCATTGAGAGGCAGTGAAGTGGATCCTTCAGTATTTGAGAGGGACCATGGGAGCATCATTGTGTTTTTGTGGATCAGACACTACATTGCGCGAATATGTAGATTCAAACATGGCAAGAGATTTGGATAGTAGGAGGAGCACGAAAGGTTATGTATTTATGGTTAATGATACAAGAGTGAGCTAAATTTCATGGTTACAAAAGGTTGTGGCTTTATCAACCACAGAGGTTGAGTATGTTGTTGCCACAGAGGCAAGCAAGGAGATGATTTGGATACAACAGTTGCTTGATGAGTTGGGTCATAAGAAGGAAGTTGGGAGACTACACAGTTATAGTCAGAGCACTATTCATTTGGTGAAGAACTCTGCTTTCCACTCTAGGACAAAGCAATTTAGCTGAGATATCATTTCATTAGGGTAGCTTTGGAAGAAGATATGTTGAAACTAGAAAATATTCATACCAGTCAGAATCCTGTTGATATGACGACCAATGTGATCACAAGGGAGAAGTTGAAGTTGTGTTCAAATTTGATTGGCCTCCATGGTTGATAATGAAGGGTTGAGAAATTTTCTCAATGGAAACAATCTCCAAGTGGGAGATTGTTGGGATGTGGAGCCGGTTTTTGGTCTTCTAGAATCAATATTGAAGTGTTGGAGTTCGAATGGTTAAGTTTGGATACTTCAGGAGCATTCTGTAGTCATAAGCTATTTTTCATGATGTGACATGGCTATCAAGTTGTTGTTTGTTAGCTGTCAATTCCGTGACAGGTTTTCCAGATGTGGGAAGTTGAAAGCTTCTGACTTTCAAACTTCTAGGGTCAGCTTTAGGACTTCTTAAAAGGATTTCAATCCTATAAATAGAGGTGTTTGGGTATCTTGAAAGTATGATATTGAGTGTTCAAGAGGTCTTGAGTCTTAGTGATCAAGAGGTGATCAAGGTTGAGCAATTGAGGTATCAATTGTGGTTTAGCATCTTTGGAATTTTGTTGTGAGTTCATAACTGAGAGAAGACAATGAGAGTTGTTTTACTCTTGTTGATAATAAAATCTAAGCAAGTTCTTGGTGGACATAGCCCACATTGGGTGAACCAAATTAAATCTTGTCTTGTCTTCTTTTGTGCATTAGTTATGTATGCTATTATATTTCTGCAAGTATAATTCTGCTAAATAGTTTCCTACTGCTGTGATTTGAGGAATTATTTCTACATGTTTGTTCACTAATTCGTAACAACCCACCACATTGGAAATATTTTTTGATCATTTTAGTGTAATGAAAATATCGAGTTTCGAGAACTGGAGGTCTAAAACACAATCTCAAATTTGTCTCCTTCTCCTAATTTTCACTTTTGCCACATGTTGCTACTGAATTGGCCAGTTGACCTCGTTAAGTCTACATTTGACCAAACTTTAACCAATGAAAACTTTGTCGTACGGGATCCATTTTATGTGATTTTGTAGTCGACAGAAAACTCTCAGAGTCTAATGTTTTACTATAGTAATCTCAGGAGATTTTGGAAAATTTCATCCTCTGAATTCTCCTCCAGATCACAACTCCCCACTAAGGAGGCTTTTTGTCCCAAAAAGATACTTTTTCCTTATAGTCTTTGTTTTACCACCTGAAGATGCTATGCATGCTGAAACTTCATCCAGTTAGAACTGAATGCTCACCCAAAGTGTGTGAAGCTACCAGGTCCCTCCTTTGCGCTAGCTTATCAAGATGTTAGCATTCACATTCATGATTACCAATATCAAAGCATACACTCAAATGTAGATAATTACATAAATCATAAGGAAACACATGTAATAAGGAAACATAACAGATTAGATAAAAACTAAGATCAATTCCACCATGTGAGCACCATATTCAGATACATAAATAGATAGTATCCATCCACTATGATCCATTAATAACCAAAATATTACATAGCAGAGGTTGAATACATAACAATAGTCACTAGAGAGTCATGTGTGTCAGTATACCAGAACAACATAACCCTATCACTTTAATTGTGTCTAATACAATGGAGTGCATTAGATATTTATAGGGGTGGGGACTTTTGCTTCACCACCTATGCATCCTCAAAATAGTCTATATGCTTGAAATATTCATGCATACATACAAAAGAAACTATAAATCATGCATGCTTTCCTAACAAGCCTAATAATATATTAAATATATAAATAAAACCGGTTTTAATCCTATTATTATCCTGATCCATGCATGATCATTCATATTCAGTTTATCCCAAATATATCTCTTACTTGGATTTTCAAGATCTCCTTACTTTACTCATTAGCATGATCTAAACTCCGAGTCACTTTTTCCTATTTTTATCCTGTATGTGCAAAATCGGCTAAGTCCTAGGATTATAATTTCTAGGTGCATGCAACTTCAACTAGATCTTGCACATGTCCATGCATGCCACTTGCATGCCTCACTGATCTACATACTCTATTGATAATTATTCAATTTTTCCAACCCAACATTACCCCACACTAATTACACTTCTTCCCTTGGCAATGGGGTTGCTCAACTTGTCGCTCCAAAGAATAAAAGAATAAAGAATGTCGATACGAGAATGAAATAATGAATAGAATAGAATAATGACTAGTGCACTTTACTCTTCAACTAGTAGTAGGAGTTTGGGAAAATCCTTATTTATGTTAGCCTCGAATTCATTCCACTCTCCCAGTCCCTTCTTCGATTTATCATGGACGTTGCCAAGTATTTTATCCATTTAATCAAGATTCATATCCTAACCCTTATGCTTCAAATCCTTTTTCACTCTAGAAAGGACAAAGACCATTCCTTCAATAAAATACATCCTTTTTGACACCAAAACTCCGCTAGCTCCTTTAATCGTACCTTGGAGGATCCTTGAATGCCTTAAGCACATCACACTTCTTTATAACTATGGCCAAATTCTCTTCTCTTCTTAAGAACTTGTCCTTCTTAGTTGTTTGGAACTCATTCTCCTCTTGGGATGTGTAAAATTTAATTATATTTTCTAAATCCTTGCAATTATCCAATGACCATCCTACCTTATTTAGCTCATCTTTCAATGCTTGGAGTATGACATCATAGTCTACACTCTAATGCACAATAACTCTTTTATTATTCTCTTTCTTGGTCACAACATCTATATGTGTCTCTTCTCTTGTTTTTGGCCTCTCCTTGAGTAGTAGGTTTATATAATCTTACCAAAAATACAATGATGATGGGTAGGTCTTATGTGTCTACTCATTGAACTATGAACACACCTCTAGAATTTCAACCCCAATACTGGCCGTAAAATCTAGAATCTCTTTCTTGGGCTTCTTAGCCCTACTGTGTGCCAAAATTAGTTTCTCAGTATACTTTTCCTTATTCTTACTATCCTCTAGTAACATATTGAGTGTGTCTACCTTATCCAGGTTTCTTCTATCCACCTCTTCCGCCACTCTTTTAAGGTGTTAGTCGCTCAGTGATCTGTGAAATCTGTTGGATTAATTTTCATTATATGTTGCTTGGGGGTTATTTCTTCATCTTACATCTGATGCCAACTTCCTATTTTATGTCAAAACCAGGTTCATCCATGTGCATCTGTATATTCCAAGAAATATAGTTCCTAGTGTAAATATTCACACCCTTGGGATCTATCAATTTCCGAACCGTACAAGTGTTTCATGCACAAGGGTGCTCTAAAACCTTGCGTAAATGATTTGTGAAGGTTCATCCACATACCCCAAGTCTTACGTCTTTAAAATTTCTTCCTCCTTTTTCCTATCAGAATGCTTACCTTTGGGAATATATGTCTCTATGCCTAGAATCAAACCTTTACTTGAGGTGCCCCCATGCTCACCTGATGGCATCACCAAAAATATTCTCTTGTTCTTCATCACCTGCCGTGGGGTATTCTTCCTTACTCTCATCATGCACCTCTATGTCATTACAAGATTATTATTCTCTAAGATCCTCTCATCTTTCCACCTCAATAACAAGTTTTTCCCCTACATTATGCAAAACCTCATATGACATTTCTTCCTCACTATCATCCATAGGCACAAACTTGTGACTTATCTTTTTTTTATTCTATGGGGATTGGTTTGGACAAGTGATATCCTTGGTGACCTACTTAATGGATCAAAGGGTCCCACACTATTGTTATGTGACCTAGATTTTATCCTCATTTTCTTCATAAAACCATGGTTAACTATGCCATCTTCCTTTTTTTTTGTCTCCTCGACCTCAATATCAATTCTCGCTTCTTCTTCTTCCTTCCATGGAGGGTTATCTCCATTCAGTCTCTTTATACCTACAGTTGGCTTCTTCCCTAGCATGGTGATTTAGTGTGCCAACATCCTTCATATCCTTCTCCTTATCCTGAAGCTCTTCTTCTATTCTAGGAGGAGTAGGATTACACTCCTACCTTATGTAAACTATATGCTTTCCCTTTGGTGGCTCTGGGAGCTTGAACTGATTTTAAATATACTTCTCATTAACAAATTTAGGTTTAAGGTTGATATATAACTTAGCTGCACCCCACATTTCTAATTTCCAAAGCCATAGAATTAATTATGATACCATCTGATATCATAATCTCAATGTGGGTAGACTTACCTAGATAAAAATAAGTCTTACAGAGCATATGATAATCATAATCAACTTTATCTGCATCAAATATCAACTTCTGTGGTTCTATAAAATTGTTCACTGAAGCATGAAAGTAGTGCACTGTAAAAAAAATATGTGAGCTTACACAAAGGACTCTACTTACCAGTCTTCATTTGGAACCTGCCAACATAGTAGTGTTGGTAGACCATAAAATCTAACCCCCCCTAAAATTACAGGAAATGTTTTTGGATATGTGCTACTCATGTTCAAAGGCCTTGTGCATTTTCCTATACCAAATCTCCAACCTAATTTTATAATCACCGCCTGTGGCCCCATCACATGTATATTTCTCAAACCTTTCAGCCATAGACTTATTTTATTGTGGGTACTACCATATATTTTCCTTGGGCCATCTGAGACCCTAATCTACGTGAACACAATTGATATAAGGATAGCACCCCAGCTGATTTTATCTCCTTTGTCCACTTCCTCAATAATACCTTCTACTATAAATGTAGTAAGGTTGTAAAAAAATACCTTCTGCCATCTTCTTCACAATTTGGGATCTATTTATTATTGACCTAGACCCAATGCTCCTAGTTATTAAATTTTGTCAAGAGGGTGTACGACAATTTTAATTACAGGGTTGGTTATCTTCGGGATGTCCATCGGGCGCCCTCCTTTCTGATATGTCAACTCTATAAAAAATGGCTTCCATAAAAACTTCTTCATTAATATCTTGGGAAATCCTTGTGCCAAAACTTCTCAACCCTATAAGTATTTTGATCAAATACATGGTGATGCACATCCACCATCCTACAAAGTAGAAAAATTCCTCAGACTCTTGACATTAGCCACTGATAAAGCCTTTTTGGTTTGCCAATTTATGGAAGCCTCAAAAATATTCAAGACTCCATCTTTCTCCAAAATATTTTTTCCTTCATCGTCATAAATGGGTTTGTCATCTTTAGTGCACAAGTATTTATTTTCACTAGTTCCTTTTCAATCTGATCCTTATTCACACTAGTGTGGTGGTTGTAGTCACTTACCTTAATCTTATGAACGTGAGACTCCCATACATGCCCCATGATGATGACCTCAATATAATGCATCTCTAAATATAGTGCCTATGGTGCATCTTTGACCTCTACCTCTAGTTCATTCCTCTTCTTTCCCCTTGTGGTTGCTCCAGGTGCTTTTTTCACTAACATTTCTTACGACATATTATCCTTACACTTTTTCTACCTTCTACTTCCTATGTAACCTCAAACTCACGTGCCCTAGCTATAGTTTCATTTTCTCAAACCCTAACTCCTCAAACCCAATAATTCACATGCCTTCTAGTTGCTCAAACACTTTCTCAATGGAGCTCCACTATGGTCATGACCAAAGCTCAACTAGTTCATTATTCCTCACTTCTACACTCACACTTTGTGCTCATTTACTCTTCTACGGTTCAAAACATCAAACATGAAAGGTAATAATTAAGTCACATACACCCCTTTAATAGATTGTTACAAAAAAAATTACATTAATTACTCCTCACCTACCACTGTACTCCATCTTTTAATGACACTTTTCTAGTTTTTTACATGCTTTTTTGTTGATTTCTTCTATGCCCCTAGTCATAGCCTTTTTGATGTGCCTACTATTTCTCAGCCACATACCTCCTTATGCATTCCCTCCATGAAAATAATTCCATAATTCTCTATGCCTCTCACTAAGTAATTTACCATTTTGGTACCTACCTTACGTGGTCTCCAATCTATTCTGAGTAAATTTCTTACGAACACCTTCATTTTGAGCACCTGTAACACCTTGATCATGCACACACCAACTCTTCAGATGACATTCATATTCCGACCCACATATATATACATGTTTGCTAACCCACACTTGGATCTCAGCACCTATAGATTCCTTTTTCTTGTACCTGATCCACCCCACACTAAAAGTATGCGCAGTCCTCTGGACATGAACTCAATAGATAGTAATCAAATTCCTACGCGTAAGCATACTTATTACAACAAAATGAAGAACTAAATTGACAAAGCATAACAACGATGAAAAGAAACACATGAAAGGGAAATGTAGTCTAAGTGGCAACACTACCTTATTACAAACACCAAGAAGCTTTATTTATATTAGGCCTTCAGCCTACTCCCATTGATGTAACTAAACAACATAGTTCCAAATAATGACTGTAACTATCAAGAACCTGATTGAAGTATCTTGGTTACTATAAAAGGTCCCAACTAATGCACTTTCAATTTTCTTGGGTGGTGCACAAACTTGGAGTCATTAAGAAGGACCATCTTCCTGACTTCAAATGTCTTTCTCTTAATGTGCCTATCATACCATGCTTTTTGTCTAGCCTTCTTAGTATTTTGGCTCCAACCCGCAATGGCACGCCACTCATCTAACTGCATCAATTTGTCAATGCGTTCTTCCATGACTTGCTCATTAGTAAGTCCACTTGTGTGCGTAACACACATAGATGGTAGCATGAATTAAACAAGAAATACAACCTCTATGTCAAAAACCAACTGAAAAGGTGTGGCCTTATTCAATCTCTTATAGGTGGTTCTATATGCCCAAAGCACAGCTGATAATTTATCATCCCAATATTTTCTTCCAACATCACAAATTTTTGTCAATGTCTGTCCCAATATATTGTTGAAAGATTTTAAAGTACCATTAGCTTAGGGGTGATAAAGAGTAGTCTTATGGTGTGCCACCATAAAGTATGCTAATAGAATTTGATTTTCTCATTAAGAAAATGAGTTCCTCTATCACTTGTCAAGCTTAATGGAAAACCATACTTGTTAATAATGTTTTCCTATAAAAATTTGCTACTGTAGTTGTAGTATAATCCTTTGTAAGTGCTACTTCTGACCACCTCGTAAGATAGTCTGTACAAGTAATAATGTAATGTTTGCCACTCCTACACTCAGGTGGTGAAATAGGACCTACAAAGTGTTAGGATTAATATTATTGTTTAACATTATTAATCATTATTATTTGTTAGGTCTGTTATTATATTTGTTTATAAGTGAAGTTGTTAATAAACAACTCACGTGAATAGGAGTTTGGTGAGAGAATTAAGGAGTGTTGTTATATCAGATTCCTATTTTATAGGAATGACTTATTCCTATATATTTGTAAGAGTTCTCGTATGAATAATAGAGAGAGAATATTATTCGTGAAATAATATATTGAAGTTCTATAACTGTGTATTCATTGTATATCTGGTTGGTGTGCTTACATCTGGTATCAGAGCGACCTCTATCATACCTCTGATGGAGAATTAGAGAAAATAGGGGCACCACCTGTTTTCTTACTGCCCCATTCATGAAAGCCTATATATTTCCTTCGGAGTGTAGGATTGATTATTTGTTATTAGTTTTGCTGGAAGGTTTGAAACATATTCCAGTCAACTATATATTTTCTACAGGCTGATTAGATCATACTATCTGTCGAGCATCCGTGTATTGTATTCCATGCTACGGAGCTGTTGATTCAATCTGTACTTGCATTGCTGTAAGAGCCCTTCTACTCCACATTTGCACCAACGGATATGCACTTCCTCTCAGCGGACTGGGCACAACTAGCATTCCATAATACTCAGTGAGTTTCTTTGGGTTGGTGTCAACTTAGCTCTGGCGGATCTCCACAAGCTATCTTTGCCCTTCCTTAAAGTTGATTGTGCTGCCGTGAAAAAGTTTAAAACCGTGCATCTAATTCCGCATCAAAATGCCCGCATCACAATTCTTTCAGACTCAACGTGAGTCATTATTATTCATTGCAAAAGCGGCTTTCTTCTCGGAAACAGTTAAATTTTCCCATGCACCATTGGATCATTGACTGTCTCCACGTACCTGTCACTAACGTACTATATTGTTATCTGCACTGTATAATTTTGCATCTACAGCTGAGCTTCGAAGGTAATGAAACAACTTTCGAGGTGTATGAGATCAACACACTTGACGGATTACACATGTAATACATGCAGTTCAAACATGAAAATTCCGTATATGCATGTCAATTAGGCTATTTTGTCATAGTGAATCTAATAATAGCCTCCAGCTATATTAGAAAATTGAGTCATATTAGTTTAGTTTTTAGATTTTAATTGGTCATTTAGTCCTTTTGTTTTTTGTTTTTAATAGTTATTTGAGTCAAATAAAAGTATTTTTAGTAGTTTATTGTTCAATCATGATAATTAGTATCTTGTATTAGAGTCTTAAATTGTATAAGTTTTTATTCAATATATTTGGCCATGTTTTAATGTAGTTTTTTAGGGTCTTTTGTCATTTTGTATCAGTGTCAAAATCAATACCGAGTCAAGAGGTTATTTTGTATGTCTTATGTCATATAAAAGTCCGTAAAATAGAATAGGTGATTTTAGGATATTTAGTTTTCTGACATTTTTTACTTTAGTCAAAAGTCGTGTCATTGTAAGAGTCCAAAAATAAAAAAAATTTGCCTCACGGACGCATTTTCGGTGGAATCCGACGTCTAATTGTAGTATGATAAATTTGAGCTTCATGTTCACATGTTCACTAAGTGTAGCAGCATCATTAGAGCGGAGGATGGAGGAAAATGGAGGTTGGAGGTCATTCAGTGACCTTCAGCTCAGTCAACCAATGATGGATGGGTCCGCATACTGATCTGGGTGACATGTGTGCAGATGGTGGTTTTTTCATTTTCAGTAGCTCTTGTTTTAACAGAGTGATGGTTTTCTGAATAAACCCTTTTCAGAACTTTTTGGGGGAGGAGTCATGTTGTCAGAATACTCACTTTTGGGAGTAGGAGAAGATTTCAAGGTAGATATCAAGGGATGGTGGTCACAGCTAGGTGTAAAGTGTGGAGCGTAAGAGAGTCAGAATTCGGGCGCACCGAAGAGGAAGGGAAACGTCCACGGAACCCAAAGAGGAAGGGAGCAATTCCTGCAGAAGTCAGCTTGACACTACGCCTTTACGAGGGTAAAGAGATATCTATGGAGTCTGTACCTGGTCTAAGAAGTGCTTTCAGGAGGTGGTTCAATTTCTTCGAATATGGTTCTTCGCATGTTCACATTAAGGGGGTGTAAGATTAGTGATTGAATAATGTTCACACTAAGGGGGTGAATGTTCGGGAGAAGATTATGTTTAAACATTATTAAATCATTATTATTTGTTAGCGTTTGTTATATGTGTTTATATGTGAAGTGTCATAACACTCAGTGCATAGGAGTTTGGTGCGCGAATACGAGTGTGTTATATCAGATTCCTATTTATCGGAATGACTTATTCCTATATAGTTGTAAGAGTTCTGTATGAATAATAGAGAGAAGAATATTATTCTGTGAAATAATATATTGAAGTTCTATAACCTGTGTATTCATTGTATAATCTGGTTGTGTGCTTACATCTCGGTATCAGAGCGGACCTCTATCATACCTCTGATGGAGAATTAGAGAGAAATAGGGGCACCACCTGTTTTCTTACTGCCCCAATTCATGAAAGCCTGATATATTCCTTCGGAGTGTAGGATTGATTATTTGTTATTAGTTTTTGCTGGAAGGTTTGAAACATATTCCAGTCAACTATATATTTCTACAGCTGATTAGATCTACTATCTGTCGAGCTCCGTGTATTGTATTCCATGCATACGGATCTGTTGATTCAATCTGTACTTGCATTGCTGTAAAGAGCCCTTCTACTCCACATTTGCACCAACGGATATGCACTTCCTCTCAGCGGACTGGGCACATAGCATTCCATAATACTCAGTGAGTTCTTTGGGTTGGTGTCAACTTAGCTCTGCGGATCTCCAACAAGCTATCTTGCCCTTCCTTAAAGTTGATTGTGCTGCCGTGAAAAGTTTAAACCGTGCATCTAATTCCGCATCAAAATGCCCGCATCACAATTCTTTCAGACTCAACGTGATCATTATTATTCATTGCAAAAGCGGCTTTCTTCTCGGAAACAGTTTATTTTCCCATGCACCATTGGATCATTGACTGTCTCCACGTACCTGGCACTAACGTACTATATTGTTATCTGCCTGTATAATTTTGCATCTACAGCTGAGCTTCGAAGGTTAATGAAACAACTTTCGAGGTGTATGAGATCAACACACTTGACGGATTACACATGTAATACATGCAGTTTCAAACATGAAAATTCCGTATATGCATGTCAATTAGGCTATTTTGTCATAGTGAATCTAATAATAGCCTCCAGCTATATTAGAAAATTGAGTCATTATAGTTTAGTTTTTAGATTTTTAATTGGTCATTTAGTCTTTTGTTTTTTGTTTTTAATAGTTATTTGAGTCAAATAAAAGTATTTTTTAGTAGTTATTGTTTCATCATGTAATTAGTATCTTGTATTAGAGTCTTAAATTGTATAAGTTTTTATTCAATATATTTGGCCATGTTTTAATGTAGTTTTTTTAGGGTCTTTTTGTCATTTTGTATCAGTGTCAAAATCAATACCGAGTCAAGAGTTATTTTGTATGTCTTATGTCATATAAAAGTCCGTAAAATAATAGGTGATTTTAGGATATTTATTTTCTGACATTTTTTACTTTAGTCAAAAGTCGTGTCATTGTAAAAGTCCAAAAATAAAAAAAATTTGCCTCACGGACGCATTTTCGGTGGAATCCGACGTCTAATTGTAGTATATAAATTTGAGCTTCATGTTCACATTTCACTAAGTTAGCAGCATCATGAAGACGGAGGATGGAGGAAAATGGAGGTTGGAGGTCATTCAGTGACCTCTCGTCAGTCACCAATGATGGGGCCGCATACTGATCTGGTGACATGTGTGCAGTGTGGTTTTTCATTTTCAGTGCTCTTGTTTTACAGAGTGATGGTTTTCTGAATAAACCCTTTTCAGAACTTTTTGGAGGAGTCATGTTGTCAGAATACTCACTTTTGGGAGTAGGAGAAGATTTCAAGGTAGATTCAAGGGATGGTTGTCCAGCTAGTGTGAAGCTTGTGGATCTTGGAGATTCAGAATTCGGGCGCCCAGAGAGGAAGGGAAAGTCCCACAGGAACCCAAAGAGGAAGGGAGCATTCCTGCATAATTCAGCTTGACACTACGCCTTTACGAGGGTAAAGAGATAATCTATGGAGTCTGTACCTGGTCTAAGAAGTGCTTTCAGGAGGTGGTTCAATTTCTTCGAATATGGTTCTTCGCTATGTTCACATTAAGGGGGTGAAGATTAGTGATTAATAATGTTCACACTAAGGGGGTGAATGTTAGGATTAATATTATTGTTTAACATTATTAATCATTATTATTTGTTAGGTTTGTTATTATATTTGTTTATATGTGAAGTTGTTAATAAACAACTCACGTGAATAGGAGTTTGGTGAGAGAATTAAGGAGTGTTGTTATATCAGATTCCTATTTTATAGGAATGACTTATTCCTATATATTTGTAAGAGTTCTTGTATGAATAATAGAGAGAAGAATATTATTCTGTGAAATAATATATTAAATTTCTATAACTATGTATTCATTGTATAATCTGGTTGTGTGCTTACACAAAGTCAATAGCCAACTTCTCAAAAGGATTTGTGCTTGCAATAGGCTGTAAAAACATCTCATCTCTACTTCTAAGATTTCCAAGACATTGAAAATGATCACATGCCTTTACATACTCCTTGGTATCCTTGTACAAAGTTTCCACCCAAAGTCTAGCCATAAGGATCTTGCATGCTGTAGCATCACCAATGTAATGACCTCCTTCTATCCCACCATGAGATTATTCCATAATAGCCTTGTGCTCATGCTCCAGAACACAACAACACAAGAATTCATAATGACCCAATTTGTACAAATCTCCATTGATAAAATGATAAGGTGCCGTGTGTATTACAAGTTACTTCTTATCCAATGTCTTCTTTCCTTTAGGCACCTATATAGTGCGCAAGAAGACTACAATATCCTCTAATTCAATGGGTGCATGGTTTAACCTAAAAATATATGCATATGAAATTGTGTCCTCAATGCTCTGTGTGTCCTCGCTGGAATTGATCCTTGATAAATGATCAAACCCTGAATTACTCTTGTCTGGTTTCACAACAACTGTGAAATCAAACTCTTGAAATAGAAATATCCATCTGCATATGCACCCTTGAAAAATAAACTTGTTGACCAAGTACTTGAGCATCATATGATTTTTATAGAAAATAAACGATGTCACCAATAAGTACTATCTGAACTTTTGTAATGCGTAGATCATAGAAAAAGCTTCACACTAAGTAGTTGTGTAATTATGTTCCACAGGTGTCAAGTTCCTGCTTACAAAGAAAATGGGATGATCCATAATTACTTCTCCTAGTTGTGCCAACACTGCACCAATTACCATGCCAAAAAAATTAACACGAACATGAAAGGGTTTTTCCCATGAAGGAAAAACACAAAATAGGTGCAGTATTCAGCCTTTCCTTTAGTGTTTCGAATACCTGCTGTAGCACGTCACCCTAATATAATTTCCCTTTAGCCTTCAATAATTCCTCCAAGGGTGTGGAAATATTTGCATAACCTTTAATAAGTTGCAGTATCCTATGTGTCCCAAAAATCCACCCACCTCACTTTGATTGTTAGGCTCTTCTAAACCCAAGATCATGACTATCTTGGCTGGGCATACCAATAATCCTTCCTTGTAAATTATATGCCCAAGTAAAGTACCAAAAGGTGTAGCAAAGATGTGCTTCTTATTGTTGAGAGAGATTCTCAACTACTTACACCTCTCAAACATGAGCCTTAGATTATCACAATGAAATCTTGACCATGCCATATAATGTACAATCATCTAGATACACCTGTAAGAATTTATCAATAAAATATTGAAATACCTTCACAATAATACACGAGAATACTGCTGGCGCATTCTTCAACCCAAAGGGCGTGACGGTTTATGTAAAAAATTCCCCATTCAGTGGTGAAAGTTTTCTTCTCCTGGTCTTCCTTTGTGATGCGCACATGGTGATAACTTGAAAACCCTTTTGTAAAATAATACATCTCATGCCCATAAACTCCTTCAAGGATTTATTCTATGAAAAGGGTGGGAAAAGGATCAATTACACATGAAGCATTAAGTTCTTTATAGTCCACACAAATTCTTATCCTGCCATCCTTCTTAATGCTTATAATCATGGGGCTAACCCATTCAAATTCTTCAATAGGATCAATAATTCCAGACTTGAGGATTTTATGAATTTCCTCTTTCACATTTACACACAGATTATGATTCATCCTATAAGGTCTCGTCCTCACTAGGTGGGTGCCTTTTTTCCTTTTGATCTTCATCTCACCTAAACAAGGATGCACACCTTTCAACTCGTGATAGTCTCATGAAAATAGGTCCTGAAAGTCACACAAGAGTTCAATAATCTTAACCACTTCTTTCTCTGACTAGTAATCACTAATAATTTCTTCTTTAGACTCTACCTATGTACTAATGTTAACCTTCTTTGTCTTCATAGGAGCATGATACACGTGCACCTTCTCATCTGTAGTGTCCATTACCTCTCACACACATTCAGTGTGGATAACATTCAAACTATCAACTTTTTGATCATCTATCATATATACTATTTTCTCTTCTCTTTTTCCTTCCACGTGCAGACCATATCTTATTTGTCTGTTTCCTCAAGGTTAGTGCGTGCCTTAAGATTAGGTTCTCCAAACAATTCCAACATAAGTTCTTCATCCTTCACACTATCTCTTAAAGTAAGGCACTTTATAATCTATAGTGCTTCATGGACTGGTGGTTTAGTAGAAAAATAATCAAAAGTTTGGATTATACCTGAAGTCATCTCTTGCCGATTTTTCATTTCTCTCTTTAACTCAAGATGGACATACCATGCATGTGCGTAGCCATACAATGTGGAGTAGAACTTGTGTGCTAAAAGTGATGGTGTTAAGGCCTTATACCCCTATACCCATGATCTCTCACACTTATGGAGGTGATGAGAAGATGAATCCTTATCATGAAATTCACAAATATGCATATGTACATTGCTATGAGTAAACCTAGTGGAAAAGGTGATTCTCACTGCTTGTCACTCCAAAAGGTTATCTCTATGGGTTGCCGACTAGCATGCTGTTGTCTTGCGAAGAGTATAGACCAACATATTCCTTCTATCTCCTTCATTTGGCCACTTAGTCTCCATAGCACATAAAAATGTAACAAGATTCCCTTCACCAGCATATCTTGGTACTTGAGCTGAGCCTAAGTTCCTCACCATATGTGGCTTGATAATCCTTGTGAATTGTCCTTTAACTTCACGCCTGACCATTTTATATGTGTCATACACCTAGTTATCATAAGTAACACTTGTAGTGTCACTTACAGACTACATGTCCTAGCACTGAAGAACACCTTATTTCGATGGTTCTAGATTTTCTGGATCGCGCACCATCATTGCATAAATTTGATTAAGTTCCTCCTCACTCAAAGGATTAACATAAGGCTCAAACTTATTTTCAATCAGGAGATGCTTCCTAGAATTCATTGTAAATGACCCATGCATGCTGACACATCACTCAGCCTGAGCTGAGTGCTCATCTGAAGTGCGCAAAGGCACTAGGTCCCTCTTTAGAGTTGCTTGTACAAAATGTTAGCATGATAGTGCATATATATATTCAGATTCATAACCAACAGTAAATAGTCCACAATGCATAAACCAGATCTAGATCTTAGAATATATAAAAGATGAACTAAATAATGACTATAACAAGATTTATCATACAAGAACCAGTTTCAGTCATGTTTTACACCATTATCTAGTTGATATGATCTATTGTATTAAATACTGTAAAGCACAGAAGCGTCGTACATTATAAAGGTATCCTCATTGTGACATCCCCATTTTAAGACACTAGAACAAGGGATTTTTTTTTATATAACGTTCTTTGTTCTAAATTATGTAATTCAAAACACATGACCAAGTTTTAATAATTGTTCTCTGTCCAATTAATGTAATTTAGATCACACAATTACTTTTAAAACCAATGTTATCTATTCACATATTTACAATATGGAACACACATTCAATGTCATTCAATCATATAATAGATACCATATGCTACTGTAATGACTCGAAGAACTACCGATCTCCCATTTATGGCTCGGAGTTTCAACGATCTCTCATTTCATGACTCGGCTACTTACCGATCCTTCATGTTAATCCATGCATTGTATACTAAGTATACTTGGTTCTCTACCAATTTTGGTTATCAAAGTGTTCCATTTAAGAGGCCTATTTGAAAATCTATTACTGATACTCATCTGAAATCCTGCTTCTTAAACTAGGTGATTAGGAAAACGCAACCAACAACTTGCGATACTTTGGCCAAAGATTTTCACATGCTTTGTATGATTATATTTCTAGTCATTATACACATCAATGGAATACGTCCTTCACCTCACTTCGTTTGTTATCTAGAATGGTCTTTTTTGACCTCTGTCAGTCGTCTCGTCCAAGGTTAAACTTTAACCCAAACTAGCAATATGAAAGAGCATAGGAAGACACTCACGGTGGCTAAAGGTACATACACATACTTTGTCGACCCTAGATGAATGTGTGTGTCTAGTTACCTTTAGTCTTCCTGAGTCACCCCGTATACACGGTCACATTCCTATCATCGTCCAAGTAACTTGGTCCCAGCTTATGTAAACTTGATAATTCGATTTAGGAGGGCGTTGTAACATGTCAGCTGCAACATTGTGTCGTCATGAAGGCCCCACCTTCAAGAAGACACCAGATTGCAGATGGCGTGTGCCAAGGTCCTATGGAATCCTCTCATCAAGGGATACACATCCAGCTATAAGAGTGATTAGATTATAATCTTAAGTATTTAAGATCAATTTTCAGCAACCGTGCTGATCTTCTAACCTCACTGTTTGTTATAGTTGCATAGCTAAGAGATACTTATATTGTCTTATAGCTTAATATACGTTTACTCCTTCTTACTGAAGGATTGCATATTTCCATCTTGGTTCTTTAATTTAAGCTTCAGACTAATAGTCCATTACAACTTAACGTAGTAAGATCAACTTACTAAACTTAACCAAGTTTTATTTGCAATTGAATTTAAATTCAGAATTCCATCTTATTAGACGTCATTTAAATGAGGCCTAATTCCAAATGAATGTATTCATTTATTCACTATAACCTTACTTCAATTAAGGTTTTTTACGAGGAGATATGATTCCTCATACCAAATATCCTCTGAATCAAACATCTCAAGGATATTAATGAAATCAGAGTACAAGATTCAACTGTCCCTTTTATTTATATTCATTAGCTTATATAACAGTTCTGAATATTGTTCATTTAAGAATTCATATTCACTTAACTCTTTTTGAATGTCAATTTAAAATCCATATTGACCTAAGTATGAATTAATTGTACATTCCAACTTAAAAGTTGTATTCAAGTAAAGAATAGATATTATGTCCTTTTAAAATCTATCAACCATCATTTGAATATATCCACATTGAACGAATAAAATTTATATTCCAAATCTTATTCAAATAGTTCCAAGGCGGTACAACCATTAAAATAACACAACTTTCCTTTGTACTCAATCCTTAAGATTAAAATTTATACAATTTACAAGCCCATATGACCAGACTTCATTCATGCCAATCAACATTAACAACTCATAAAGAAGAAGAATACAACTTTCTCTTTTTCCATTTCCTCGTAGAAGAATAATAAATTCTCAGATACGATCCATCCTTAGCTAATTAGAAGAAGCATCAGAAAACAACATGTCTTCATTTTTACTCATGGAAATCATCTGCAAAATTTACTTGCACGGGTGAGTTCATTGAATTGAGCATATTAAGCACTTATCATTAAAATGAAGTGCTTTTAATTAACTGTCTCAATAAAAGAACCCTACTTTTATGAAACATTTAAAAATTGAGATGGACATCATCAATGAATTAAGTGCTGATAAGGATGAACAGCTTAACAACCGAATCCTCTAATTACCATCACAATCACATAAAAAGATTTACTAACTTTCTCCCAAATAATTACTACAAGAAGTAATTTCCTCTAAATAGTTCTAGATTAAAAACATCTGTAAGAACTAATACACATATGTATATAATGTTGTTCTAATGCAATTGCTATCAATTCCATTCCCTTATAATAGTTGAAATTTCAAGAGATGAATTTTAACTAAGAATTCAAATAGAACTACTTCCATTTTGTACTACTCATTTAATTTCAAACAATAAAATGCAGAAGAGAAAAGTAGTCATTCACCATAAAAACACTAGTGTCATTTCTCAAAATTCAACAAACAACATAATACTTCTTTCAAATCAAAAAAGAAGGAAAACAATAATTAAATGTAGATGCTTACGCCTAAGGTAGTAAGAAATTCATTCAATATCAAATATAGAATTTCAACTGGATAAGAGAAGAAAATAATTATTACTTCCAATTACCCATCCAATATTCCCTTTCTTTTTATCACAACTACACTGGATGAATTAAACAAGAAGTGATATCAATCAATGATAATAGCCAAAGTGAGAGAGCAATTAAAGTCAAAAATGGAATGAAGGGAAGAAGAATCATATTACCTCTTCTCACTGTCTAACTGAATATCAACTATTTAGTACAAACCTGATCTAATAGGGTGATTCCTTCTGAATAAGTCTATTCTAGTATTCAAAACTTACTAACTATCATTCCAGGGAGTACGCCAGAATTCATTTGCATATGGTCTGTAAGTATCAGTATCAACGACACCTCTAAATAAAATCATTTCCTTTTTAATTTTTCACCCAACAGACATTCTCATCCGGATACAAACAAGTAAGAGTGTACAACAAAAACTAATCATGCTTTCATCATAATAATAAAATAATTCACTTTCCAAACACCAAAGTAAGAAATCCACTCATATTCAGTTTCAATGAAAACAATGAAGAATTTTCAATCCAAAGATTATATATATATATATATATATATACACATTGAGCTCAACTAGACACAAAATATAAATTGTATGCTCTACCCAGTCCATTCTATAGACTGACTACTTTGTTCCCATTCAGATAAGAAATTATTTCCAAACATTCATATATGAATACCAAGAACAAGTAGGTAGAACATCATATCAAACTAGAAAAAACAAATGTAAAGATGCTACTATGATCTTACTGTCCCTGGGGGGATTCATATGCCATACGCTGTAATATGACAAGAGAAATAGTCATACAAAAGTCTTGTCAAGCATTTTTACGGCTTTCCATATCCATTAGCGCACACAAATCATAGACAATAGTTTGCACATTGCTGTCACCTTCAGCAAGATCGACCTATAATGCATAATGAAACCCTATTACCCATTATTTTCAGAACTCAAAACAACAGAGAGAGAAAAATCGTTCATTAATTATTTCAGTAAGGAAAACACCAATTATCTTCAAAACGCAACAAGAATACCCAAATTGTGTTTGTTTTATAATGACAACTCAAACTAGAGGTCACACCGAATCATTTTATCATTTCGTTTTTGCAAGAACGCACAATTTTAAGAGCAGAGTTCTTTTAATGAAGACACTTAACACAGAGAAAAATGGTTTAAAGAGAAAAGCTCAACATGCCTGTAAAATTTCTTGTGGCTTGAAGAAAACCACGTCTGTGCTCACAGGAGCTATTCTTCTCCACGGCAACAAAAACAAGGCTTTCCCAACAATATCCTAACTTCCACAGGCTCAAAATAGCCGTGGTTACTCTAAACAACAACAAAAATGACCAGAATGGTTGCAGGTTCAAAAGAACCATAAAAAATGTAGAGCAAAACTCAAAACCCGAATGAACACAATAACCACAAAATTTCCTCTATCCCCTTTCCAAGGCGAGCTAGTCACCAAGACCAAGATCAATAAATGCATTGAATGCATTGCTTTTTTCCTTAATTTCCACGCCACCACCGACTCAGGTTTGGGGAGTTTCATTTTTAAATTTTTGCATGTAATTTCCTTCTTAGCTATATTGCTAGTTGGATATCTCCAACTTTCCATGTTCCCGCCAAACTTGGCGTTGAAAACTGCAAGGACATCATTTACTGTCCTTTATTAAATTTCTAACCTTCCCTTCTTATCCGCTCATCAGCATGTGTCCATAGGTCCCCTCCTTAGGTTAGCAATAGTTTAGGTTGTATTGTCCATAGTTAGGTTTTCCACCTAGGTCGCAAGTCATTAGGATTTGCAACAATTTAAATCCCATGTAATTTAAAATCCACGTAGGGTAGTAGTTAGGTTATAGGCTAAAACATAGTTATAGGTTTAAACGTAGCTGTAGTATTTTAATTAATGGGTTCTTTTAGTAAGTTTACTAACTTACGTTTATACCCAGCATAATGCAGGACATTTCATCCTATGCTCGACATATACCTAGCTTGCTTGCATCAAGGCTCTTACTGCCTCACGCTTTTCGGCATTACTATGTGTATGTAGTTTAGAAATCGAACCTTTCCATTGGAAACATGGTGCCGAATAATTATACCTGTCACCAGGTTCTGTAAAATTTATAATGACCTTCATTCTGGTTTCAGACTTCATTCCATATAGAAAGTAAATCGACAAAGTGATCACAAAGAAGGCCGCAACATACCTTGGATCAATGGAATTGATTCAAGGTGTGCTGTCAACAACAATAAGAGTTCATCAAACACAAAAGCAGTCTGCTGTTTCACACTTTACAAAACACAAGTTATAATGACCTCTGTCTCAAGTAAACAAGTTACAGTAAACAAGGGTCCAGATCAGTAACACATTCTTTTTAAGATTAAAATATATATCTTAACATAATTATCCTCATTTCCACAGTTACAACATCATGAAAAGAGGTTATCATAGTAGCTTCTAAAAATCAAGACGTTACATTCATGAGTCATGTGCACAAAAAACCCAACAACATAACTCTATAATAATTGACACATCCCAAACCATGTAAATCAATACATATATATAGTGGTGGGGACTTGCCCTTCACCACCCATGTACTTTCTCAAAACAGGCCACATGTTAATAATAGCCATGCGCCTTTACAAAAGGATGCAACACATGCAAGTGATCTAACAATAAACTTCCTATAGTTAACTCTGAGTAGAAATCCTATTATTAGCCTAAATTATGCATGGTGCTCGGTTGATGCTTGTTCCAAAAATACCTTTGCGTGGACCACAATTCTTCATGTCTTTTTGTGCTCAGCCTTAACATCAGAAATAGCCTCAACAATAGACATGGCCAAGTCTTGATGCTAGGCATTTAAGCCATATTGTAGCATCACGTGCTCTTCCAGCACCCTACATTTGTGTGCCCAACACTTAGCCCCTTTTTTTTCATCCAAAATTACCCCACAGTAAAATGGATTTCTGCCCCGGTAATGGGTAATCACCTTGTCATTCCAAATAATATAGGATAATGAATGAAAGAATAAAGAATAAAGAATACATTGAGACATATTATTGTGTACCCTTTTCTTCCTTTGGCAGAATGAAGTCTGTATATTCACTTTTAATTTCCCTTTCAAACTCATACCATTCCTTAAGCACTACAATTTTCTTATCAGGGATGTCCACAAAGATGCCATCTAACTAATCTAGAGTCATGTTTCCACCCTCACTCTTAAAAATTCTAAGGATGTTGGCCATACCTAAGATCATACCTTCCATGACATCCATCTTTATGACAATGAGCTTACCAATGCTCTTGATTCGAGCCATATGTTGTTTCCTTGTAGTAATGAACGCATCACACTTCATTTCTACCAGGGTAACCCATTCTGTGTGCCCGAGTGTTTCATCTTTTGCTACTTGTAGAACTTCTTTTTCCTTTGCTTTTGTTTTTTCATGTACTAAGTTTTTAGGTGTTGTACACATGGCGAACACCGAATATGCCTTCTTCATTTCATCCTATAAGGCTTACAAAATAACCTCATATCTAGATATATTCCTTGAAATTGAAGCCTTGGCCATAGATGCTTCTTTTGCAACATCCTTTTGTTTAGGGAGGCACACTGGTCCTTCTTCCAAAAGTAGATGAACTGTTGTGTGTAGATAATATAGTTCAAACTTAAAATCCCGTGGCACCTTCTCCTTGAAATCGGGCCTCTTCTATAAGATCTCATCCAATATCTATTCGGCCATCTTCTTAGCATTTTATGCCTTAGCCACTACATTATCTTGCTCTTGGGTGAATCACTTGATCTCTTTGTCTTTATCCTTCTTATCATCTAGTAATTCCTGTATTGTTGTCGCCTTATCAATATTACGGTTGGCTACTTTTTTTAACACTTTAACCAATGTGTTGCTCACCTATTCATCTAAAAAGTGTGTGGGCTTGATGATCATATGGCATGTATGTGGCACCTTCTTTATCTTCTTCAGACTATATGCCTCCTCATAGACATTAAATTTGGGCTCATCCATGTGAGTCTGCATACTCCATGATAGGTGCTTGTGAGTCCGCAAATTTTCCATCTCTAGGTTGATCCAATCCCAACCATACAATTACTTGTTGGGTAGAGTGCTCTAAAAGTGGACATGAATAATTTTTGATGGGTCATCTATATATCCCAAATTATAAGTACCTACTACCTCTTAATCTTTATTCCGACCTATTTGTTCCCCAATGTCCTCATGAACAGACGCGCCATCATCTTATTGTACCATGATACCTATATCCTACTACACACTACCACCCACATTCTGGTCTACTTCTTCTTCATTCTCTCCTTCTTTTAGAGTGGGACATACTAAGATTTCTATGTCTCCACCAATGCTACTTCCCCTTCATCTGAGCACTGTTCATGGACACTTATGCCTTCATCTATAGTCTCATAGACTATTCGCTCTACAATATCCTCATCCTCCTACATTTCCACACTAGGGTGGCCTTTACTCTAGGCTCTCCCATACTTAGATTGACCTTCTCAATCTTCGTGCTTGAATGTGGGGAATCCTCCTCTCTATCCTTTACTAGAACACATTTTCTGTGCTTTCTCCTTTCTTTTTCCTCATTCTTCACAGGAGTTACGCGCGGTGATCTTCTTACTAGCTGTGAAGTCCCTACACTAGTGTCTCTAGATGCACAACTTCTTCATAGATATCTCCTTGTATGAATCAGTTTGATGCTATCTTCTGGTTCCTCTTGCTCCAGGATGTTCTCTAACCCGATAGGCACTGGATCTTCCTGAGTAGGGGGTGCTGATGCAACTTCCCATGAGGTTCCTACTATCTGCCCATTCTTCGGAGGTCCTGTAAGTGTCATATCCATGCCCGTCACTACCTTTCCATACTTGAACCTTGGCCTCAGATAGATGTACATGCGCGATGGTTTAATTTTTCCTATGGCCATACTCTTTGGCGTAATGTCCATGTTGTCAGACTTCATTATTTCAACATATGCCTCTTTACTTAGCCATACATAGGTCTTGTGCAGAATGTGAACATCTACAAATACTTTATCCTCGTCAAACTGGAGTTTGTGCACGTCATGAAATCTATTCACAAAGTCTCTAAAGTACCTTGTAGTAAAGGCAAATGGTAACTTACACCATGGTATTTTCTTGCTAGACTTCATATGTAAGAAACCTAAGTTGAAGTGCTGGTAAACCAAAAATTCAGCTTCTCCATCCAAATCCTTGGGTAATTCGCATGGAATGTCCCATTCTCCCTCAAATGCCCTACACAACCTCTTGAACCACTTCTCCAAGTGCTCCTTATATGTATTAGAAATATCTCCGTATAGAGTATACTTAGCTTTTTTCTTTACTGGGGATTTATTTTCCAACGAAAACTCCATGATGTTCTCCCTTGGTTTGTCGGGTACGTCAATTTCACTAAATACAATCAACAACAAGATGACACCCTAAGTTATTTTCTCACCTTTATCTTCCTGGACACGCACCTCAATCACTAGGATTTCTACAATGTACCCAGTGATGTTGTAGTATGTCTTATTTTCCATCTTATGTGCTATATAAAACCGACACATATTTACCTTATTCCACCTCTTAGTGGCACCTACTTGCTCCCTACTAAGCGTGCTGCAACCCTGGTGGCCATGTCTACAATGTTGGTTACTTTAAAGGCTTTTCCCACCTTTTATACTAATGTATGGTGGCCATCACATCAATTCCATCATCATATGATAAATTTCCAGAAATCTCCAAGCCCGAGTCACCCAACCCTATCACCTTTCCAATCAACTTGGCGGTGATCCTCATTCTCCTACTTGTGAAGTAGAAAAAGTATTCATGCACGTGTGACATGAGCCTTTGATACAACTTCTCGGGCTTCCCAAACTGGGGTAAATCTAGAATTTACATGACCCCATGCTGTCAAGTAACCTTTTCACGTAGGCATCTAAAACCTAAGTGTCGTTTGACAACTACCAATTAGCTTTCGTATAGACTTCTGCTATAGTTTCCTTAAGGAAATTCTCAGTTCAGTCGTTGATTTATGAAACCCTACACTATGTTATTTTTTTCTTTCATGACCGCCCCTCAATCACCTCTTCTAGGTATAACATTTAAACCAACCATTCTTCTGTTGGGTTGCTAACCTCCTTTTCCACAGTTGGAGCCCTTTATGGTGCCATTACTCCTTTCGATCTTGTAAGTTTGAATGAAACCCTAGATTCTATGTGAATGGAACCCAAGTCACTCCCTCGTCACGCACAAACACTACCACTTGAATCCTACTTCCGTTCCTGGATGCTCAAAAACGTGCTTTGAATCTCGATAGGTTTTCTTGATCTACAAAGTGCTCATCATCTCCAGCTCTTCTTCGCACTTCTCAATTCTCTTCAAACTCGTAAGGTAACAAAATGAAGGTTTAAACACCATATTTATTACAAGTTTCAAAAATACCCTTTCTTAATTTCTCCACCTACCAATGTACACGTAATTAATTCCTACTAAGCAAATTTTGCGCTTCTTTTTCCAATGCCCCAATCTCTCATGCCTTAAAGTTTTATGCCTCAACCACAAATTTCTGGCACACCAGTACTTATCTGTCACATATCTCCTCTATCCTCACTTCTTTACAACAAATTCATTTATCCAATGTTACCCAAAATATGTAGTCTCTAATGTTGCATCCTCCTTGCTTTATACTGAGTGCTTATTGACTTACACGTGGTGTTAACTTTGAGAAATTTCTCCTTAAGTTTTCATTAATTTTGTAAAACTATTCCCTTTATGGTCACCTGTGAGTTTTTTAATTTTATATACCAAACTAACCTTATTTATCCACCCCAATCTAAGGGTATGTACAATCCTCTATGCATGAAAACACTTTAGATTGAAACCAGCTTCCGGTGCGCAAGCGTGCTTATACACATAACACTAAACTAAAGTGACAAAACATAACAACGATGAAGGAAACACATTTAAAAGGAAATACATTAAGGGAAATCTAATCTAAATGGAAATACTACCTTATTACAAACACCAAGAAGGCTTATTTATAATAGGGCTTCAGTCTATTCCCATTGAAGTAACTGGGTAACCATGTTCCATCAATTGCCTCTAACTGGAAACTTCCCGAGTCAAGTATATGAGTGATAACATACGGTCCCAACCAATGCACCTTAAGTTTACCTGGGTGGCACAAAAACTTTGAATCATAAAGAAGTGCCATCTTCCCAACCTCAAGCTTCTTGACCCTGATGTGCCTATCATGCCATGTCTTCTACCTGGATTTTTCTTGCTTCTGACTCCATCATGCTATTGTGCACCTATCATCTAGTTGTATCAACTTGTAAATTATTTCTTTCAATGATTATTCATCAACCAGACCTCTTGCACGCACAATACACAAAGAAGGTAACATAAATTACATGGGAAGAACTACTTCTGCGCCAAACACAAATTGAAAGGGTGTTGCCTTATTCAACCATTTGTAGGTTGTTCTATATGCCCAAAACACAACAAAAAATTTATCATCCCAATGTTTTCTTCTAACAACACAAATTTTTGTCAAAGTCTGGCTCAATATCTTATTGAAAGCCTCATCCATCCTATTTTCTTGAGGGTGATAGGGTGTTGTCTTATGGTGTGCAACCATAAATTCTTCCAATAATATCCTGATGGTCTCATTAAGGAAATGAGTGCCTCTATCACTTATCAAACTTAAAGGACATCAATGCCTAGTAAGAATATTTTCCCATAGTAAACCATGATATTCATAGATTTGAGTAGGTGCATTACTTCTGAGAAATCTTGTTGATAGATGAATTCTCACCTCTCTCCATTCTATGAGATTATCCCTATGAACCATTCACAAGCACGCTGTTGTCTTGTACAAGTTTTAAACTAACAAGCTCCTTATGTCCACCTGATCCTTCCACTGTATGTCCATGACTCATAGGAATACCTCAGGGTGTCCTTTGCTAGTGTACCAGGGTACAAGGTTGTTGTCTAATCACATAACACATAGTGACCTGCTTACACATGAAGATGTGCTTATTTCCTTGTGCCCAACCATTTCATAGGTGCAATGTGCCCAATTATCATAGGAAATACTTATAGTATCACTGATGGACTATTTATCATCCCATTAGAGAAATCCTTCCTTAGGTGGCTCAAGTAGTTCTGGGTCTTGAATGGTGCACATGTAAATTCTATTCATATCTTCTTCACTTAAGGGCTCAACATGAGGTGCAACATTCCATTCTATCAAAGGGATAATAACTCATTCTTCCTTGTTCTCAAAACTGATATATCCCTTATTGAACCATAGATCAACATTATTTGCATAACACCAAGGGCACCCAAGTAGAGTTGGGAATTTTTTCACTTCTACTAACGCTAAGACCTCAAAGTCCCCAGTGAACTTGGCCCCATGTATAGTAATGGATGCATCCTTTGAGACTCTGATTAGTGTGGCCTTAGTCCAATTTTCCATATACAATACATTGGAAGATGGCTATAATGGATATTTGCTTATCTAAACCCATGCATCTAAAGTAAGCACATTAAATTCCGCACCCGTGTCAATCAAAATATTACTCAAAATCCATCCATCCACAACAACATTAATAGTGATCTCCTTATAATAATCCAAGCTATGACGTAGGAGATTAACAGGCAAAATCTGCCATCCATTCTCAGTACCAATGTGCAAAGTGTTTCCCTTTAACCAAATCCCTAGTAATGGAATAATGTTCTCTTGACGCAACATCTTGCATACTTCCTTAAAATCATCAACATTTGACTAGAAAGTCTCAGCTTCCTTCTTTTGTTCCAACTTCCGCGACTGTTCCTTTAAACATTGTATTTCACCATGCAGATTTCTAAGTACCTCCACGGTTTCCTAATAAACCTCCTTATGATGTATATAGTCTAGATATTTTGCATGTAAAACCTCCTCTTTAGTAATGGTAGGATTTTTTTGCAACTTTTCTCTAGTGTGCACAACCTCAATGTGTGTAGTAATCTTCATAGGTACCATCTGCAGATCTGGTGCTAACTTTAACATCCATTGGGTTTCCACGGTGCATTGTATTCTAACTATCCATGTGCCCTTGTTCTTATGTTTGTGATTTTTTCATAGATGTTCATATAAATTTGAGCATTCTTCATAGTTATGATTCTTTTCACAAAAAGAACATGTAACATTCTAAGGAAACTCGCACTTGTAATGGTCAAGAAATATGCACATATAACATTTTCCTTGAGGGAACTCACCTCATCCACTACCGTGGCCTCAACCTCTAAATCCACCATGGTATCCTTGACCTCTATGATGACCTCCCTCAAAATGCCCTTCATTTTGATCATAGAGCCCTTGAGTGTGATCATGATCATGTTGCTCAATTTTTTTCTTTGAGTTATTCATAACTCCAGTCTATTGTACACTAATATAAATGACATCATGGATCTGATCAATCTACCTGTAATCTTTAGTATTGTGAGTTGTGGACTATAAAATATTACAGTAGCAGGACACGTTCTTCCTTATCATGTGTTCCAACAATTAACATCGGATCACATCATGGTCTAAATGAAATATCTCACAATCCAGTAAAAAGGAATGCACTAATCTGCAAGGAAAACTATTCTTAGTATACCCGTCTACTTCACAATCTGTGCACCAAATTCTAGTGTGTGTCTCATGTGCTCTATTGGATGATAATTTCTCCAACTATTTTTCCATTTCTACTATCTGAGATTCCAAGAATGGGCTCACTCTAATGTCTATTCTCCCAACTTCCTTAGCATGCAAATATGCTTTAAACACCTCACGCGGGTCTATATAAGTCTTATGTGAGAATTACCTCATAAATGGTGTGATCAGACCTCCGATAAACCACTATGCATGCTGAATTACATGGATATCATAAGATAGTTTAGACGAGAGTGTTTTAAAATGAGCATCATATTCCCAGACACTCTTAGTAGTTCCTTGCTTGATATCCTTGAGTGTGCTTATGCTTTTCTGCTTGAACTCAGGGATATAAAATTCTTTAAGGAAAACATCTCGTAACACCGTATAATCCACACAAGTCTAATCAGGGTCAAATTTCGTATACCATCTATGCACGCATCCCTACAACGTAGTTGCAAACTGACTGGTCTTGTACTATGAAGCTGTAATTCCTTTTGCATGCCATAATATCTCACACATATGGACATGCTCAATAACATCTTCTATTACCCTATACTATGGGAGATGAAGTGACATCTCCATGTAAATATTCTGGGGCTGGTGAGGACCATTCCCACCAGATCTAGAACCTCCTTTGTTACCTCCACCTCCAGATCCACTAGATCAACTAGATCCCAAGCCACACATGCCTCCTGATCCTCCTCCTATAATAGGAATTGAACCAGAGGATGCAATGGATTATTTCCCAACAGTGGTGCTAAATTGAATTCCCATAATTTTCAAAGTTGTACTACTCTCAGATGTGAGTCTAAAGTTTTGCACACCTATGTTCTGTGTCGATGATGTGTATAAACAAGTACCTCTAACTAGACCTCTAAATAACAAGGAATATGTATTCCTAGCCATAAGTGCACTTGCTATTTTATTTACTCCTTAACCTGATAATAAGTAAAATTTACCTCTTGTTACTCTACTACCCAAACTAGCTTGCTGACTATTGGTTGTACTAGAAAATGGAAAACCATGTGCAAGGGCTAGGTCATCAGGTAGATTCATATGTGTGATCATGACCCATGTTGTATTTAATAGCATGATCTCATAAGAGGATGATGAGGGTTCCCTATCATGCTTTCCCAAATGGGGAAGTTCCATATGCTCTGGCTCCACATCCTCTGTGTGAGCTCTAAATCCTTCACGAGCCATCTCTATCCACAACGCCATCCATTTTGCAACATCATGATGCTTCTCTAAATCCCTCTCACATGCCTCATTGAAATTAAGCCTCCTTTCTTCCCTTTTCCTCTCTACCGCTAGGTCTACTATCCTTCACCATACCTGCTCATGTCCTCACGCGTGGTGGGGTTTAGATAGCCACTGAATTCTCTTCCAAATTCAAAGTTACCATCAAGATCTTAATCACTAGTGAAATTCTATGTAGATATGATCCCCTGTGATAACGTAAAAATCGAAACTCAGCTATGTCCGTTCAAGAGTAAGTGGATATTGAGTACTCTAAAATATAGCTATTCAGAACACCACAGAACAAATTATCCACAACGTGCATCCAAATCAGATCAACAGCATAGAGGGCCAAAAATTATTCTTGTATCCAAAAAAGTGTATGAAACCTACAATTCCTTTTAGATGCATAAGAAACTAGCCACTTGTATAGATCTATGAGAAAATAGCAAAGAAGCTCTCATATAACCAGTTATAAGGATTCTGCTAAACCCATGTGTGTGGGTAAAACTCAGATCCAATGCTAAATCTACGAGCCTATTCTTCTTCCAGATCTACTATCCACTCCTCAACACTTGCTAAGGTCAACCGGTATGTCTTCATCATGCAACATCTTGAAAAATAGTTGAGAAAGAGGTCTCGAAAATAGAACCAATGATGTAGCTTAGAATTCACTATAAATGACCCAGGCACGGTGGCACATCACTTAGCCTAAGCTGAGCACTCACCTGAAGCACACAAAGGCACCATATATCTCTTTAGAGTTGATTTTACATAATGTTAGCATGATAGGGCATATTTATATTAAGATTCACAACCAACAGTAAATAGTCCATAATGCATAAACCAAATCTAGATCTTAGAATATATAAAAGATGAACTAAACAATGACTATAACAAGATTTACCATACAAGAACTAGTTTTAGTCATGTTCAACACCATTATCCAGCTAATATGATGAATTGTATTAAATACTGTAAAACATAGAATCTTCATACATTATAAAGGTATCTTCATGAGTCATGCATGTGACAAACCCAACACCATAACTCTACAATAATGACACACCCCAAACCATGCAAATCAATACATACACACACACACACACACACACACACACACACACACACACACACACACACACACACACACACACACCACACACACACACACACACACACACACACACACACACACAGGGGTGGGGACTTTCCCTTCACCACACATGCACTTTCTTAAAATAGGCCACATGCTAATAATATTCATGCACCTTTACAAAAGGATGAAAAGCATGTAAGTGCTCTAAAAATAGACTTCCTACAGTTAAATCTGAGTAGAAATCCTATTATTAGCCTAAACTATGCATGGTGCTCGGTTTATGCTTGTTCCCAAAATACCTCTATGTGGACCGCAAGTCTTCATATCTTTGTGTGTTCAACATGCTAACTCTAAAAATAGCCTTAACAACAGAAACGCCTAAGTCATGATCTTGGGTGCTTAAGCCATATTGTAGCACCACACAATCTTCCAGTGCCCTACATTCACGCACCCAATACTTAGACCCTTTATTTCATCCAAAAATAAGGGTATGATCATGTGCTCCTCCTTGTTCTCAAAACTAATGTGTCTCTTATTGAAGCGAAAATAAACATTATTTACATAGCACCAGGGTCACCCAAGTAATGATGGAAATTTGTCTGCTTCTGCAACCTCCAACACCTCAAAGTCTCTAGTAAAATTATCTCCTTGAATGATAATAGATGCTTCCTTCAGTACCCCAATAGGCATCACCTTAGTTTTGTTTTCCATATACAACACATTCAAATATGGATATAACTTGGGCCTTCCCATTTGATTCTAAGCCTCTAGAGTGAGTACATTCACCTCAGCGCATGTATCTATCATGATATTAATTACCGGCCAACCATAAATTATCGCATCAAGTGTAATATCCTTGTCAAATTCATGTTTGTAAGGTGGTAAATTCACATGAAGCATTTGTATCTCATGCTCAAATCCTATGCACGACACTTTATCTCAAAGCCATGCCCATAGTAATGTAATGATGTTCTCTTGGCACAACATCTTACAAAATTCTTTCAAGTCATCCACATCCTTATGTGGGAGCTCAACATTCTTTTCCCATTCTCTTGCATGTGCCTATTCCTTTAAGCACTGTATTTCACCATGCAGATCTCTAATGACTCCTATCATCTCCTAGTTAATGCATTGCGTTTTGATACTTAACATGTATGAATTCTTCCCATGTAATGAGAGAATTAGACTTTAGAGGCTCATGTGCATGTGGTACCTCATTGTGTGTTGTAACCAACATGGGTTATAATTCAGGATAAATCTTCTTAGGAATCCATTGATCAACATTCATGAGTTGTACCTTGATCATCCTGGAGCCCTTGTATTTATTATTGTTTTTACTCATGTGCTCATATAAGTCTGAGCACTCCTCTAACTTGTGTGGCTTCCCACACCATGAACCTATTACATTGTGAGGGAAATACCACTGGTAATGATTAGGTGATCCACAAGTATAACAAGTTCCTCTAACAAACCTATCTCTACCACCACTGCAACCTCAACCACAATATCCTCCTCAGAATCCTCCATTCATATTGTCTCCATAGTTATGCCCTTCATGGTTATGGCATTCTTGTTCCTTAGATATGCTAGCTACTCTAGTTTGGCACACTCCTATCTCAATGGCTTCGTGAATGTGATCAATCAAATTACAATCAACGGTGTCATGAGTGTGGGATTTGAAAATATTACAATACATGGACACCTTATTTATAAGTGTGCACTGTAACAATGGACAATCTCAAACATCATGGTTCAGGTGACAAACTTCACAATCTAGTAGTAATTCATACACTGATGTGCATGTGTAATTATCTTTAGTATGTCCTTCCACTTCATAATCTATGCACCATATTCCAATGTGTGTCTCATGTGCTGAGTTGGTAGAAATATTCTCAAACTGTTTTCTATGACTGAAATCTGGGCCTCTAAGAAAGGGATTACTCAAATATCAACACTTTCAACAGCCTCAGTGCATAGAGTGGATTCCAAGGCCTCACATGGATCCACATACATCTTATGATAGAGTGATCTTTGGAATGAAGTCATGAATCCTCCAACAAACCATTATTTATGCTGACTAAGATGAATTTCATAGCACAACTTGAACAACAAAGTTATAAAACACACGTCATAGTCCCTCATGCTCTTAGCTAATCCCTGCTTAATATCCTTGAGTGAACTGATGCTCTGCTACTCAAATTGTGGAATGTGAAACTCTACCAGAAATGTAAAATGCAAAGCATCGTAATCCACCATAGTCTTATGTGGTTTATAATTCCTATACCAGCTATGTGCGCACCCTTGTAACGTTACAAGAAACTCAATAGCATTCCTTTCTGAAGCTATAATTCCCTTAGCGTGCCATATAATTTCAAAATTATGTATATAGTTTGCTGCATCCTCAATCCCTCTATACTCTAGTAAACAGAGAGATATCTCATAGTAAACCTAAGGTGTCAGATGAAACAATGGTTAATGTGGGGGTTACTGGGGATGTGGACCTTGCCCACTAGATCTAGAACCAATACCTCCACTAGTATTTACTTCTCCTGATCCACCTGATCTGCTCGATCCTTTTGCTACAGGATATGGTCTAGTTGATGTACTTCATTGTGTCTTAGTGGTGGTACTAGAATGGACACCAATGATCTATGTAGTTGAAACTATTACTGTAGTACTTCTAATGGTATGTATGCCAACATTCTATTCTAATGTTGCACCTAGGAACAATCCTACCATAACACTTCCAAGTAATGATGTTGACTATGATGCCATGGGTACATTACTAAGTTTATCTCCTAAATTCAACACAAAATGATATCTACTTACCCGCCTCTACTTGCTTATTTGCACTAACATACTTCTCAATGAAAACCCATGGACTTGAAACACCATGCATAAAGGTTAGGTGACTAGGTGGGATCAGATGCACACCTGCTGTCCTCATTATTTCCTTTGATGCACTCTCATTCGAAGCTGAAGGGGATTCTCTACTGCACTTGCATAAAGTTCAGAGATCCCAATGATGCGTCTCCTCATGTTCCATGAGATCTTCAAAACCTTTGTGATCCATTATCCTCCTCAACTCTAACACCTCCTGAACCTCCTATGTGTGCGCCATGTCTCTCTCTCACACCTCATTAAAATTGAGCCACCTTTCCTCTCTCTTCTTTTTTTCCACCTTGTCTGTCATATTTCTCTACACCTGCTCTTGCCCTTGCACACGGTGGGTGTTTAGCTAGCCATGGATATGCTCTCTCAAACCAATTCTAAAATGAAAATATTGATCGATAATGGTATAACATGAAAGTACAATCCTCTGGGCTCACGTAAAAATCTAAACTCATCTTCCTCTAGGTGCAAATAAGTAGAAATAACATACTCTAATGTATAACTGCACATTACTCCAGCCCATCAATGACCTACAACTCTTTTCCACTCCAAATTAGTACTATCAAGAGTCTGATAATCCTTTTGCATCTAAAGTCTTAGTCTATAACTCCAACACTTTCCTAATGCATATGCTAACAACCACTCATACAATTATACTGGAAAGATGCAAAAGAAAGTATCATAAAGAACTTCATAAAGGTTGTTTTCCACCCACTTTCGTACATTGAAATAATGTCTTATACTTTATCTCTGTACAAACTGATCTTGACCATTCTCTACCCAACCTTCAATGCTCTCCAGAGTCAATCAATACGCCATCTGTAAGTAACATCTTGGAAAAAAACTTGAAAAGTGGTCCCAGAAATGAAACCAAAAGGGAGTATTTATTTTACCACATAAAGATGCTATGTGCACTATCACTTCATACAGTCAGAACTGAATGCTCACTTGAAGCACGTGAAGCTACCAGGTCCCTTCTTTGCACTGGCTTGTCAAGATGTTAGCATGCGTAGTCATGGTTACCAATATCAAAGTATACACCCAAATGTAGATCATTATAGAAATCATAAGGACAAAAATGTAATAAGGAAATATATCAGATCAAATAAGTACTAAAATCAATTACACCATGTGGAAACCATACTCAGATACATCAATTACTAGATTCTATCCACTATAATCTATTAATAACCAAATTATTACATATCAAAAGCTGAATACATAACCATATGAGCACAGAGTCATGTGTGCCAATATATTAGAACATCATAACCCTATCACATCAACCATCATAATACAATGAATTATATCAGATATTTATAGGGGTGGGGAATTTTCCTTCATTGCCTATCCATCCTTAAAATAGTTTGCATATTAAAAAATAGCCATGTGTACATATAAAAGAAACTAGAAAGCATGCATGTTTTCCTAACAAGCCTAATAATAGATTAATCTATAAATAAACTCTTCTTTAATCCTATTATTATCTTGATCCATGCATGACCTTTGATCTCCTCCTTACATGTGATTTATCCCAAAAATAGACATTCCTTGGTCCTCAAGTCTTCATGCTTTTACTCCTTGGTGTGATCTACACTCCAACTTTCTTTTTCTATTTTTAGTCCATACATGCAAAATCAATTAAGTCCTGAGATTAGAATTTTTGGGTGTGCTACACTTCAATTGGATCTTGCACACATTCATGTAACCCACTTGCTTGCCCCAATATTCCGTGCAACTTCTTGATACTTAGTCAATTTTTCCAATGCAACATTCATCCACTTCTTGGATCCAGAACCTTGATGTTGTCTTGAAAATATATCGAAGCTAATAGAATGACCTTTGAACTGATCCTTCTCCAACACGAAAATAGATTTGATCTCTAGGACCTGTGGCACTTGGGCTCACCACCTTCTATTGTGCCAATCTGATGCCAAATCAAGATGACTAATCTTCATTTGGTCTTTGTGAGGACTTCATATAGAGCTTTGATTAACAATGTTATAGGAAAATACTAAGCATGATAAACCAATCACATAATGCATATTTATTTTGTGGATCTGGACCCCTGTGTCTTCTCAAGACAAGGTATATTTTCCCTTGTCTTCATCGTCCTTTACCCTTTTTGTGTGCTTCTTTTGATTTCCACACCAAATCACACATTGGCTATTGAATCCATAATATGCACATGGATATGTCCACAATATCTCTAGGGTTATTATGGGTGCCTTCTTGTAGTCATAACATGATCATACCTCTTTGAGTTGTCAAATTTTCCTCTACTCTTGTCATCCTTCTGAGAGTCGGGTATGTTCCTTGTTGCATGCTGCTTTGGGAGGACTAGTGGCTTGGGCTCTACACTTGTTGATGTCTCATATATTTCTCTTGCCTCATTTTTACAACTACTATATCCTAGACCCGCATATAAGGGTATTTCCTACACTTGGATAGGGTTAGTTATACCTTGGCTATTCACACCAAGGCATTTTCCTTCATATACCATATTAAAATGCAATTTCAATCATATACTGCTACTATACTTTTTGAATTGACCAAAAGTAGGATTCACATTTTCATGGGAAGGAATTTTCATTGAATCACTTAACAGTATTATTGGTGGGCATACCTTTCTTTTCCCACACTTCACCATCCTGCAATATTACTAGGTTCACTTCCTTAGCTTGCAGTTCACGTTGTAAATATGAGATCACTTCTCCAAGGAAATCTTCTTAAGACTCAAACTTGTTTTGCATCCCTTGCTTCTCTGATTCCATGAGCTATAGAAATTTCCTCAATTGAGAATAATTTTCTATTTACCAAGCTATGGCTATAGTAGGTTGACTGTTACTGGTCTTTTTTGATTCTTTTCTACATTCCACCATTCGACATTGGAACGACCTTGGTGCTTGGTTTGGGAACAAATACCAATATTGTTCCTCATCATGCCTAGTCATAAAGCAATGTGCACATATTTGAGGACCATCCCATTCTTATTAGGTCCCTTGGTGTTGATGCTCTTCTTGCAACATAGACTGTAGGATTTCAATGCTTTGTCTCAGTTCAAACATATTACATGCTTGATCTTACCAATGTAGATTCATCATGTGCACCATAGTACCCAGTATCATGAGTAGAAAAATCCTTAGTATAAACTGGTACAAGTCCATCTCATTACTACTGTAGATGATAACCTAGTTCTTGATATCAAACTTTCTTGAAGATAACTAGCTTATAAGCAATATCCTGCTTTGATACCAAATTTAATCCATAAACTGGCCAATTTTTTATTCTTCGACCACAAAACCTTATAGGAAATTATTTCTTTTAGAAAATTCACCCTATAATAATCAACTTAAAAATAATGTAATACAAAATAAGAATCATAGTGCACAAGGGTTGATAACGGAGTTTGACATAATGCCTACATCTCTAGGTTCATAAACTAGATGAACTATTCCATTATAATGGTCTAAACATAAGTACATAATAAAATTACATTACTATAATGGAAGTTCAACTGAACTTGGTGTGCCAGTTGATTCTCTAAATCTAAACTAGTCTTTGAAAGTACATTTTTACAACACATCTCCCGACCTCGAGTTGATTCTACAGAATCCAAATTAGTCCTTAGAAATCTTGGTACTCCATCACAAATTTTTGGGTTTGACACCTCAAGAAGACTTTAACACCCCCGTTGTATGGAAAACTAACCTCTACATGGTGCTAAGTATCTAAATGTCAGTAGATAACAATGATCTTCCTTCACTATGTTGCATTGAAAAATAAGCCTTTATGTAGAGCTAATATTGATCCGATTTCTAGTGTTGACGATGACCTCCTTTCACTCTGTTGCAGAACAGAATAACCTATATGCAGAGTTAAGTTGATCTAATGTCACCAATAAGCTCAATAGTGATTATGATCCTCCTCCACAACAAATGATCTTTGCAATACATCCAATGTACTAAGGATGTGAGCTCCAAGATGAGTATATGCTTCTCTGATGCTTCTTTATGTCCCTCAGATTCACAACGTCTCTGAGATCCCACATGAAAATACTATTATTGGTGAGTTAAAATACTAACTCCCAAATTTTTACAATGTGCCTATAATGATAAGACTTATTTTCATCTTTCCTATAAAAAATAATACAAGACTTACAATATTTCCTATTTAATTAAATAGGGATTTATCTCCATGCCTATTAAAAATAATAACACTACTTCTTCAAAATAATGCATATAATAATAAATATGACTTATATAATTTTCTCCAATATATGGCCTTATATCTCCTAAGGCCTCACACAATTTATTCTTACTCTCCCTTTCCCAACTTTGAATGGGAGAGGCTTTTTGTTTGTTGAATAGGGGAGGGTCCCTTTTATATAGTGGTTCTTGGTCTGCTTTTATTGTTTAAAGGGCTTATCATCCAAATCATATCCCAACTAACTTGATGGTTGAGTTGGTTGGGACAACGCATTATATTTGGGGAGGTCGCAGGGTCGACTCCCCTGCTCCCACTTTGCTTGGTCAATTTCTATCGACTGCTTCACCCATGTTCATGTTACCCTCCTCTGATGTCACCATGTGTTGACCACTGCTACATTTCTCTATGTTGACCTGCCACATTCCAAGCCTTTAGCCATGTTGGTCGACGTCAGTTTTAGATGTGAGGATATATCTCACATTCATGATGCTAAGGATGAGGAGGGGATTTATATAGCCCATGACAGCTAGATTTGGTTGTGGCTAAGGCCACGTCACCCCTTGAGTTTTTTGGTGTATATGGTTTGCCCTAGCTCAGTTAGGTAGCTGGGTGATGTAACTCGCCATGAAATTGAGGTTGCTCGCTAATGTGAATTGCCCATGAATTCACCAATCTAGCTCCCTGATCAATATCAATATCCAACTCAACGAGTTGGAAGTGTAACTCGTCACCCTTGGTATGATGTGGCAATGTGGTGGAAGGCCATGTGGTGGTCTGAGGACCCACCATGTTGCAAATATTTTTCGATCATGTTGGTATATGGACAATATTGAGTGTCAAAGATTGGAGGTCCAAAGCACAATCTCAATTTTGTCACCTTCGCTCTATTTTCACTTTTTCCATGCAGTGCTGCTAAATTGGCCATTTGACCCTGTTGAGTCCACATTTGACCAAAATTTGACCAATGAAAAATTTATTATACGGGATCCATTTTCCATATTTTTGTAGTTGAGGAAAAACTCTCAGAAACTACTTATGTACTATAGTAATTCCATGAGATTTTGGAAACTTCCATCCTCTGAATTTTCCTCTGAATCACCAGAGGAGGAGAGGAGAGACAACTAGATCCATGGCTGAGAGAGAATAGGATGCAACATCTAGGATGTGGTTACTTGATGCCATTAGGTATGGATATGGCCCTACAACTACAGGATAGGACTAGGGCCCTCCATAGTGGAGATATGATTTTGGTGTGTTGAGATAGGTTGACACAATATGTTGGGTGGAGTTCACAGAGTGTTGAGAAGACATACTATTGTGCTAAGAAGAAGATCCACATTGGATTCATGTGTGGGAACAAGGAAAATTTGAAGGAACAAAAGGATAGGGAAGGAAATGTGCGCAAGAACTGGTTTGATTCAGAACTTAGCCATTTTCATTGATGCAGGATATTTGTGGAAGATAGTGAGCGGGGAAAACATTGGGATGGAGACTTGTGTGACACGCAAATTTTATTTTGGGAACGAGCATCTGATAAACATCATGCATGAGTTTAAGATAATAATAGGATTACTTCTTCCAGTTAACTATAGGATGTCTATTATTAGCACACTTGCATGTATGCATGGTATTGTAAAGGTGCATGACTATTATCATCATGCGAACTATTTTGGGAAGTGCATAGGTGGTGAAGGGAAAGTCCCTATCCCTATAAATATGTAGTGAACTATGTAGTTAGAGAGAGACTAGAGAGAGTGGATTATTGTAAAGTTATGCTGCCAGATCTTATGCGCACATGAATTATGGTGATACTATTTATTGTAAGAAGCTTCTATGTTTTACAATGCTTAATATAATGGAGTATATTGGATGGATAATTGTGTTAAACATGACTAACTAGTTCTTGTATGGTTGATTTCATTATGGTTATTGTTTAATTCATGATTCTCTAAGATCTAGATCTCGAATATGCTCTATGGAATTTTTATGGTTAGTTATGTTTCTGAATGCATGATTTATCTTCATCACACTAACATCCTACACAAACAAATCTAAAGAGGGGCCTGGTACCTTTGCATGCTTTGGGTGAGTGCTCAGTTCAGGCTGGGTGATGTCCCAGTGCCCTTGATTTTTGATGGGTTTTATATAGTATATTCTAGGCTACATCACAACAATTTGATGAGGATGAGGTTGTATAAAGAGGTCACAGAGATGAAAAGACCACCATTAAAAAAGTGGGGCAGCCATGTATGAGCACGCTGATTTTAGTTAGAAATGTATATGAGCATATTTGATGACTTAGATCGGTATTGATGAATGGATTTTGGGTTTTGTAGAGAGGATGACAGAGAAGTGGAACTCATTGATTGAGAGTGCACACCATGAGATCTTGGACCCAATATTGTATGTTCAGGATACCTCAGTCATGGTGGACCTCATCACGCCATCGATTGATTTGTCAGTGGGAGCATTTCTGCTAGTTGGGGAGGCTACCGGGACAATGTGGAGATGGAGAGATGTGCAGGTACTAATAGACACATGTAACATAAATGTGATGCTATAGAGTTTATTACAGACAAACAGTGCCTTGGTTCAGGAACAGGTAGCACCCCTTTTAGAGATGCTAGGATTTTCATAGAGAGTATCATGAGGCTAGAGGCACATGTGGAGAGAGCATAGAGAGAGGCCTTTAGATCTTGATCTAGGGTAAGGTCTCTAGCTTGCATAGTCAAAACATCTAATGCATCACCTTCAACACAAAGCATCCAGAGAGCACCCAAAGGTGGTGAGGATGTTTGAGCCACATAGATAGTGATGATGTAACATGATAGATTTTTATTTATTGTTATCGACATATACAAAAATAATTTGATATAGATATGATTATTTTGATGATTTTGGTGATTGTTGATGAATTTGATGTAATGATGATTTAGTTATCACTTTTCTTTCCTTCTCATGCATGTATGTAGTAATACTCATGGTACTTAGGAAGAACGATAATGATGATTATGAAATAAATTTATTTTAATGAGAGATGCATCCAAACAAGGTCAAGGACCGAATTGAGGATGCATACGACCATGGTGATCCACTTAAGGAAGGCCATTGCAAATTAGAGCCAAAAGAGGAAGAATCAAGACCACGACATTCTAATGGTAGAGATGTTAAGGAAAACTTTGAAATATTGACGAAACGGAAAGGGTAACAAGCATAGGAGGAATACCTGTTGAAATGCTGGTTGATGGGTTGTTGCGCGCGTATGACTTCTGATCCACAAGCTGATTCGTGAGAGCTTCCTTTTGGATAGGAGGAACTACCTATAATGGAAAGCAAGACCACCAGAAAGAGTTAAACAATATGTGCAGTGAACTGCCTAGCGTGTGCTAGATCCGGGAAGTGTGATACTTCCTAGATGGTTGTCAGTCCACTGTTTAAAACAATTTAATGCAGGTAATAAAATAAATCCTATTGTAATTGAAATGATTTGGGTATCTCATCCAAAACACAATAAGAAAGATCTAATCTAACAGGCTAGGTTAAAATAAGATCCTGAAGGTCAAGTAACTGGTTCTGGGTCTCTGCAGGTCTGACAGAGGTCTCAGGAAGGTCACAGGTGAATAAGGGTGATGTGGAATAGGTGGATAGGTCACTGTTCTGGGTTGTATGGGCAAATACAGAGACCGATGCCGGTTAAGGGTGACCGACGGTGGTTGGGTGTAACCGGTGCCGGTTACTGTGGAATTCTGGGAATGCCACAGAATGAGTTTTGGGTCTCCTTTGTGATTGCACAAAGGACTTTGGTTGGTCGGAATGAGGTATTAGGTGGTTTGGGTGGGATTTGGTGAAGGTTTTAATGGGTATATGGAGGGGTGAGTATTAACGGAGGTTAGTGGATGGCTAAGAGAACAAAGGATGACAATATAATGATGGAAATGAAATGAACCAGAGGAATACAACATTCCACTTACTTGGATTCTGGTCCTGGGTGCCTGTGAGTGATGAATGAAGGTGTTGGTAAGGGGTTGAATGTTGTTGAGGATCACCAAAATTGGAAATCTCCTGCATGGGCTGCATGTGCATTCCTTTTTGCTTGGTTGGATCAAATCTGTGTTGGGGTGAATGCTGGATGGTTGCTGGATGAATGATTGGATGTCTGTGCAAGAGAAAATGCTTGATCTCCTTCCTTGCATGCGTGTTCTCACTGAAATTCGTTCTCAAAAGATGTGATATCTCTCAGGAATGTTCCCAATGTTTTCCAACCTTGAAAATAAGGTTGTTTTGGGGATTAAAAGGTGACCGACGGTGGTTCCAGCTTAATCGGTGATGGTTAGGGGTAACTGGCGTCGGTCAAGGTGGAGATTTCCTAGGTTTACTAAACTAGGGAGATCCTCTTGATTTTTTGGGATCTCGTGTTGTTAACCCTGCGGATTAGACTAGAAGCTTCTTGTAAGCATGCGGGAATGTGGTTAGAGGGAATGTAGGCATTGATTTTTAGGGTTTGGGTAAGTCTTAGTTAGTTATGGCAACTTACTAAGAATAGGTCTTAGGGTGAGTTGGCTTGATGAGGTGTCTAGGTGAGATGTATGTGGACATTATCCCTAAATTAAGATATTTAAATAATAAATATGGTGAGGATAATGAATTAATTTAATTAAATTAATTAAATTAATATTAGTGGGGTGAAGGGGGCCATGGCTAGGTTAATGTGATGAAGGGTGTTTATTTGTTGAGGGACCAAAGGGGAGTGTGACCTAATTTTAGTGTCTACATTTTGCCCCTTTTTGTTGCGTAGCTTGTATTGGTAAGTGATGCTAACAAAAATAAGATGTGGTTTGCCCCATGTGTGGGTGAAGGTGATCCCCCTCAAACCAAGAACTGATGAGGCAGAAGGCAGAATTGGTGAGTGGTTTGATAAAAGGTAAATGTGAGAAAGGGGAAGGTGGGGAACGGGGGAAAAAGGGTTAAAGGTCTACTCAGGAAATCTAGGTAATGGGAATTCAGGGTCAAAGGTAGCAACAGTCAAATGCACGCACACGTATAAACTGCAACACACTACCAGGTTGAAGAAGTCAAACTCTACATCATCTAAGGTCGATAGGTTTATCCAAATAAGGTTGAAGTGATTCCAGTATCCAAGGTATAGGATATGGTCAGGAAACACAACATAGGTTAGGTGCAGGAACGTTTAGGTATGTTCTGGTACACCAAAGGTAGGGTCAAGATAAACAGGTCACAGAAATAGGCTAGGTAAGGTCATTAGGTCAAGTCAACAATAGGTAACAGTACCACAAGGTATAGTGAACACATGAGGTCAAAGGTCACTAGCGATGGTCCAGGGCCAAAAATCTAGGTCACGACACAGGTAAGGCCGAGGAATGAGGAAAATAAAGAGTCCCCAAAGGAGGAAAAAGGGAGGTAGTAAATGATGAGGTCAGGAAAGGTGAGGTAAATAGGGTTGGGTAAAGGTGAGGTGGGTTAAATGGTCAAGGTAAAGGGTAGGTGTGGGAGAGGGGAAAGGAGGGATAGGCAGGGTAATAGGGTAAAATGTTGGGTTTTGTTGTAGATCAGGGTGACCGATGCCGCTCAAGGGTAACTGACGTTGGTATAGGGAAACCGTCCATGGTAAGGTAGGGCATGAGACTGATGTTAGTGAAGGAAAACTAGCGTCGGTTAGGTCAGGTTTGTTATAAAAACAAAAAAAATCCGTGTTTTTTGTTATTCATTTGTCATATTGCGATTTGAGAAAATGACAATAAGAGAGAGAAAAGAGAGAAAAGTTTCCAGACGAAATGGAGCATTGAGTTGGTAGTGTGAACGAAAGGTGATTGGTTAGTGAGAGGTGGGTCCATACGGATCATGTTGTGTGAGGCATGGTTGGAGTCAGGTCATAGGCATGGTTGAGTTCAAAGTAGGTAGAAGTTGTGAGTCCACCGTTATTTTGTGCTACCAAATGAATGATAATATGGGTCATATGTGAGATGTGTTATAATCTATGCATAATGATGAGAGAGAAATGGTAGGCATAATAAATGTGTGTTGTAATGAGGATTAAAATATGAAGTAATTTGTTATGTATGTGGTTTAATTTCTAATTTTGGGATATAAAAGGGAAACTAAGTGGGGTATGATGTAATGTTAGGAAGATGAAAGATGAATTGTTTAGGGTAGAGAGTGGCCGAGCTAACCTCCAAGGGCCCCATGCCCTCGAAGTGCTGCCTACATAGTCCTCGAGTTGAAAAGGGACCTCAGGCTGATGTAGTTCTCCCATAAGCTAGGGAAGAATATGATGAGGTATGAAAATGAGTTAGTAGGTTTTAGGCATGGTTGTGGGTTTTAGGTCTGTTAGGTGTGGGTGGGTTATAGGTAAAGTGATGTAGGTGAGGTCGATTGTGGTGAAAGAAGAAGAGATTACCCCAAAGGTAAGCATCGAGGACCAAGTCCTGTTATAAGGTAATCAAAATGTAAATAAAAATGGCTAAAAGATAAGAGGGGGCAATAAATCCACCTGATTGGTTAGGATCATACCAAGTAGATCATACCTTGGAGGAGGTGATGAACGTAAGACCCTAAAGACATTGCATGATTGATTGTTCTATGGTGAAAAGTAGTCACATGATCACCAAATGTCTTGGTTTCCAAGAGGTCCCTTGAGGCAATAGGAAATGGGAGTGGGAATGGTGAGAAGGGTGAAAGGTGGTTAATTTTTTATATGGATATGAGGTAGCATGCTCTTCGGGCAAGAGATCCAAGGTCACAATGGGAAAGTCCATGACTAAAAAAGTTTTTTTGTTTTGACTTGTATTTGAGATAGACTGATCGATGTGGGAAGTCTATATGGGATGAAGAAAATTTAACTCCTTGAGGTCTTCGTGAAGCTGATCGATGCGGGAAGCTTCCACTTTTCTCTTGTTTCTCTTTTTTTTAAAGATTTACATAGTTGTCCTTCGAGGGAGAAGTCTATTTACAGCAGCGATTGTGCTGAGAGGAAGATGTCCTTTTGAGGGAGTCATCTTTTATATTAGAAGTTTGACTCAAGGAGTTGTAGGTCCCATGTGAGGGCTTTGAAGTCATGGACAAGACCAAGGTGAAGAATATGATTCTTGTTCAAAAAGTAGGGTGAAACAACCATGGGATCTCATCTAAAGGTAGATGAAAAAGTATCCATGAGAATCATGCTATGTGCAGCGCCGTGGTACACATATTCAAGAGAAGATAACAAGTGATGGGTACTCACATGATTCTTGTTTAATCATTGGTGAGGTGTATGAAGTGGATAGCGCTCAAGGGACGAGCATGGAAAGAGACAAAAGGTGAGGTAGGACTAAAATTCAACAATAGAATGGTCAAATATGCAAGGCGTTAAGGGGCTCAGGTTTGGGTTTACCATCGAGTGAAGATAAACGATAAGCACCTGATCCATAAGTATGAGTCACGATGTATGGTCCAAGCCAATTAGGAGAAAATTTTCCCCATTTAATTTTTTTTGCTTTGGTTACATGTTGATTTTCTTTCAGGACGAGGTCACCAACTTGGAAGGTTTGTTCATGGACACATTTGTCATAGGCACATTTGATACGTTTTTGGTAAACTTGAAGGTGGTCAAGAGTGTTAAGATGATGTTCGTCTAATAACTCTAGCTGTGCTAAATGGTCCTGATGAAATTCATCATCATTGAGCATGTCATGGAGAGAAATGCGGAGTGAGGGAATCTAGACTTTGAGAGGTAGAACAGCCTCTATACCGTAGACCAGAGAAAATGGTGTGGCAGTAGTGGAAGTGTGAATACTAGTGTGGTATGCCCATAGGGAAAAAGGAATGTGCGTATGCCAATCCTTCCCAGTATCGTTAACCACTTTCATAAGAATTTTGTTTAAGGGTTTTGTTAGTGGATTCAGCTTGGCCATTGGTTTGTGGGTAATAAGGTGATGAGAAACTGAGTTGAATGCCGAAGGTGTCACAAAGTTTTTGCAATGTTTTGTTTTTGAATTGTTTTCCATTGTCAGTGATGAGGTGATGAGGAACACCAAAGTGAAAAATGATGTGATGATTGATGAACTCACATATTTTCTCAGCTTTCGTGGAGATGAGTGGTATGGCTTCCACCCATTTTTTATAGTATTCAGTAGTAGTGATGATCCATTGATGTCATTGGGAAGAATGGGGGTTGATTTCTCCGACAAGATCCAAACCCCATTGAGAGAAGGGCCAAAGGTCACGGGTGACCTGTAAGGCGTGACTGGGTGTATGATGAAGATTGGCATGTTGTTGGAATTTTACACAATGCTTGACATAGTCACAACAATCATGGTTAAGGGTCGGCCAGTAATAGCCCTAGGCAAAGAATATGTTTAGCAACAGCAAGGCCACTGAAGTGACCTCCACATATGCCATCATGAACTTCCTTAATGGTATAAGGAATTTCAGAACTTGTGAGGCATCGTAAGAGAATACCATCAAAGCCACACTTATAGAGGAGGCCCCCCAAGATGACGTAATGAGAGACCTTTTTAAGGAAGGCATGTTGTCTGTTACGGGTGAGATCAGGAGGTAAGATGGAGAGAGAAAGATAGTCAGAGTATTGTTTATACCAAAGGTCACTTGGGTCAGGGGTAGCAGTTCTGATGGAGTAAACATCATGAGGTAGATAAGAAGGTGATTGGAGTCATTGTATGGTGACAAATATTTTAGAATCGGCAGGCGAAGCGGGTATTTGGGAAGCTAAGCAGGCCATGGTATCTGTAAATTTGTTGGTTGAACGTGGGATGGTTTGAAGGGTGTAACGGTCAAAGGTGGTCAAAAGTATGTCTACATGATGTTTATACTTTTGAAGTATCTCATTACGACATTGGTATATACCATTGACTTGGTTTATGACCAATTGAGAATCACCAAAGATGTTGATTGATTTGACATCTAGGGCATAGGCGGCTTGGAGACCTAATACGAGTGCTTCGTATTTGGCAATATTGTTTGTGCATTCAAAATCAAGTTTGAAAGACAAAGGCATGGGCTCACCATCAAGAAGAATGAGGATAATACCAGCCCCACCCCCACGCTAACACTTGGAACCATCAAAGAAGAGTGTCATTTGGTAAGGGGGTTCATCCAAGGAAAGGGTAGTAATTGACTCATCTGGAAAGTCAAAATTAGAGGGTTGATCCCTAGAAATAGGTGCATCGAGCCAATTGGTCGGTGATAGCTTGGCCCTTGATGGAATTTTGATGAATGAATTCAAGGTCGAGGTCAGCTAAAAGCATAAGCCATTAAGTGGCACGCTGATTTTGATAAGGTTTGGCATACATGAAGTGTAAGGGGTCGGTGTTGGTCACAACATAGGTTTTGTGGTTGAGTAGGTAATGGCGGAGTTTGGTGGCAATGAAAACTAAGGCTAAGAAAAGTTTTTCGGGATGGGTGTATCAGGTTTCATAGTCCAAAAGAGTATGACTTATGTAATAAACCGCCTGCTCCCTATGTTGTTCATCGCGATGAGCGAGCATGGCTCCCAAGGAGTGATTGGTAGCTGAGATGTATAGGTAGAAAGGTTGATCGTCTTTAGGTGGAATGAGTACGGGTGGTTGGAGAAGGTATTGTTTTAGGGCCTCAAAATATTTGTGGCAGTCATCATCCCATTTAAAGGAGACATCCTTCTTGAGAAGATGATGAAATGGTTGACACTGATCAGATAATTGTGAAATGAAATGGTGAATAGACTGCAACTTACCTTGCAGGCTACGAAGTTGTCTAAGGTTAGTGGGTGGAGGCATTTCCAGAATGGCCTTGACTTTAGTAGGGTCAACTTCTATACCATGTAGGGAAATGATAAATCCCAGGAATTTTTCCTGAGAGAACCGTGAAGACACACTTCTTAGGCTGAAGGTGAACGCAATATTTAATGAGGTGGTCAAAAATGGTTTTGAGGATGGCAAGGTGTTAGAGCGGTGTTTAGATTTGGCCAGGAGATTGTCCACGTAATCTTCCAATATGCGATGCATGATGTCATGGAAGATGTAAGTCATAGCCCGCTGATATGTGGCACCAAGCATTTTTAAGGCCAAAAGGCATGACTCGATAGCAGAAGGTCCCCCAAGGGGTGATGAACATGGTCTTGTGTTGATCTTCTAGGGCAAGCAAGATTTGGTTATAACCCGAGAATCCATCCATGAGTGATAGCATCTCGTGACCAGCAGTAAGGTCAACCAGTTGATCAATATTGGGTAAGGGAAAGTCATCTTTTGGGTAGGCTAGGTTGAGGTCACAGAAGTCGTGCAAATGCGGAGTCCCCCTGTCACCTTAGTGACAGGGACAATGTTAGAAATCCAATGAGGATAATCAATGGGTAATATGAAGGAAACAGAAAGAAGGCACTGAAGCTCTTCTTTGATGAGAAGGGCAATGTGAGGGTGCATTTTCCTCAAGCTTTTGTTTGATGGGTTTGGCATCGGGAATGGTTACGATATTGTGGACCACTATGGTGGGGTCAATACTAGGCATGTCTACATAAGACCAAGTGAAAGTGTGGTTATGATCTTTGAGAAAAGAAGTGATGGCTTCCTGTTCAGCAGCATCTAAAGATTGACCAATCTTTAGGATGTGTGGGTCATCCTGAGTATGAATGTTGATCTCGATAGTCAATTCATTCAACATGGTTTGCATCTCAGAGGGTAACGACCGATGAATATATGAGTCTTCTGCACCAAGGTAGGTGAGTATAGATTCATCATCCTGACATTGAACGATGTTAATTGAAGGTGTATCATCATCGATCATTTTAGGATACAGGAAGGGAAGAGAGGAAGGGGCCTCGCCCTCGCGTTGATAAGTCAAAGGCCCCAAGGAAATGGTGTTTATGAAAAAAAAAGTTAGGAGGGATAGATTCTTGGATCCATCGACTCCGTCGGTGAAGGTGGTGATGAAGGTGGAGCGGGTGAAGAAGGTGGAGAAGGGCTGATGTCCTTGATGGGTTCAATGCAGGCTTGTTTGGTAGGTGGTTCAGGAAAGCCGATACCACTATGGTCGTTATGTTTTTGGGTGGTACATGGAATAATACGTATGGCGGCCTTGCTCATAAAATCCAAAACTGAAACCCTTCCATGCACATCAGTGCAGGAAGGTGTGGGAAAAATGGTGATTGGTGAGAGATTGGAAGTCAGCGGAAAATGGGTGGGTTTGTGATGGTGGTTTGGGTGTGTAAGTGGTAGTATCAAGTCCCCCATAGGTGAGACTGGTACGAAGGTGAGGAGGACCATAAAGGAGGCATTCTCCTATGTGGTGATCATAGCGAGGGTGTTGGTGAAGACTTCCGTACTCTTGTGGAGTAAGAAATGTGTTGACACTATATAGGTGGTACTCCCCCAGAGTGAGGCATTGAAAAACACCTTCTAAGGGATTAGTGGTTGGTATGTGGGTAGCTGGGAATAGATGATGTGTCAGAGGTTGATGTGGAGGTGGAGTTAATGGATTGGGAGGCTGATGGGTCAGCCGTGGAGGTTGTGGCAGCGGTAGAGAATGGAGGAGGCATGTGTGGTTGAGGTAGCAACTGTACTGGTAAGCGGAGGTGTAGGTGAAGTGGTGGTGGTCGCAGAGGTAGACGCCTTTAATGGGTATGAGCACATCATTGGGTCGGTAGAGCATGTTGCATGTTTTGAAAGGTGATGGATCAGCTGGGATAGTGTAGGTGTGCCCTTCATGCTCAAACTTTACACAATGATGCAAAGTGGAAGGAACACAACCCATGACACGAATCCAGGGTCTACCAAGCAATAAGTTATATTGGAATTCCCCCTCCAAGATGTAGAATAATTCTGGAATAGTGCGGGGGGCCCACGCGAATGTGGAGGATGAAAGTGCCTAGTGTAGAGGTGATAGCGTCATTGAATGAATGCAACATGACAGGATGTTTATGCATGTAATTGTCAGGTATGCGCATTTGAGTGAATGCATGGGATGAAATGATGTTAATGCTAGCACCCCCATCAATCATCACACGTCACACCTGTATGTCATCTAATGTGGATAGAGATGAAGAGAGTTGGGTCTGGGTCATTGTTTTGGTGTGGTGTGATCTCTTCCTCTGAGAAGCTAAGGGAGGCTACTTGGTGAATAGGGTGGGGTGAAGATGAAGGTGGTAATTTGGTGAGAGAGGCTACATGATGGGGTGTGATGATGGAGGCTACGGGTGTAGGGTCATTGGGTAAAACCTCAATAGATTGAAGAACCTCCATGAGAGCTTGACGATGGGATTCTGAGGTTTGGATGAGGTCATATAAGGACATTTTGAGGGGAGATTGGTGTAATTGTTTGAGCATGGTGTGATGTGTGACTCCATTAGAAATGGGGTATGTGGGGCCGCACGGATAGTGATTTTAGGTATGGGTGTAGATGGTATGTTGGGTATAGGATTGGTTGGTGGGTCAGTAACCTTTTCTTTACCTTTATCCTTCTGAGCATGGGTAGTGATGTGTATCATGTTGATCTGAGGGGAGTTGGAAAATGGAGAAGGTGTAGGATGAGTGGTATAATGACATGATGGGAAAAAACCTACCTGGAGGAGAAAATCCTTGTGAGGTGAGCTGGGCGCAACGACATTTGGGTGGTGGCGTGGCAAGTTCTTTGATGTGAACCATGTTAATTTCAAATCTTGGAGGTGGTTCTAGGAGCTGTGGGGGTGGAGGTTGTGGTTGTTGAGTGGGCAGTGTGGGAATGGGTGTCGGTGAAGCAGGGTCCTCATCGAGAAGGTCTTCATCATCAAAGTTGGCTTCTGGAGGACACAACTGGATAAGGATGGTTTTCAAGGCCTTACAGTTCTCTACATCATGCCCTGGCACATGATGGTAGGCACAAATTTTAGTGTCATCAAACCCTTTTGGCTTGGGTTTGAGGGGGTCATAAGGTCTGAGTGGCGGTAATGTAATGACAGAAGTCTCAAGGAGGTTGGTTAAGATTTTGGCATAGGACCCCTGCTAGTGGGTCGCAATGAGAGGTGAAAGTGGGTTTGGGTGTAGGTACGACTGATTGTTGAGGAATGGTCCTCGTAGGAGGGGGAATAGGTTGAGCTATGGTTTTGGGTGCTGGCATGGTCTTGGGTGTTGGTCATGTTTGTTTGGGTAGGGGTATGGTAGATGAATGGGCAGGAGGGTGTGTGGTTGTTTTGACTACCTTATTGGAGGGTAGTAGGAGTTTTGTTTTTGGGTTGCACCTTCTTGGGTAAAGGTGATATGGGTGTACGAGGTCTAGAAGGAAAAGTAGATGGGGGAAGAGGATGAGTTACCCATGGGGATAACAGAGGTGCTGTGAAGGTAGATGATGCGGGTCATGCAGGGGGTGTGAGAGACAAAGACTGAAGTGTAGTGGGTAGTGAAGAAGTTGTGGAGAGTATTGGAGGTATGGGTGGTAAAGATGCTGCAGGTGTGGGTGTAAGTTGTGTGGGTGCTTGGGTAGGTTAGAGGTTTGTGAGGAAGGGATGGGCTGTTGTGTTTTTGGTTTATTGACGGGTGGAGGTTTCTTAACCGTGTTGGGAAGGTTGAGGTCCTAAGACGGATGGGACAGGTATAGGTGTGATCGGCGTAGCCGGGCTATGAGGTCTATGGGTTTGGTTCTTCTATTTGGGTGCCAGAGTAGGTGTGGTGTTGACTTTGGAGGATGTAGCTAAATCTAATTTGATAGGTGGATGAGTAAGGCTGGTGGTTGGGGTGACCCCTAAGGTGGTAATAGGTTTAGTTGAGGAAGATGTTGTATGTGCAGGTTTGGGTTTAGATGTAGGTTTGGGTTATGGGTAAGGGTGTGTGTTGAGCTATGATGGGTGTCATGAAAGAAGTTTTGATAGAGGTAGTTGTGTTTTTAGTTGGATTGGTCGAAATATTTTTGGGTAGATAGTGGAAGTATCAACAAGTGACATCTGCATCTACGTTGAGACAAGAAGCAAAAGGTGCCCCCAAAGTAAGGCCCTATCCACATAATCTAAGTGATCAGCCAAACGTGAGAATGACATGTCTGTAGGTGGAGTTGATGAGGACCTAATGGAAATTCCCATAAAATGTGTCTTAGAGATAGGGAATTGGCTAGCTTCAGCTTCCGTGGGTAAGAGAGCCAAAAGTAGGTCTGCAGGATCTTGGGTAGCTGATGGAGAATGCTCACCAAGAGGTAAAGGTATCTCAACAGGGTCTGTGATAGGGGGAGGAGATGATGGGTGCTCCTCTATAGGTGGAGGAGATGATGGGAGCTCCTCTATGGGTGAGAGGAGGCAAATAAGTATCCTCTGTGAACTGAAGAAGTATTGTGGGTGTCAGTTCCCTAGGTGGAGAAGCCAAAGGTGAAATGGTCTCGATGTTAGCGGAAGACTCCTCCATAGGTGAGGAAGGAGGTGAAAGGTGTTCCTCTGTGGGTGAAGGAACAGGGGAGGTTGGTTCCGATGTGGAAGGAGGATTTTGGGCTAGAATCTCCTCTATGGAAGGAATATGGGGTAATTGGGAAGCAACAGGTGCATCACTAAAAATAGCGTGGACCTCGCGGGTATGGGTATCATGAGTTGAGGCCTCACCAGGTTTGATCAAACGAAGGGGCATGATTAGGAAATGGTTTCTTGAAGATGTGTAGGTTTTGGTTGGTAGGTGCGTTAGGATTATCCATGGTTAACTCACCTTTCTCGAGCATTTCTTGGACAATGTTTTTGAAAGTGATGCAATTTCCGTCACTATGACCCTTTACTCGATGATAGTTACAGAAGTCATGTTCTTTATACCATGTGGGCATGGGGCGAGCAGGATCAAAACCAGTGTGTGGTTTTATAGGTGGAAGGGTGATGGCCCTGACTTTGATAAGCTTTTCTAAGACAGAAGAGTAAGGCTCCCCAATTGGGGTGTATTTCTGTTGTTCTTGTCTAAATTGAAAAGTCTGGACGGGTGAGAGATTAGATGAGGGGGTAGCCTGATTTGATGGATGAGCTAGGCCGGCCTTGAGTACCACTATGTTAGCGGTGCCCTTGGCCTTTGAATAATTATTTTGTGGTTTGGAAGAAGAAGAGGTATCATTCGACTTGAATGTCAAATTCTTATTGCGTAATTGGATTTTCTTCTCTTCGATGGCGTGAATCTCTAACTTTCATGCCATGGTGAATGCTTCATCGAATGTTCGGAAGGTTTGAACCTACAGGGTTGGTGAGATATGTCTAGCACAAGCCATGTGAAGAGTTCAATGAGTTCTGTTTGTGGTAGTTGGAAGGTGAGTTGATTGATCAGGCTATGCCAACGAGTGACAAAATCTGCGATAGATTCATCCTCATACTGACACGTGGAGTATAGGTCAGTCATGGTAACCTTCTTGATGATATTGATGGAGAAATGATCCAAGAAGGCTTGGGCTACCTGATTAAATGAAAATATAGAGTGTCTAGGTAACCCACTATACCAATCTAATGCAGGTCCAGTCAGAGACATGGGAAAGGTTCTTAGGAGCAAAGCATCATCGTGAGTGATTAGGTAGCACCCATGTTTGAACAACTGCAAATGTTGTTGTGGGTCTTCCTTGCTATTGAAAGCGGTTGAATTTAGGCATCTCCCAATGTACGAGGTATGGATGAATAGGAATGGATGGGTGGATGGGCTCATTGCAAATCTCGTCGTAGGTGAGAGTGTTGTGGGAGCCAGAAACCGATGCCTCCAATGTCTGCATCTTGTCCAACATCAATTTGATTAGGTCATTGGTAGGTTACGATGATTGGGTGCCTCCTGTAGCATGAGAGGGTTGGTTTTGGGCATATAACGAGGGGTGACACTCTAGTATATGGTGTTGCTCCATGTAGGTAGATTGAGAAGGAGGTAGTGAAATAGGGGGTACATACCTAGAGTGAATAATAGATGAAACAAGAGGTTGCTGATAGTACGTATATGGAGGTGGAAGGGTCATGGTAACCCTAGTGGAAATGGGGGCTAATGATTGTGGAATAGAAAGGACAATGTTTTGAAAAGGGGTAGGGGTCACCGACACGGGAGGTGGTATTGTAGCTACGGGTATATGTGAGACCATAGGGGCATGGATGAGGTTGTGTTTTGGGTGGTTTTCAAAGGTATGGTGGATGTGGCGGGTGTCATGGATGTAGTAGACGTGGTAGTCATAGCAGGTATAGGACCTAGCTGTGAAACGACTAGGGGTAAGGTAGATGCAGGCAAGCACGGAGCCAGATGGGGCTAACGTAGGAGTGGGAGCGAGAGTCAGGGGGGATAGATACGGGCATGCCATATATCAACTGACCCGAGGCATCTCAGGTAGATGAGTGGGAAAGATAAAATTGAAAGGCGGCAGCGGTTTTGGTCAAGGAGTCATGCGAACTCCTCATCTCCGGTAGCGATAGTGATAGGTTGGATAGGATCCATGGTGGGTGATAAAATGGAAGGAGGTGAAGGACTAGGTGGGAGTGGTTGATAACTAGCGTGGAATATGAGTGCACTTGCTTGTCTTCTGGGTCAACACTATGTGAACCAGTACTGATCAGGATTGGGCTGGTTCTCTGTAAATGACACAGAAAAATAGTAGGGACAAGTGAAACAGGTGGTAAAAAGTGGATTAGGTACTAAATGTCAGTTGGCAAATGACATAGGCTAACCAATGCCAGTTAGGGTAAACTGATGCCAGTTATAGGTAACCACGGCCGGTCACTGTGGGAAATGGACAATGAGTGAAAAACAAGGTATACGGTCAAATCTGGCAGGTATGCCAAATCTGATGAGTTTTACAAGGCCAATGGGAATGATAGCAGTGATAGGGACTCTGAAAAGCTGAAGAAGATGAATAAAATGTCCTTTTTGGTAGGTTAACTAAAAGGACTTCGAACTGACACTAGTTTGGTATAACCGACGATGGTGAGAGGGTAACCGAACGACGGTTGCTGGACCGACACCGGTCACTGTGAAATTGAAATAGTGATGAAAGGAAAATGGTTGTGAATTAAAATCTGATGAGGAATCAAACCCAAAATTCTGAGAATGATGAGAATATGGTCCAAGCACACTCAGAAGAAGTCAGAATACACCAACTATGATGAGGAGCATGTGAGGAAAAACAAAAATAAATGAAGAGCGTGACCTCTCACCTCAAAATGCAAGCCAAGCAGAAACACTAAGAAAAATGCAATCCTAAGAGTGCCTTTTCTATTATGTTTGTTTCGCTTATGCTATTTAAGGACTGACTCATGAACTATAGAATATAATTTTTTGGTGAGGATGGCTTCCTACAAAGAAGGAGATCTAAAAGGTGAGGTTTCAGGTATGTTATGGTGGGGGCGGGCTTCACTATGAAGTATGACTCGACAGAGCAACGAGCTTGGGAGTACCTGCCAATCCTCATATCAGTGCGATCATTGACAAGCATTCCCAAGAAATATTTTGTTTAAGAATATGTATTTGTTTGGAATTTGTGCAATTTGGCAAGACTCAGAGAGAGAGAGAGATGTGCTTTTTACGATTCGTTTGTCAACCATCAGCTAGGAATGACTTCCAGCATATAGGTTACCCTACAATTAATGTGAGATAATGTAGATAAATCAGAATGCAATGCACTTATTTTAATCACAAATCGAAATGTGAAGTTGGCTGACTCAAATAGATGAAGAGGAAGAGGGATTCTCTTTCACTAAAATGTAGAAAAACACGAAGAAATGGTTCTTTTTAAGTATACCAAAAGAAAGACTTATTTTTAGAGAAAATAGAAAGAAAAGGTAGGTTACCAAGGAAGAAAATTAATGTGTATTCTTTTCAGAAGGGAAACAAACACACAACTTTTCCTAGGAATGAATACAATGGAAAGAACCCCAGAATGGGTCCCACCGAGCATGCCAAAATGTTTCACTTGATTCTTAGACATTTCTTTGAAATATTTACGAAATAAATAGGGTAATCGAGTGTAGGAGGAATACCTGTTGAAATGTTGGTTGATGGGTTGTTGCACATGTGTTGACTTCTTGAATCCACAGCTAATTGTGAGAGCATCCTTTTGGCTAGGAGGAACTACCTGTAATGAAAAGCAAGAGCACCAGAAAGAGTTAAACAATATGTGTAGTAAACTTCCTAGCGTGTGCTAGATTCCAGAAAGTGTGGTACTTCCTAGATGACTGCCATTCCACTGTTTAAAACAATTTAATGCAGGTAATAAAGTAAATAATTTTGTAATTGACATGATTTGGGTATCTCATCCAAAATACAATAAGAAATATCTCATCTAACAGGCTAACTTAAAATAAGATTTGAAGGTCAAGTAACTGGTTCTGGATCTCTGTAGGTTTAACAGAGGCCTAAGGTATGTCACATATGATTAAGGGTGATGCAAGAACAGGTGGATAGGTCACTGTTTTGGGTTGTACAGGTAAACACACAGATACTGATGCCGATTAAGGGTGACCAATGCCAGTTGGGGAAAACTGGTGTCGGTTACTGTGGAATACTGGGAATGCCACATAATGGGCTCTTGATTTTCCATTATGATTGCACGAGGATATTGATTGGTGGGAAGGAGGTATTACGCTGTTTGGGTGGGGTTTGGCGAGGTTTTAACGGGTATATGGAGGGGTGAGTATTAAAGGAGGTCAGTGAGTGGCTAGGGAAACAAAGAAGGACAATATAATGATGGAATACCAATGAACTAGAGGAGTAAATTATTCCACTTACTTAAAATCTGGTCCTAGGTGTATGTGAGTGATGAATGAAGGTACTGGATAAGGGGTTGAATGTTACTGAGGATCACCAAATGTTGGGAAGCTCCTACATGGGCTGTATGTGCATTCTCTTTTTGCTTGGTTGGATCAAAGGTGTGATGGGGTGAATGCTTGATGGTCATTGGATGATTGTTGGATGATTGTTGGATGCCTATGCAAGAGGAAATGTTTGATCTCCTTCCTTTCATCTCTGTTCTCACAGAATTTCGTTCTCAGAAGATGCGATATCTCTTAAGAATGTTGCCAATGTTTGTCCAACCTCCAAAATAATTTTGTTTTGGGGATTAAAAGGTGACTGACAACAATTTTTGCTTAACTGGTGATGGTTAGCGGATAACCGGCGTCGGTCAGGGTGGGATTTTCTAGGTTTACTAAACTAGGCAGATCCCCTTGATTTTCTGGGATCTCATGTCATTCACACCCCTGGATTAGACTAGAAGCTTCTTGTAAGCATGTGGGAATGTGGTTAGAGGGAATGTAGGCATTGATTTTTAGGGTTTGGGTAAGTCTTAGTTAGTAATGACAACTTACTAAGAATAGGTCTTAGGGTGAGTTGGCTTGATTAGGTGTCTAGGTGAGATGTATGTGTACATTATCCCTAATTATGATATTTAAATAATAAATATGGTGAGGATAATGAATTAATTTAATTAATTAAATTAATATTAGTGGAGTGAAGGGAGGCATGGCTAGGTTAATGTGATGAAGGGTGTTTGTTTGTCAAGGGATCAAAGGGGAGTGTGACCTAATTTTAGTGTCTATATTTTGCTTCTTTTTGTTGCGTAGCTTGTATTGGTAAGTGACGCTAACAAAAATAAGATGTGGTTGCCCCATGTGTGGGTGAAGGTGATCCCCCTCAAACCAAGAACTGACGAGGTAGTAGGTAGAAACGGTGAGTGGTTTGATAAAAGGTGAATGTGATATCTCTCAATAAGATATCTCTCAATAATGTTCCCAATGTTTGCCAACCTCCAAAATGAGGTTGTTTTGGGGATTAAAAGGTGACCGATGGTGGTTCCGGCTTAAGCAGCGAGGATTAGGGGTAACCGGCATCAGTCAAGGCAGGATTTCCTATGTTTACTAAACTAGGGAGATCCTCTTGATTTTCTAGGATCTCGTGTCATTAACCCACGGATTAGACTGGAAGCTTCTTGTAAGCATGTGGGAATGTGGTTAGAGGGAATGTAGGCATTGATTTTTAGGGTTTGGGTAAGTCTTAGTTAGTTATGGCAATTAACTAAGAATAGGTCTTAGGGTGGGTTGGCGTGATGAGGTGTCTAGGTGAGATGTATGTGGAAATTATTCCTAATTAAGATATTTAAATAATAAATATGGAGAGGATAATGAATTAATTTAGTTAAATTAATTAAAGTAATATTAGTGGAGTAAAGGGGGCCATGGCTAGGTCAATGTGATGAAGGGTGTTTATTTGTTGAGGGACCAAAGGGGAGTGTGACCTAATTTTAGTGTCTACACCATGATTGCACGCACAAGTGATGAGGTCATGAATAACATACTGGGTAATGGCTACCTGTTGATGAACTTCAGATTGTGTGGTAAACAAAGTGTCATAAATTTGGTCCTCCAATCGAGCGAGGATGCCACGCTGAATATAATTAATATTAGGGTGAGGCCCAGGGTGAGGTGGATGCCCATATATAGGTTGTGGTTTGGATGGTCTAGGGGAAGGTGGACGGCTCTTAGAGGATTGACTCTACGCTTGTTTCCACATGAAGAGGACTTAGGAGAGGGGTGTCTGCTACGTATGACCCGATAGTCGACATTGGTATGTGAGTAGTAAATGTGATGTGAACAATATAATGGGGCTGAGGTATAAGGTTGTGTAGCCTTTTAAGCTTGATATCATCTCACCTCATCTTCAAGCTTTTTCATATGCTTCTTGTATGGTCTATAATCAGACACATCATGTCCCAAATCCTCATGCCATGTGAAGTATGGATCTGCCCCAGAAGATGGAGGAGCCCTAATGGAAAGGGGTAAGGGATGATGCAAGTGATCAGTGTGGGTGATCAAGAGTGAAAATAATAGTGAAAAGAGATATGTATGTCATAAAACCAAGAAGATGGGAGCCGTCCCAAGGAGTTGTTGGAAGAAAATTGAAGTAAACTTCAACAAGGAAGAAAGTGATAAGGACAAAGAGACCTTTTAAGAGATAAGAGATCCTCTTGAACACAAAATAAAGTGTGTTGAAAAATGTGATTATATAGGTATGAAGATGCAAGATACACTCCATGAAAATAAAGAGGTAAGTAAAATTCAAGAATCCATGATCAAGGAAAAAGGTAAACAAGTTGCTTTGAATATTTTGGATGATGGTGTATTTAATGAGTCTAATGAAAGTGATGACGAGTTCATTAATGAATCATGTGAAAAATTGATCATGGAAGCTAATATGAAGCAAGGATAATGCTCTCAAGAAGCCAAAGAAGAAGGAAATGGACAAGTAGTCCCCAATTTTGATGAGGAAAATTGTAAACTAGGTCCTAAATTTGATGAAGAATATGATGATATAGATGATGTACTATTGAGTGAAGAGATGAAGAGGATAGAGAATCTATTGAATAGTTTAGGAGGGATGTATAAAATTTTATATAAGAGTAAGATTATCAATGATCAGATTGAAAATGACTTGAGACATGAGAAAAAGATAATGATAAAGGCATATTTGAGAAAAGTGCTTGAAGAAGCAAAGGAAGAAGAAGGAGATCATCAATAAGAAAATAATTCAGGTGCTATATGGCCTAATGTTTTTGAATATAACCTTTCCTTTGACATTTTGAATGCAAGCCTAAGATTTATGAGGGTGAATGAAGTACATAACTCCATGAGAGAGCTCTTGAACCAAAAAGATATTGAAGACATAAAAGACATGAATGCTAGTGAAACATGGGACATAGAGTTTTGAAAAATGATAAAGAGATAAGGATGAACACATACCCGAGAGAGAGATAGGATAGGAGAGAGAGAGAGAGAGAGAGAGAGAGAGAGATCGCTATAGAGAGCGCTAGAGAGAGAGAGATAGGAAGAGAGATAGAGAGAGAGAGAGAGAGAGAGAGAGAGAGGAGAGATATAGTAGAGATAGGAGATGATAGATAGAGATAATATATATATAAAATGAGAGGATTAGATAGATAGAGATAGATAGAGAGAGATATAGAGAAGAGAGAGAGAGAAGAGAGATAGAGGAGAGAGGAGAGAGAGAGAGAGAGAGAGAGAGAGAGATGAGAAATAGAAGATATATATATCTATAATCTATATATATATATCTTAATATCTCCATACTCTCTGCATATATTATATCTATCTCTATCTCTTCTGCTCCTATCTATCTCTATCGAGATGATATCATATAGCTATAGATAGTAGATCTCATCTCTCTTCTTATCTCTATATATATACTCGCTATATTACATCTATCTAATCTCTATATAGATATATAATATATATAGCATCTATCTTTATTCTCTCTCACTCTCTAGATACGATCTATTATATATAGAGCTATAGCTATGAATAGAGATATATCGATATCGATATATCTAGATATCTATATAATATATATATAGATATATATAGTAATCTATAGTACTATATAGATATAGATAGCTATATAATATCTATATTCTATCTACTATATTTCTAAATTATTCACTACACTACCTTTAACAAGTTCAAATCATTTTCACTACCCAGGAGTATGATTTCAATGAATATTTGATCGTTTGACATGTTTTAGTATCATTTGTCTAAGAGTGTACTGAGTTTAGTTTCCCTCCATTTCTTTATATTCAAACCTCAAATTGCATGTAACTTCCTTAAGGAAGGTAATTATAATGTGTAAGTGTGGTAAAAGGGTAATTTTATGGTGATTAATGGAAAATAAGGCCATATGGGCCATAGAAACACATAAGATCTGATAAGAATGAGTTTATGGAGAATTTTAGATGGGTTCTTATCATGTTTGCAAGGTTGGGTGGTTGTTAAACCAAAAAGGAGATGTTGAGGAAATTGTGGGAATTAGTTTAGGGAGCGAAGTTGGAAAATTAGTCATTTTTGTGAGAGGATTTCGAGTGGAATGATACAACGAATGTATTTTGATTCTCTAATAGGGATAATGGATGTGTGTGATGTTTAAAGACAAAATTTAGAGTTTTTGTGTATTTACATTATGTTTTGCTAGTTTGTTAAGGGTAGACTGTAACATGACAACAAGGTGGAAAAATGACAATCCACGTACAAGGCTTCCATACACTTTTCCAGTAAAAACTAGAGATAGAGGAAGTAAATATAATATGAAATTTTTTTGTTTGGAGTATTGAAAGTCAAAATTGTAGTTTTTATGTCCATTTTTGTGTTCTTGGTATCAAACTAGGGGATATGTGTAAAAAGAGTTCTAACCAGCCAAATTGGATGAAATTATGGATTCTTGGTGGGTTTTTTTTTTCTAGTTTAAGTGTGAAAAATTTCAGGTTCAGATCACTAGTTTAGGTGCCCCATGCAGCTACCCTCCACCCAATCGATCTAGATGTAGTCATAAAGTGGATTCTTCATGCACTAAAAAGGTAAGATCTATACTTTATGATATGAAATTGATAAGTAAGAATATAGAAAGGTTTTAGAAGGTATTGGAAGTGGTTTAAGGGTGTAGGTCAACTATCTTGCCTCTGATGTAATTGACAGTTCTCATTCATACATAGTTAGTGACCTACGGAGGAAGGTCAATTAAAAAAGGAAGTAGGTTATACATGTTGAGTCCCATTATGAAACTTGGCATGAATGATGAAGGCATAAATGGGTGATCATAAATATTTATAATTTTCCATGAAATCCTTTCAATTTAAAGTTATGATTGAATTTTCATTATGCCAGGGCTGGTAGGAAGGTTATGAGCTAGAAAAGTAAGTTTGAGGTTCGAGAGGGAAGATGAATGAGATAGGTTATAAAAATTGGCATAAAACTTATTGATGATAAATGGTATTTGGGGGAAGGTTTTTATTTTTTTATAGGTATGCTTGGATTGCTCCAACTATGGATCATTGAAGAGCATTATTCTCAAGAACACTAGAGGGTAGTTTTGGGACAACAAGGATAACATTTGCACAAAGTTTCCAATTGACACAAAATTTGGACTGTAGGATGTTTACACTATTTTCCAAGTGGGTTTTCAATAATTTTACCATTAGAGGAGTTTTGGTGCTATTTTTAGTGAAATATTAGTTGGACTTCCCTGAAGGTTTGTAATTTTGTCTTGAGAGAAAAAGGTATTGTGATCTAATGTTGTCTTACATTATGGTCTAAGGGTGATGATAAAGGGATTGTGATTTAGGTACAAATCATGGTGAAGGTTCATTAAGCTTACAAATACACCAATGATACAACACAGAAAGGATAAGGAAAGTAACCAAACACCATATTCTAAGATGATTGAAACAAGAAGAATGACTTCTACAATTAAGAGGATCATGCCATAGACTAATAAAATCAAATACATCCTATTAAAGGTATAGATGTATAGTAGGAATCAAGGTAATACAAGAATTCACCACAAGAGGAATGAGGATATTAAGAGGAAGAAATTTGTCCTCAAGCATTAGTTAGAGGTTACATGGATTGGCCTATCGACACAAATTTACGTATAAGTGAATGTCATGGGTATAACCTCAAACATTTATTTATCTAAGTTATCAAGCTAATCTAGATGTTACACCAAGGGTTGGAATTTATACGTCCCCTTTTGTTGGAAAGTATCATAATTCTAGGGATTTGGGTCACCTTGGATTTTATAGATTGCCCCTTGGCATGCAAAGTTAACACATTAATATGTTGAAGAGGTGACCACAAGCATGATAGGTACAAGGTTGACCAAAGAGAATGTTGTAGGATAAGGGAAAGTTAAAGACCATAACCTTCACACACACTTTCCTAGGAGGAATGGTTATAGGAAGCAAAATATAAACCATGGGTGACATTTTTCGATGATCATACCCTTGGAAAGTAGTACGTGTCGTATTAAGATTGCTATGGAGTATCCTAAGGATTTCTTGAAGTTTAGAGAGGCTACCAAGTGCCATAACCTTCATTAATGAGGGCACACCTGACTGTGTTCAAATCAATTTGTATGGAAATAAAGATTGAAGGATTGTCTACGCATAGAAAGATTTCATATAGAATCATGGATGCTATGGGAAAAAGGACAAAAGTTTGGACATCATTGGTTCAATCCGTACAAATGGATATTTCCTTGCACTGATGATGAATAATTTATTCCAAGCCATGAAGTGTAGGAGACTACCCCAAAGTAGGAGGGAAGGTTATGTTCATATCAAACAATGCAGTGATGAGACGCTCATGATGGTGAGGTGACATACACATGATATCTAAGAAGGACATTAATCCAGGAATATGAGAAATTTCTTGTAAATGATCCCACTCGTCATGGCTGATTTGGGCAGTAGGCTAAGAGTGTTTGGAATCCTAAAAAATAGGTTCAGAAGGAGGAGTAATTAGAGATACTTCAGAAGTAGTTGTTTTCTTATACTTGACACCATCATACCGACCAAAGGTGTATGTGGTTGGAATAATAGTTTTAGATTCCTTCAGCCCTATGGAAGTTTTTTTACAGGGGCCGATGGTGTCTATAGAAGATGGGGTTTTAACTTTAAGAGTCTCATTTTGGAAGACATAGGGATAAATGGATCTATGGGTCATAGGCTGAAGTGATTGAGGGTGTTCTTACTCTATATATGTTATCACATGTCTGACATCATTTATGGCCACTGTGTTCTTAGGAGGATAGTCAATATCAACCATGTTTTCTGTGGTGTTTTCTGGTTTCTTGGATATTTTTCTTAAACTATGATTTGACATAGGGTGAGAGAAAATTTTAAGTTCTTCATTGAATTGATTAAGGGAATTATGATGATCTTTTTGTCTTTGAGCATCGTGAGATTTGAATTATTTAGTCATGTGCTCTCTAGATATGTCCTCATGGTCAAATTGAGGGCCTCAAAATAAAGTAATGAAAACCTGCGGAGGGCATGAAAATTATCATGAGAATGACCACAATTGGCATGCCACCCAGAAAATTTATTTTCATCATGCCATTGAGGGATGAGTCAAGAAGGATCAAGGATATGACTAAATGGTTTAGGAAAAAGATTTCTCAAATCATCCATAGTTAATGGTTGATAATAGGTAGGTTAGTTCTTAATGTTATTAGCTTTTTGGTCAATAGAAAAGAAATTCCAATTTGCAGAAGCCATGGGAGGAAGGGTATCTGAGACCTCGTCATCCATGTCATTCTTATTATTTGATTTTTGAAGTATTTTTACATGTTTAGTTGTTTGGGTCTTAGGAGGAGCCTTCTCAAACTCCCTCATGAGGAAAACTATCTTTTTACTTGTTCGAAAGCTTCATCTAGGGAGGTAGGAGAAAAGGACTTAACCTTATATAGAAGGAAAGGTTCTAAGGCTCGAAGGATGAGTTGGAAAAGACTATCATTTGACATATTGTGTTCTTCCTTAGTAGATAAAGTTTTCCAATGTTTGATGAACATTTGAGCTGATTCATTTTCATGTGTTTGCAATTAATTAAAGCATTAATTTTATTTTTAGGTAAGTCATGGCATTGAAACTCATTAACTAGGGCTGTCACCAGAGATTCTAACTCCACTATGGCCTTAGGGGGTAAAGTGTGATACTAGTCCAAATCATCTTTTGTAAGAGTCTTAACGAAGAGTTTAGTGGAAATGTAAGGATTGAATTTGATCCATTATTTATAAAGGTTTCCAAAGGCCTTGATGTGTAAAGTAGGATCGATTAACCCATCATATGAAATAAAAGGGGAAATTCCTCCAATATCCATAATAGCAATGTAAGGTGCTAGTAGATCTTATTGGACTACCCTCAAGACATTTTTGTGAATGGGATATTGGGAAATAGTTTCCCCATTAGGTCCAATGGGTAAGGGCGGGGGAATTTCTTCCTCATATCCCATGTTAGGATGGTCAACCATTTAGACCATATTGGTTTACATTTGAAGGAGTTGGGCCACAGTGACGATTAACTCCTGACTCATCTTGTCTATGAGCTATAGGATAAGATTAGTGGGATCAGAAGTAGAGGCATTTACAAATGATCCTGCCATTGTAGCCTTCCCGTTATCCACTCTATCATCAAGTTGCTTGAATAAAAAGTCATGGAGATGTTTAGGAATTCATGACTCAGGTTCCACTTTGTATTGAGGAAACTAATCAAGGAATTTTTGAATTTCAGGGGGAAGGTCATAGATGTCCTCAATTTGAATCTCTTCTTCTTCCTAACCCGAGACATTATTTTTGCGAGTATTATACTTTTTCCTATTATCTCCTACCACACAACAGTCTGAATAGAAAGGAAAGCGTGATGCTGGATAATTAGTTTTTTAAAGTGACAATTCACTAAATTTAGATATCCCTAGGCCAAGATACTCCATGATGGAGTGCTGACCAAGATGAAGCTCAGAAAAATGGGCTACTAACACAGTTGGTCCTATAAATAGTGTTGTTATCCATTTTTACCCCTCGGGGAAAAATGGAAAATAGGGGATAGTTAGACCTAGGCACTAGATAGGACCACCATAGGTAAAATCTAGATTACAGGTCAATTTTCATACTTAGGGAGCACTTACAAGGTTTCTGGGAAGATTCAGGTTCATTCTAGGCCATTCTGGGTTCAAGAGCTCCATCACAGTAAAAACAGGCTCCTGTGCCCACGTTCAAGAAAAAATGGGAAAGTTAGTTTTAGGGTATTTTATTGCCCCTCCATGGCCTCTGACATCAATTTTTTTTGAGAAATTCCCAAGAAAATTGAAAAATGGGTTTAAAATGCCCAAGAGGGATCAAAATGGGGACTGAGCTAAAACTATCTCAGCGAGCTCATGACTTGAAAAGGTGGGCCGAGTTGAAATATAACACGAGAGATATCATAGTAGCTTGGTGCTAGTGAGATCATTGTGTGGGAAAATGGTAGGTTGAATGCCCAACTTAGGTAAGTTGGGTTCAATTCATCACGAGGAACTTGGCCCATGAGCTCGGGGTGAGTTCGATGTGAGAGCTCGGTTGCATCACGATGTGTAGGGAAAAGTTGAATGTTAGTGGATAAATATATGTTAGGGGTGGATTTGGGTTTGTATCCACATGAAGTGTGGAGCAACGAATGATGAAGATGCGAGTTGGGTTCTGAACCAGACTCGTAAGGGGAGCTCGATGTATGTGTTGGGGTTTGTTAGCTCGAAAACATTAGAGGAATTAATGTCAGTAGTGTCGACGTTCCCGGTTAGGAAAAAATGTCATAAGAACATGAGGTAGGAACATGTCAGAGGGGCAAGTTGGATCGACACATATGGGAAAATTGAAGATCAAAGCAGGCACAGGCTCGGAGATGCACATGCATCATGCACATCTCACCACCAATACAAATGCAAAACAAAACCCCACCTCCGAAACACACAAAGCAAGAGCCAAGTTAACTTGGTAGGTGGGGCAGTTGAGAATATCAATGCGGGTATGTGAAATTGGTTGACTTGCTCAATGCATGACTCGGTGGGCTAGAGCCACAAGGCAAAAAATCAACCCACACTCAAACATGCATAACTTTCATCCATGACCTCAATTTTTAACAAAATTACACTTGTTGGAAAGCTAATTAAAAACCACACATCATGAGATGATAAAAATGATAAATTAATGCATTAGATGGGTGAAACATCATGATGAAGTTGCAGGAAAATGGAGGCCCTACCCAGGTGCAGAAATGAAATGATTGAAGGTATAGAGGCCATTCCTTTCACAAGGTAGGGTACATAAGGGTATGTGATGTGCAAGTAAATTCATCACTATTACAGGTGCAATGATGAATTTTAGAAGTGGTGGATGTAATGTTTTGGATTTATCTCCTTCTCCCTCATCATTTCTTCTATAAAATGTAAAGGGGTTGCATATTTCAAAGAGTTGGTCATTTTTCTCCTCCAATACACCCCTACTCTTCTCAGATCTTGGGCTTCAATAATTTCAATCCAAACACTATAATCGACTCATGCCTTCCCCTATCTCATGATGTACTGTGTAAATTTCAAGGAGCAATGAAATCATGTTTGTGTTAATTTTCTATCTTTGCATGATTTCAGTGTTTCATTTTGCCTCTCTTTATGAATAAGGTGGTTGTGCATATTTCTTGTTTCATTGTAGAGTTTGGGTGTTTTTTGATTTTATGGGAATGGTGAATGTGTGCAATCTGGTCTATGGTGCATAACCACCCTCTCCAAGTTTATTCCTTCACTATTATTTGGGTTGGGAATCTATTTAATGCTCCTTTTCTTGGTGTATCACCGCTTCTAGTGTAGATTTTATTTCATGTATTTCTCTCCCTGTCTCCTTGAAACATTTGTTTAGGTGTAGGTAGTCTTTTTCTTGCATCAGGAGTAGTTTTGGCAAGTAACATTAGGAGCAGGAGCTGGCCTTCTCTGGAGGGTTATATAAAGTTTCGCATGTCCCATAGCTTAAGGGATGAACGCATGATGTGAAATCACGCCGAATGACCCATCCAAAACTTGGCCATTCGAGGGATGTTGTGATTTTTCTCTAACATTTTTGGCACGTCTGATGGGACAAAGAAGTTAAGATTATTAAACGATGTGTTCTTTGATCTACACCTCTAACTTCATCAAGATTATTGTGCTCTTGGTGGAGGTTCTCAGCTTTGAAGGCATCTACAGGAATTTAGGAGTTCAAGAGGTGAAAACATTAAAATGACTAAATCCTTTCATTTTGGGATTTCATGCATGAAAAACAAGTGCCAAGTCCTGAATCCTAGTGTTTTGGGTTTTGGAGGTTGAAGAACAGGTCCCAAATCATGAAATATTTCATTTTAGGTTTTGAAGGTTTCATTGCATGGGCATATTCCCAGAAGGTGTATTTTGGGTTTTCATAGGTGCAAAACCTATCCCAAGTTCTGACACAAGGTGATTTGGGTTTCACAGATTTCATTGCATGACCTAAGTTCCACCTAGTGTATTTTTGGGATTGACAATTGCACAACAACGTCTAAAACCTGAAAGAAGGTTGTTGTCGCCCTCAAAATAGCCCCCTCATTTTAAATTCAAATTGAAAATTTTTGAGCTCACATCCTCTAGAAGTGTTCAGGTAAAGTTGGAAGTCCTAAAAGATACAAAAATTCATGCTTTGAAGTTGTTTAAACTCTCCAGTCTGCATGTTTTGATAAATTTTCTGTTTTCCTATCTGGATGCATAAAATTTTTATTGTTTTCCTCATTTGAATGAAATTTTTAATATTTCTATGGCCATGGATTGTCTAACCTTGTATTGTTTTCAATCCCTTGGTTTGCAAAAGAAATTTGAAAATCAGGCGTAAAATGGTGGAGTTTTCTTCTTCTCTGCATTTTTCCACAGTCGTGAATGATGGGAATTTTCTTCCCTATCAAATTTTGGCCCCATTATCCATGGGTACATGGACATATCTAATTGGAAGTGGGTCGGTAGAGAAATTTGAGGTTTTGAACCTTTTGGTAAAAAGGGCTAAAATTCATAAAATGAGCTGCAGCCCCGATCACGCTGTGATGAAAAAGTCAAATGTTGAGCCCACAGTGAAATTCAAAGCGGGGAGGTGGAAAGGCAGATCCTTTTTGCATTTTGAGGCATGGTGGTGAAAAGTAGAAAAGTCATAAAGTGACCCACAGCCCCGATCATGCTATGGGGAAAAAATCAAAGGTTGAGCCTACATTGAAAGTCAAAGAAGGCCGTCGGGGAGATTTGAGAATTTGAGCCTTGTTTTCATTAAAGGGGCTTAAAGTTAAAAAGTGACCCATAACCCCGCCCACACCAAGGAAAAAGTCAAATATTAAGCCTGCATCGAAGGTCAAAGTGAGGAGGTGGGCCAAAAAATCAATTTGTGTTTTTGAGCCTGCATTAAAAAAAGGTAAAATTATAAAAGTGACCTGCAAATCTGTCTTCACTCAAGTAAGGCCACATGTCAAGACCATATCAAAAGTGGGTGAACGAACCAAAAATGTAAAAATGCCAAATATCTATAAAGTCACAAAATACAAAAGGAATCCTCCACACTCACTCTAATAAATTTATCCCACGTGGATGACTCTGGTTTAAAGTTTTAAAGGCAAGATGAAAGGTTCAACTTCAAAGTTACAAAATGAGTGTAACAGCTGCATTATGAAAAGTCTGGTTTTTTTCACCATTGGTGTTTCTTTGATGAATCAAGAATCTGAACATGGATGCAAATGATTGAAAAGATTGATTTCTTGCTAAAAAAGAAGAATTTGTAACCATTTCTTGCAAGATATTTAATGGATTCTTCATGTCATTGTAAAGGGGCTTGGCAATTGATCTTGTAAACTCACGAGTACATTGTACTTAGAGAAAGCAAAGGAGATAGCCATTTTCTTCTACTTTCCTCCATTCTCAAATTTCTTCCATTCCCACATTATGTATAAATTTTTTTTGTTTAAGCATCAATACAAGAAGAAGGATTTTGTAGCCTCTTTGATAAGGAGATTTCAGAAACTTTGAGTTCACAATCTTATCTCATCTTGTTGCCATTTGTAGTGTTGTTTCTTCTCATAAATGCATGTGTTGAAGTTTCTAACTAGTGTGTGCATAGGAATTTGATTTTCTACCTACAACATTAGTTCTCCTACCTCTTTTATCACTCCCTTTCCCACCTTCATAGAACAATTCCCCCCTAGCAAGATAATTGCAAGCATTTGCCATAAGGTCAGTGGAGTGCTCCTGTTGGATCCTTGGTCGAAAGGCCACCATAGAAATCCACCTTTTCACATACATGCATACACTGGCAGCTGTATTGGTTAAGTAGAGGGACTTAGATTCCCAGAGCGTTGGCAAGGAATTCACAAGTTTTTCCACCTGAAAAATTTCCTCACCAACAGTTTATTGTGCCCACCGTGGGGCAGATTTGTAGCATCTGCACCTGAATGCGACCGCAAGGTCAAAAAATTCAAAATTTAAAAAAAAAGAGATTTTTTTTCTGGAATTTGAATGGCTATATGAGCCACATGGATTCAAATCATGGCTATTATGGGAAAACCTCCTGTTGAAATACCTAAATTTCTCTTCCACATCCAAGAAGACATTGCTTCAGATTTGAGGGAAGCTATCTGACATAATAGACAAAGTGCCAATCACTACTTCATTGCCATGAGAATTTTGGACCTTGAAGAAGAATGCGCTACTGAATTGGAGAGACAAAGACAAATTCCAGCACTGCAAAGAAGAGCATAGATTTTCAAGCTTGCGGATAGAAGATACACTCGGCAACAGAGACAAGGAGGACAAACTGATCCCATTTTTGAGGAACTTCAAAGGAGATAAGAGCTACTCAAGAATCCAGAGGCTTCCTTTTCAAGTAACTGGTCACGTTGGGAACCTGAGTGTTGCCAATCCTTTGGATGGTGAATTTTTATACATCAACGAGAACCTTGTAGATTTCACTGACATGGAGACCAAAGAAGAAGCTAGAGAAAGAGAGGTGAGAGCCAACGAAGAAATAAGAGTTAAACTCAAAGAAATCGAGAGACTTCAAGCTGAGGAAGATGAAAGAGTAGTAATAGAATCCATAGCCTTAGTAAGGTTGGAAGCTAGAAATAGAAATAGAATGGGGGATCATGATCATGAGTGTGAACGTGATCGTGAGGCCCATAGGCCTAATGTACCATGGGGAGGAAACACCAGTCCACTGGCTCTTGCTCAACCACTCCATGAGCTACCAAGAGGCTCAAGAAAGAACTTCCCAAAATTTAGAGGGGATGGTTCTCAACTCCCTGAAGAGCATGTAGCAAACATTTATCACTGCTTGCAGTGTGTTAGGTGTTGAGGATGAAGATGTGTCAGTCTGACTCTTTGTGGAGTCACTTCAAGAGAAAGCTGTCGAATGGTTCTACATGCTACCCTCGAGGTCTGTCACCTGTTGGGAGGATATAATAAGTGCATTTAACATAGGTTCAAGAGCACAAAATATTTTTAGGATCTTTTGGTCCAATTGGTACAAATGAAGAAAGAAACCTCTAGAGTCAATGAGGGACTTTGTAGCAAGATATGATAGAGTGATAAGAAGGATCCCTGAAGATGTGGTGCCTCCTGAAAATAATTTGAAGAGGTTTTTCATTAGTGCTTTTCTTATCAGAAGTAGGTTTCTTCCTTAGAAGATCCCAACCAAGAACATTGAGGGAAGCCTAGGACTATGCAATAGAAACTGATGATGATCTAATCCTTTCTGGAAAGGTGAAAGGCCCCAATGGAAAGCAAAAGGGTCAGAATTCAAACTCTGTCACCACAGATCTGATGTTCCAAAAAATGGCAAATGAATTGGTTTCCTTGAAGAAGTAGCTATCTCAGATCACAATGTAGAATGCTTCAACAAAACCAAACCCTCCAGATAGGCCAAGGATTTCTCCACCTCCTTGTCAGCTTGTTCTTGAAGCACCACCAGCCAATGCCATCTGTGACACCAAAGAGCTAGAGGAGGAAGCAAAAATTGATGAAACTGAAGAAGAAAATATGGAAGACTATGAAAATTATCTTGAGGTCGAGGAAGTTGATATGCACAATGGCCTAATTGAGTACGTTGATGATGAAGATGAGGATGATGAAGAAGCTCCAGGTTTCTCATGTGTTATTTTCACTTGTGCACAATCCAAGAAATGTGGTTCATCCTCAACGATTACAGTAAAGGATAAAAATAATAAAGAAGATTCTCCTCCAGAGGTCACACAAAATAAAATCATCAGCAGAGGATCACCATTACCACCTTCTATGGATTCATCCAAAGAAAAACCAGACTCACTGGTTGTCAGGGATCATGCTACTATGCCAAGTAAGTCATCTAATTTTTCTCCCATCTCAAAAGTTACTAAGAACAATTCTCCTTTAAATGTTGTTCCTACAAAAACATCAAAGGTTCAATCAAAAGCTACACCCTCATCCCCTTCCAAGCCAATTGCTACACCCGAAAAGGAGAATTCAACACCCAAAGTAGCAAAGCCTCTACCATGTAAATCTTCCTCCATTTCCAGAACCTCTTCCTCGCTCACCATAACCCCATTTGACTTTGTGGAACATGCAAGAAAAACCAAAGTCCAGCTCTCAGAAATAGAATACCTACAAACACACCCTGCCCAGTTTGATAGGTTCATTAATACAGTTCATGGTGGTAACCCTGTATCCTCAAGTCCTAATTCTAAAGGCTTACTGACCACACCATCCACACCACCTTCCCAAAACATGCTAGCCCTCAGTGCCTCCAAAACCAACAGGGTTGAACCTTTTTACCTATCACTCCTCATTAAAGACTTCCAACTAAATAATTGTATCATAGATTCTAGAGCCTCAGACAATGTGATGCCAGCCAAAGTTGAAAATTCTCTAGGCCTCACCTTGACCCGGGTAAATGGCACTTACTACTCAATGGAATCCAAACAAGTGCCATTGGTAGGAAGAATCAAAGATGCACAGGTCACACTAGCTGATTTTCCTAGACAAGAAGGTTCTCCTAACCATACTGGTAGAAGACATCCCAACATCCTTTGGTATGCTATTGAGTAGGAGTTTCTGCAGAGACCTGGTTAGAGAGATAAAAATAGAATGGTCATCTGTAACTATCCCAGTAAAAGGTGAGATGAATAAGTTGATACCAATAAGAAAGATGAAGTTCATAGTACGAAAGTCTGATGATCTGAAAGCAAACATTCTCTTTCAAGATTGTGGGCTAGGAAACTACTTCCTCACATCAAAAAAAGAGGAGAACTTTCCACTTCTCATGGAGGAAGAGGAAGATCAAATTTGGAAAATGGAATTTGATGGTAGTCATTCCAGTGCAGGCTCAGGATCTGGTGTAATATTGTACTTTCCTTCCAATGAGTTGTACCCATTTACCTACAAGATGTAATTTGATAATACAAATAACACTACAGAGTATGAAGCACTACTCTTAGGAATGAGTGTAACAAAGGACACGGGAATCAAGAAAATGAGATGCCAAGGTGATGCAGAGGTTGTAGTAAATCAGGTCCGCCAACAATATCAGGTGAAGAATCCAAGACTCTGGCATTACAGAAATAGAGTGTGGGCTTGCATTGAATCTTTTGATGCATTTTCCATTGAAGCTATTCCAAGGGAACAAAATGAAAAGGCTGATTCTCTTGCAGTGTCAACTTCCCTAGTAACACCTCATCCTTCTTTTGGTAAAGACAAAGTGACCATTGAAATGGTATTCAAGGCCTATGTGTACCAGACAATGCAAATCATTGGCAAGTCTTCAATGATGATAACCAAATTCTAGCCTTTTTAGAGAAAAGGGATAATTTCAATAATCTCTTCTTCGAAGGAGGTGAAAATCCACACCGAGAAGCAGTCCCCAAAGAAGAGAAAGAAGGAATTGAAGGGATTGGTGATGAGGGAGTAATCAAATTGAAAGGGAACAAAATTCCCAAAGGCCTAGTCTCTTTAGAAGACCTCTTTGATAAACATGACAGATTCATTCAAGAGAAAGAAAAGCAATCTTCTCGGTGCCCAGCTTATTTTGATAAAGAAAACATTGGTACCTCAGAGGAGCCAAGGATGGTCAATATTGGAAAATGTTGCTCTCCTGAAGAAAAAAGAAGGTTTGTTGCATTACTCAAGAAATACTCAGATGTCTTGGCCTACTCTTATGATGAACTCAAATCCTTCCAGCTAAAGGAAATGCATCACTCAATTCCTTTGAAGCAAGGGTGTTAATCCCTTCAGGTAGAAACAAAGGTCGTACAACCCAAAGATTGCTGATACCATCAAGGAGGAGGTAACGAAGATGCTTAATGCAAGGATCATCTTTCCCATCCACCATTCAACGTGGGTGGCTAACATTGTGCCAGTGTGGAAGAAGAATGGTGAAATAAGGATATGTGTAGATTTTCGCAACCTTAACCAGGCATCACTAAAGGACAATTATCCTCTTCCTATCATGGACCATATCCTACAAGCATTCACTAGATCTGAAATGCTTTCATTACTTGATGGATTCTCAGGATATAATCAAATCAAAGTGGTAGAGAGGACCACACCAAGACAACCTTTACAACACCTTGGGGCAAGTTTTGCCTATAACAGCAGAATGCCTTTTAGCCTAATCAATGTAGGAGCTACATTCCAAAGGGGGATGGATTTGGCCTTTCAAAGATCTGAAGAATTACATTTTCATATATCTTGATGATCTCATAGTATTTTCAAAGAAGAGGGGAGATCATATCTATCACTTGGAACAAGTACTTGCAAGGTGTAGGAAACATGGCATATCACTAAATCCAAAAAAGTGCATTTTTGGAGTCACAGAAGGAAAGTTATTGGGGCACATTATGAACAAACATGGAGCACACATTGATCCTGAGAGGATTAGATCCATTCAAGCATTAGCCCTTCCCACAAGCAAGAAAGGAGTTCATTCATTCTTCAGAAAGGTGAACTTTCTTCATTGTTTTGTGCCTGAGTTTGCTAAGTTGACGAAGCACATCACTTCCATGATGAAACCACAAGAAAAATTCAAATGGAACAATGAAGGGAAGGAAACATTTGAAGAGATCAAGAAATCCATTTCCAAGGCTCTGAACTCTTGTATCTCTAGATTTTAACAAAGAATTCATCATGTATTGTTATGCATCAGAACATACACTCTCTGCCATTCTCATTCAAAAAAATGATGAAGGCGTGGAAGCACCTATTACTTTCATGAGTTGTCCTTTGAAAAATCATGAGCTAAAATATAGCCAATTGGAGAAGCATGCCTATGCAGTGGTCAAGGCTGTAAAAAAACTTCAGGTTTTACATCCTCAATTCCCATATGGTGGTGATGGTCCCTGGCAATGCAATCAAGTTCCATCTTGACACAACAGGATCCCAGAGCTAAAAGAGGAAATTGGATTGAAAAGACTCAAGAATATGACTTGGAGATTCAACCCTCCAATATAGTAAGGGGAAATGGCTTGTGCAAGTTGATTTCTGAGGATGAAACACTCAAATTTCAACATGGTGAAGAACATTGTGCTTGCTCAACTTGTTGCAGAAGATGAACCCACAGGTTCTCTTTGTCACCACTACTGATGAGTGGTATGCTGATATTTCCTATTACCTGACTTATGAAGAATTCCCTCCCCATATTGATTACAAGCAAAGGATAACACTTCAAGCTGAAGGTAAGCTAAATTTGATAATATGGAATCATGCAGCTTTACAAAAGAGGCTTATGATGGTTGTTTGCTACATGTGAGTAGATAAAGAGAAACCTAAGAAAAATCTTGCTTAAAGCATACCATGACCAAACATGTGGTGTACATTTTTTCAACAATGATCACTGCAAAAAATATCTTCTGAGGAATGTATTATTAGGCCCACCATATCTTCAGACACTCGAGATTAGGTTTCTAAATGAAAGCATGCCAACAGTTCGGTTGGAATCACCACAACTCACTGTATTGAGACCACTCCAAATGCGATTATTAAAGAACATTTCAATAGTGGGGGCTAGAATTCATTGGTGTTCATTGAACCCTCACTCAAGCATAGGGCACACCTATGTACTCACAACAATAGATTACTTCACCAAATGGGTGGAATGCCATTCCTGGCAAAACATGCTATACATTGAAACAATATGCATCTTCTTCAAGGAGAATATCATAGTCCAAGAAGAAGTAGCCACAGAAGATTGTAGAAGATAATGCCACCTATTTCTCTTCAAGAGAGCTACTGTGTTTTTCTATTAGCCAAAGAATCTCCCTATCTCATTCTATGGCTAACGACTATCCACAAGGAAACAGACATGGCTTCGAATCAAGCAATTTTGGCAGAACATTGTTGACCAAACGTCTCACAAGCTTGTAAATGAGCCAAAGGAATTAGCACAAAAGGTTATACGATGCATTGTGGGTAGATAGGATAACTCTCCAAGAAGGTAAAATGGAAATGTCACCATTCCAACTCACCTGTATGGAGGCTGTTAATTAGTGAAAGCTGTTATACATCGACTTGATATAAAGCTCTTATTAGCTGTATATGCAATGAGCTCTGGATCAGAAAGGATTCCATTGATGGCCATGCCTCATTATTTGCACTCCCAGCTACCAAATAAAATAGGCTGTTCCAATCCGACCCACGTTCGTTTCATACAAAATAGGAATCAATTTCTAATTATTTATTTACCTCCTTGATTTGCATAGTTTGGAAAAATATTTCAACGATTTTTCCACCATTTTGTGTGATTTGATATGAGAATATGTCAAGCTTTGGTTCGTCCGCGAGTCATCCTTACGGCAGCTATTTTGGAAATCTTGGGTGGCATTGACTCTAGAATTCGTTCTGTCATTTTTGCAGCGGGCCAATGCATGCACCACTGGATGTGTTAGCTACGAACTCACTTAGTCCTTAATTTCAAATATATGTTATCCTCTTGGGTGACATTCTAGTTTTATCCATTTTTTGTGCTCTGTACTTAGGACCTCCTTGTCTCTTTTTAGCCATCTTCTTACAAATTTTTATGCACTCCCATCGGAGCATCCCATCTCAAAAATAGATAGCCGTTTGAAGTTTCATCACGGGAATCTCGTTGACGAATGACTTCTCCTGCCTTCGGCCGCATTCGGGCTTCCTTATTCCTATTTGATCGTCCCACGTGGCGAGATTCCATTCGTATGGCGGCAATTTGGCAGATCCATTGCTGATAATCTTCGTCCTTTTTGGGTTGCCGTAGCAGCTGTCCCAAACTGCCTGGGACAAATCATCTCTCGAACCGCCCGAAATTCTCCTCAATTTGAACTTCCTACTGTGAGGCATAGGTTTGGTATCACAATTTCCTTCGCGTCACACGTAGTGAAACTCTTCAGCCTGGGTTTTTTTTCCCACTGTAGGCCTGGATGTAATTTTATTGATCATACTAATGGAAATATCAAGACTAGATTTTAAGTTCTTTCCTTGCTTATGAGCCATGTTATTTCCGGTCAGTTCACGTGTATGAACTTTTAGCGTACCTTAAATCTCACCAGTATTCCAGCAATTCCTGTTTTATACAGTACTAGTCAAACCTTGATTTTCTCAACTTTTTCGGCCCCAAGCTTAGGACATACGACGCCTCAGTATAACTGGGATTCGTACCCTTTGTCTTTGAAATCCTAGAACAATCCTCAACCTTGCCTACTGTTGAATCCTTTCCAAGGCCGATTTATCTAGTCATTAAATTGTCCTCATGACTCAGTACACCAAACTGTTGCGAGTTGGACATTGCCACCGTTTAAGGGCAAACCAAGTTTTTCATTATGCCTTGACTCAATGAAGTTTGCTCGGGAGTTAATTGTCATTTTTGATGCATATTTTTTTTAAATGCATTACCTCTCGATCAGGATTTGATTTTGGATCTGACATAGTTGGTTAACTATTGTTTAGTATTGACCTTAAGCTTCAATAATAGTGTAAGGACTTTAGAAATGGCATTGTAATTCAGGTTGTATTGCTGAAGATGTCAACTTAAGAGTTTGAAAAAGTGAATAAAAAGAATGTCAATGCTCACTTGTAACAGATTAGTCAACCCACGGGTTACCTTCACCAGGGGTGATTTTGGATTTCATTACCTAACTTATGGATAATGCCCTCACCATCTTGATTACAAGAAAAGGAGAACACTCAAGTTTATGAAGGCAGACTAAATTTGTAATTTGGAATCATGCATTTATATTTACAAAAGAGGCCTCACAATTCACATTGTTTCTCAGCTAGCAGTGTCATACTATTTACTTAGAGGAAACAAAGGATAGAGGGTGCATTCAACGCCTCTTGTCAGTCACCAACGACGGGGTCGCATTCAAATTTGGTGGTAGTATTTTCTAGCATTTCATGTGTGGTGTGTGCTAAATAAAATGGTGAGGAAGGTATTCCTTCCACCATCTTTTGATTCAAATCAAGAATTGGGTATTTTAGAACCTGCAATAGTTATATAGGAGGGCCAACTGGAGTGATCTTGAAAGACTACAAAGATCCTTCGACTGTCGTACTTCTAACTCATTGGCCTGTGGTTAAAAGAATCGATTTCACTACAGTGAAAGCATGACTGTTGAGTTGGTGTTCTATAACCCTGACTCAAGCACGTGGACACCTATGGTACATCCAGCATGGGGACTCACTTCACCAATTGGGTTGAAGTCATGTGTAGCCAAGATCCAAGCCAACAATGTGCAGACCTAAAAGTATGCAACATGCATTCAAGGTTCCAGAATTCATGGTTCATTTTTTCCGTGTTCACATTAAAGGGTGATATTAGTAAATAATGTTCACACTATTTCTGAATGTTAGAGATTGATTGAGTTAGTGCTTAACATTATTTGTATTCCAGTTTATTATTATATTATGACTACTTTCATAAGGAAACAGATACCATAATCAATAACAATCATTATTTGTTGTGACCATTATAAAGTTGTGTAAAACAACGAGAATCAAAGTTGAATGTGTTGTTTCCTAAATTGTAGGAACAACCTATACTATTTATTTGTAAGATCCCGTATGGTTCATATATAAAAGAAGAAATCAAGCAGGTTGTCACCATTCCATATGCTAATTACCATGAGAGTCGAAGCTGAAATTCCTCTCACGATCGAGATGCCAACTCTCAAGCTGCTACAGGCAATAGAAGATGGTTAGTACAAGGATTCCATTGACAAGAGGATACTCTTTCTTGAAAAGTTAGAAGAAAATAGACTCCAAGTGGTGGATCTCAAAGGATATCAATTGAAAGTAAAGAATAATTTTGATAAGAAGGCCAAGGCAAGAGAATTGAAAGTTGGAGACTTCATCCTGCTATGGGACAAGAGAAGAGAACCAAAAGGCAGCTAAGGAAAGTTTGATTCATTATGGCTTGACCCATTCCAGATTTGTGAAGCTTACAGTGAGAACACTTTTCTTCTCTATATTTGGATGGAATGTTGCTAGAATTGCCTCGGAGTGGGAAATACTTGAAATTATATCATCAGTGAAAGTGGGTTGTTCCCCCACCTTGTACCATAGGTGTGTTTCCCTTTCCATTGTGTGGTTTTGTTTCCCCTTCTGTTGTGTGTTTCCTTCCCATTGTGTGTGTTTCCTTCTTATGATATTTCTTTCTTGAAGTATACATGACTCTGCAAGGCCCAATGGATAAGGCACTGGTCAACAAATTACAGGGTCTAGAGATTGAGATTCTATATTCCCATGTAATGTCTTCACTATGCTAAGATCCATGTCATGTCCCCAAGCTAGAGCCAGCTGTTGTCACCCTCAAAATCCCCCCTCATTTTTTAATTCAAATTCAAATTTTTTTGAGCTCACACCCTCTAGAAGTGTTCAAGTAAAGTTGGAAGTCTGAAAATATAGAGAAATTCATGCTTTGAAGTTGTTTAAACTCTCCAGTCTGCATGTTTTGATAAATTTTCTGTTTTCCTGTCTGGACGCGTGAAAATTTTATTGTTGTCCTCATTTGAATGAAATTGTCAATATTTCTATGGTCATGGATCTTCGAACCTTGTATTGTTTTCAATTCCTTGGTTCGTGAAAGAAATTTGAAAATCGGGTGTGAAATGGTGGATTTTTCTTCTTCTCTACAATTTTCCATAGTCGTGAATGACGGGTGTTTTATTCCCCATAAAATTTTGGCCCTGTTATCCATGGGTACATGGACATATCTAATTGGAAGAAGGTCGGTGGAGAAATTTGAGGTTTTGAGCATTTTTGTAAAAAGCGCTAAAATTCATAAAATGACCCTTCAACCCTGATCACGATATGAGGAAAAAGTCAAATCTTGAGCCTGCCATTGGAAAGTCAAAGAAGGGAGTGCGGAAAGGAGGAAACTTTGAGTGTTTTGAGGCATTTTTGTAAAAAGGAGCTAAAAGTCATAAAGTGACCCGTAACCCTGATCATGTTATGGGGAAAAATTCAAATGCTGAGCCCGCATTGAAAGTCAAAGTGGGCCGTCAGGAGATTTGAGAATTTAAGCCTTGTTTTCATTAAAGGGGCTTAAAGTTAAAAACTGACCTACAACCATGCCCACGCTAAGGAAAAATTAAAATATTAAGTTTGCATAGAAGGTCAAAGCGGGGAGGCAGAGCCGGTGGAGCAATTTGTGTTTTTGAGCCCACATTAAAAAAAGGTAAAATTATAAAAGTGGCCCATGAATCTTTCTCCACTCAAGTGAGGCCATGTGTAAAGACCATATCAAAAGCAGGGTGAGTGGACCAAAAATGTAAAAATTTCCAAATCTCTATAAAGTCACAAAATACAAAAGGCATCTTCCATGCCCCCTTGATTAAATTTCTCCCACGTGGATGACTCTGGTTTAAAGTTTCAAAGGCAAGATGAAAGGTTCAAATTCAAAGTTACAAAATGAGTGTAATGACTACATTATGAAAAGTCTAGTTTTTCTCACCATTGGCGTTTCTTCGCGAATCAAGAATCTAAATGGACGTGAATGATTGAAAAGATTGTAAACTGTTTCTTGCTAATAAAGAAGAAGTTGTAACCATTTCTTGCAAGATATTTAATGGCTTCTTCATGCCATTGTAAAGGGGGTTGGCAATTGATCTTGTAAACTCACTAGTACATTGTACTTATGAGAAAGCAAAGGAGATAGCCATTTTCTTCTACTTTCCTCCATTCTCAAATTTCTTCCATTCCCACATTCTATACAGCTTTTGTTTAAGCATCAATACAAGAAGAAGGATTTTGTAGCCTCTTTGATGAGGATATTTTAGAAACTTTGATTTCGCAATCTTATCTCATCTTGTTGCCATTTGCAAGGTTGTTTCTTCTAATAAATGCATGTGTTGAAGTTTCTAACTTGTGCTTGTAGGAATATGATTTTATACCTACAACATTAGTTCTCCTATCTCTTTTCTCACTCCCTTTCCCACCTTCAGATAAAGTATTCCCTAGCAAGAGAATGCTAGCTTTTCCGCAGGGTCAATGGAGTGCCCCTGTTGGATCCCTGGTTGAAACGCCAACATAGAAATCCACCTTTTCACATGCATGCATGTACGGCAGATACACTGGTTAAGTAGAGGGACTTAGATTTCAAGAGCATTGGCAAGAAATCCACAAGTTTGTCCACGTAACAAATTTTCTCGCCAACAAAGGTTTAGTGCCCTTCAAAGTGAAACACTTCCAGTTTTATCAAGTTGTTTTTCTCTTGATATAATCTCAGCCTTCAGAGGCACAAATGAAGTACAAATGGAAACTCCTTCTGGTAAACAACCCACTCTTTGAGTTACATAACCTTCCTATCCATTTTCATCCATTTTTATTTCCATTTCCTTTCATCTCTTTCATTTCCATTTCCTTTATGAATTTGTGCAGTCATGGCTTCATTTATATCATGGAATTAACATCTGAGGCAACAATCCTATCAATCTAACTTGCCTCCATATTTGTAGAGTTCATTTCTAGGGTATTATCAACCCCTTCTAGGTCCATGCTATGATAAAAATTAGGAGTGGGCATATCCCTAGAAGTATAATGTAAATCAGTTTGGCTATTCACCGAACCACGAGCACATGTATGTAGTTTTTTCAGGATACCCTACACCTAGGGATCTTGAGTTGTAGCTAAAGATCAAGAAATTGGAGTCAAATATGATGCATTCCTAGGATACACATCAAGATAAAGCATTCAAGATAGGATTCAGGGTCCCTTGTCCATGGGAAAGCCCTAGTCTAAGTTATTTCAACCTACAAGAGAAACTTGGCTACGTGATTGAGATGTTGCCCCAACTTGAAGAATGGATTAAGGATGTTTAATATCATGCAAATCAATGAAAAAATTCAGCGTTGTTATCTTATGGTCATTTCTCTTTTCCCCAACCAATGTTATTTCAATTTGAGCATCAATTCCCATGTTTCACATCTACTGCCCCCATTTTGGAACCTACTTCTTCATCTTCCACTCTCCCACCTCATATCAAATTTTCTACCATTTTCCCTCCCAAATCCAAGCCCCCCTCCACAAGAACACAATGAAAAACCTTTCCCTCCACCACCATAAGAAATGAAAAAATATACTGAATCCAAACCCACCCCTCCTCTTACATTCCTGAGTCCATATTAGGAAGAAATACAAGAAACTAGTCAAGGTGAGAAACAAGAAGAAGAACAACCAGTAAAAGAAGAAATGATGAAAAAACTTGTGAGCTTTTCCCTAAGATTCGAGATTAATAAGATCCCCTTGCTAGTTAAACCTCCAAAGGAGGTCAAAGTTGGATAAAAAGTAGTGAAAACTGAGTATGCAATAGTAACAAAGCAAGAACAAGAAGTTAAAAAGGAGGTTACAACAATAGTATAATGGGAACATGAAGAGGATCAACAATCGGTGTGTTCAGAGTGTAGTGTCTATGAGGGCACCCTATTTTTAGAGATTGTAGATCCATCACTGGCTACAAAATCAACAAGGGAAAAATAAAAGGAATCTCCAAATCTAAAAGAAGAGGAAATTACATGCTAAGGAGGAGAACAAAATAGTTTCAGAGGACTCAAGCACAAGGTTGGTAACACAAGAAACTCCAAGTTCTTTGCCCACTTCATCCTCTCCAAATTCAAAATTTGGAGATAAGTTTGAACTCTCAAACTTCATGTTAGAGGATGAAGAATGCCATGGTGAAAAAATTACAAATCCAGGAAACATCACAGAGGAGGTTGAATCCGTGGAAAAATAGGATTATGAAGAAGATGCTTATTTATTAGATTTGGAGGAGTGTCTTGACATAGAAGAGCCTATAGAATTGGTTACTTTTTCTACCCCAATACTCATCTTCCAACATCAAGAGCATGTTGCCAAGGAGGAACACATGCAACAAGAAATTGTCTCTTACAAGAGTTCTATTGAATCAAGATTGGAGGAATTGAATCTCCCAAGCTCTGCTATGGAAAAAGAGGAAAAAATCCCGAGTGAGAAACAAGATACAACTACTTGTAGCAATCCACCAATAATTCCATTAGATACTGTAAGAAATGAATGTGAGATGTATGTTAGGGAGGAGTTCCATGTTTATGAGGAGGGAAAAGATCACGATGACATCACCATTTCCATACCATTAACTAAAGGGGCACATCAGTTGTCTGTACATGTGCAAAAAGAAGAAAATTCACCTATAGATAGTCACCCTTTCTAGGAAATTTTACATAAATAATTTCTTATTGAGATTGGAACTCAGAACAATGGGCACATCTGGTGGATCAAGTCATTCCCCACTAGATATCTAGCTTCTTTTGAGCTAGAATCAGATTTTCCACAACCTGTCATGTTCATCTCCAAACATGAGGATGAGTCTTGTAGTGCCAAGGATCAGCTATATTAGCTGCAATACCTCTAGGAGCCCTATATAGATCATTATGAGGAAGTATTTGTTTTATTTTCAATTGATACCTTGATGATTCTGGTGGAAAGTTGCTGCTATATCAATTTTTCACTCATGTACATGGCCATGTCCAGTGTTAAATTATCCATATGGATATAATTTGTTAGGAAAGGAAGCTACTTTTCCTTACCAGAGTTAGGGTTTTTTTGAAGTCTTCCCTCTCTTTGGTTAGTGTAGGGTAGGTAGGTTTTCTTTCAGTATAACAAGTGTTGCACACACTCTGCATGTATTGCTTGGGGCATGCATGATTTTATCCTTTGTATATAGTTTTGGTATGCATTACTCTGGGTGATTTCATTGTTGCAACATAGTACACCATGTTTTAGTATGCCTCCCGTGGGCCATGTTAAAGAAGCTCACAGTTACAGGGAATGGTTGTAATTCTCAAAATATTTCAAATACAGAGAAACTAAAATATGATAAGGGACAAATTTTATTATGTTCCATCTTCTCCTTAAGGTAAATTAGTTGAGCTTCTAAGGCCCCTTGTAAAAATTAGAAAATCAACAGATGACACAACAACCGCTACCTCCAACAGTGTTTCAGGAAGCTCATGGAGAGAAAAGAGATCAAAATTTAATAGAGTTCCATGATTTCTAAAAAACAAAAAGTGTTTTAATAAAACCTGTCAAGGTGCTATGTGTGCCAAAAAATCATCAGTTTTAGAGGTACATTAGACTTGAGCAGAATCAGATGTTATGATAGTTTTAGGTATCCATCATATAACCCAAATAGATTAAGATTGCAGAGGCAAAGATGAAAATACAGAATCAAGACAATTTTTCACTCTCAAAAAATATTAATTTAGAAAACCAGTAAGTGAGGTGGTCAATGCAGGTTAGCCCAGGATCAACAACATTCAAGTGAACTCAGGAGAAAAATTCGAAGGGGTTGGATCACTTTAGGCTTTAACAGTGACTCCAGGCCCAATGGATGCTTTAAGGTAACTGATCAACCCATCTAGTAGACAGATGGCCCCATGAGTCACCAAAATTGTTAAACATTCTTACCCCTCAGATAAAAATGGACAACAAGGGATAGTTAGACCCAAGCATTGGATAGGGCCACAGTAGGTAAAATCTGGATTACAGGTCAATTTTCATGCTCAGGGAGAACTTGTAAGTTTTTGGGAAGATTTGGGTTCATTCCTGGTCATTCCAGATTCAAGAGCTCCATCATAGTAAAAATAGATTCCTGGGCCCACATTCAAGCAAAAATGGAAAAAAATAGGAAATTTAGTTTCAGGGTATTTTAATGCCCCTCCATGGCTCTTTGGCATCAAGGTTTTTTGAGAAAATCCCAAGAAAATTGAAAAATGGATTTAAAATGCCCAAGAGGGCTCAAAATGGGGACCGACCTAAAATTAGCTCACCAAGCAGCTTGATGAGCTCATGACTTACAAAGGTAGGTTGAGTTGAAATATAAATTGAGTGAACTCAAAGTAGTTTGGTTCTTGCAAGCTCATTGTGTAAGTGGATGCCAAGTTGAGCATCCATCTTGGGTGAGTTGGGTTCAGAGCATCGTGAGGAACTTGGCCCACGAGCTCTGGGTGAGCTCAATGTGAGAGCTCAGTTGCATCATGGTGAAAAAGGAGAATTTGAATGTTAGTGAATCAATGTATGTTAGGAGTGTATGAGGGTTTACATCCGCATGAAGCATGGAGCAGCGAATGATGAAGATGTGAGTCAGGTTTCAAACCTGACTCACAAGGGGTGTTTGATGTATGTGTTGGGGTCGGATGGCTCAGAAAAATCAAGGGAAGTGGTGTCAGTGGTGTTGGGGTTTGTGGTTGGGGAAAAAATGTTAGAGGAATATAAGGTATGAACATGTTCAAGGGAGGAGCTGGCCCGACACACACGGGTGAGACGAAGATCAAAGCAAGCGTAGGCTCAGAGATGCACGTGCATGGTGCATAGCTCACCACCAATGCAAAAGAAAAACCAAATCCTACCTCAAAAACATGAAAATCAAGAGCCAAGTAAAAATATGAGTTAACATGGTAGGTGGGGTGGTTGAGAAAATCAATGTGGGCAGGTGAAAGTGGAGGAGTAGCTCAATGCATGACTTGGTGGGGTAGAGCCACAATGTAAAAAACCAACCCACACTCAAACATGCATAACTTTTTCCTAGGACCTCAGATTTTCACAAAATTACACTTGTTGGAAAGTTATTTCAAAACCCCACATCATGAAATGATCACAAATGATAATTTAATGCATTAAATGAGTGAAAAATTATGATGAAGTTTTAGGACAATGGAGGCCATACCCAGGTGCAGAAATGAAATGATTGAAGGTATTGAGGCCATTCCTTCTTCCACAAGGCATGGTACATAAGGGTATGGGTTATGAAAGTAACCCCATAACTATTGTAGGTATAATGATGAATTTTGGGAGTGGTGGATGCAAGGTTTCATATTTCTCTCCTTCTCCCTCATCATTTTTTTTATAAAATGTAAAGGGGTTACATATTGCAAAGATGTCATTTTTATCCTCCCATGCACCCCTACTCTTCTCATATCTGGGGCTTCAAGCCTTTCAATCCAAACACTATAATGGCCTCATGCCTTCCCCTACCTCATGATGTAAAGTGTAAATTTTAAGGAGCAATGAAATTGTGTTTGTGTTAATTTTCTAGCCTTGCATGATTTAAGTGTTTCATCTAACCTCTCTTTATGAATCAGGTGGTTGTGCATATTTCTTATTTCATTACAGGGTTTGGGTGTTTTATGATTTTATGGGAATGATAATGTGTGAAATTTGGTCTGTGGTGCATGACCACCCTCTCCAAGCTCATTCCTTTACTGTTTTGCGGGTTGCGAATTTGTCTAACATTCATTTTCTTGGCATATCACCACTTTTAGTGTAGGATTTATTTCATGAATTTATCTTCATGTCTTCTTGGAAAATTAATTTGTGTGTATAGTATTTTTATTGCATTAGGAGTAGTTGTGGTAGGTAGGATTATGAGCAGGAACCGACCTTCTTCAGAGGGTTATCTCAAGTTTCACAGGTCCCACAGCTTGAGTGATAACCCCATGTTGTGCAATCATGCTGAATGCCACGTCCATAACTTGGCCATTCAGGGGGTGCTATGATTTTTCTCTAACAAGTGTTTCATAGGTGCTGAAGGAATCTATGAGAAATTTTGACCAAGACATACAAGATTGGCCTTGCACATAATTTGACACAGGGGTCGAAGGCGTCTGGAAAGATTGATTTTTAGGTTTTTTTTTTTGAATTTGTAAAGACTAAAATAAGAAAAAAATAAAAATGGATGCTTTTAATGAGCTATTCTCAATCAGAAGGGACAAAATAGGATTCCTGTCAGGTTCACCAAGGATGTATGATGGGAAAAATGTGTTTAAGCATTGTGCACTCTTATCATCTGTTCAACAAGGTATCCAAGGCAACAAGTGAGGGACATACCTATATTGACATACAAACAAATATAATTAAAGGGGATACAGGGACCACTATGATCACATATCGCAAGGTAAGTAACCCTCATACTAAGAAAAAATAAGGTTTCAAAGGCCTTAGGTTAAAGAAGATGAAGGAACCCTATAGAGGTATCGAAACTATAGGGGGAAATGCTAAATAAAAGATATATGCAATATCTATGCTAACTAAAGGAAATCATGTAATATGAAAGGAAATGAAATACAATATGCTAACATAACATGTTTAAAAAACACTAAGCTAACATATAGTATGCAACGAATGTAAGGAATTACTCTATACAAAATGATAAAGTGAGTTAGAAAACTTACTTGTTTGGGGGAAATTACTGATGCATCTATCTCCCAAAGGAAAATATACTAAGAGAGAATAAATTTCAGGTGGAGAAGGGGAAACAATCCAATCCAATCCTAGCTCACTATAGATGACCCAAATATAAGGATTTATAAGGAATGCATAATCAATTGATTATAGATCCATAAAATAAATACCAAAGATTATAGATTATAACATGCATATTACAGAATGAAATAACATGAGCTGAAAGAAAATAACAGTCAAGTAAAGAGACGGTAACACTAAATTTAAGTGGGGAAAACTTGAAGGTAAAAAACCCCACTAAATAAAGAACTGTCTTTTATTAAGAATTTTCAATACAAATTTTACCTAACACTTCCAATTCACTCATTGGTCTTTTACATAATGATTGTATAGCTATGTCTTGCACTCATTCAATACAATACTCATCACAAATCATTCACAATTTTATATCTCTATATAGATATTAGTCTAGTACAAATCTATTCATTGCTTATAGCCAATCCCGAGAGGGATCACCCTAATCAATAGGGTGGGTGAATCAGTTGAGCCACTTCACTCTTAAATGTGTAAGATCTTTATGGAAGATATTCATAATACATTTTGATAGAAAAACTATTAAAATAATATTGGGGCATACTGCAGTGGTAAATATCCCACTTCACATTATCACCCCAACGCTCCCCCTTAATGTTAAGTGGGGAATAACATGGAAAAAACATGTTGACATTTTTTCCTTATGCCAAGATGGTTGACATACAAAAACACATGTGTTCCACGAGTTTTTCAACTCTGCGGTACACTACCGATGAGTTTGTAATTTTATGGTACACTGAAGTAGAGTTTTGCAGATTTTTCAACTCCACATTATAGTACTGCAATGTCTCGTAGACTTATATAAGCCACACATAAATGATCCATGGGTTTTCAGTTTTTTGGTGCACTAAAGTAGAGTCTCGTGGGTTTTTCAATTCTGTGGTATAATACCGCAGTGTCCTGCAGACTTGTGCAAGCCACACATAATTGTTCTGTGGGTTTATAGTTCCGCACTGCACTAAAGTAAAGTCTAATGGGTTTTTAAATTCCATGGTACAATAATGCAGTGTCTTGTGGACTTGTGTAAGATGTAAACAACTAAAACCTATTGCAAATTTGATCAAGACCATGAGACACATATTTTTTGTGGTTCAAAATAGTGTTCCAAGGATCTTATAAATGACATGATACAAAAGAACATATCTAAAAGAAATTCTAAGGATGAGTTCTTTACATATGAAGACTTATATCAGATTATGGAACCTTTTATAAGACAAGGCATTCCCATGATTAATGCTTCGCTGGGATTTACAAGTAACTTCACATAATGTGACATATTTACTTATTAAAAAATGGAGCAAGTATTGGAAGTTTTCAACAACCCGTTAAGAGGTGGCATTGTCATGCACACTCCCCCTCAAGGGAAAATCCGATAGACCCAACAAGTTATGAAATTTGTATAACTTTATATAAAACAAATTTTTGAAGATATCTACAACTTGATCTTCAGTTGAATAGAACTTGAGATCAATATCAATATTCAGGACTTTCTCTTGAATAAAGTGCATACGAAATTCAATATGCTTGGTCCTTTGATGCTGAGCTAGATTATTTGTAAGATCATTGAAACTCTGGATATCACATAGAATAGTAGTTCTCCCTTTAACACCCATATGCAGTTCATCCAATAGTATTTTCAGCCACATAACTTCTTTTATAGCTTCCATAACACTTCTATACTCTACCTCAATAGAAGATATAGATATTGTTTGTTGCTTATTGCTACTCCAAGTGATGGCACCTCCACCCAAATTGAAAACATATCCAGAAGTAGACTTTCTATCTACAACATCACTAGTATGATTAGAATCATAATAGCAAAATAATTGTGCATCATTAGAAGAAGAATAAAAAACCATAATTGACTGTTCCTTTAATATATTTCAAAATTATTTTATCCATTTTTCAATGATCCTCATAAGGTTCTAGCATAAATATTGAAACTACTCCTACTGCATAAGAAATATCAGGGTCTAGTAATAGTCAAATAAATTAGACTACCAACTAGCTTTCTATATAGAGTAGGATCAAATTTAGCACTAGCTAGTTTAGGATATAATTTAACACCAACTTCAATATGAATGGAAACAAGCTTAGATTCAATAATGTTAAATATTATAAGAAAATTCACATCATAATGATATTTAGATGCAACAATAGACTTATGATCTTGAAATATAACCATGCCAAGAAAGTGATTTAATAAACCTAAATCAGTCATTTCAAAATGTTGCTTTAACTTTTCTTTGATCTTAGTAATTAAATTTTTATCACTATTGGTAATCAAAATATCATCTACATACAAAACAATAATGATAATATGATTGTTTTCATACTTAACAAATGAATCATTATCAAAAAAATAGTTAGTGAAACCAAGATCTTGAAAGAAACTGTTAATTTTAGCATACCGGGATCTAGGGGCTTGCTTAATAACATACAAATACTTTTTCAACTTACAGAAATAAAGTTTCTTTCCAAGTTCTTTAAAACCTTTAGGTTGTCTCATGTAGATTTCTTCTTTTAAGTCACCTTTAAGAAAATCATTTTTAACATCCATTTGGTGAATCTCCCAACCATATTGGGCAACCAATGCAAGAAGAATTATAACAATGCTCATCTTGGCTATAGGAGAAAAAGTATCAATAAATTAAAGACCAAGTTTCTAAGTGAAACCATGAGCTACAATCCTTTCCTTAAATTGTTCAATTTCTCCGATAGAGTTATACTTGATTTTATACAACCACCTATATCCTACAATGCTTCACTTAGAAGGATGAGGGACAAGTTCCCAAGTATTTTTTTTAATCAAAGCATTATATTCATATTTCATATCATGAATCCATCTATCATCATGAGTGGATTATTCAAAATATTGTGGTTCAACCTCATAGAGAGTCATCAAGACATGATAAGTATGCTGACTTATATTTACCTTTCTAAGATTATCATGCTGAGACTTTTGAACAATAATTTGAGCTCATTTAGGAACCTTGTGATGCAATACATCTTGAGATGAATCCCCCTAAATCTCCATCATGTCTAGATCAGGATAATTACAATCTTGAACTTATGTTTCCATAATTTTAGGAGGAGGATTATTAGGCTCTATCTTTGGAGAAGCTGTAGAGGGTTCATGAGAAGCATCACATAATGTATTTTATAAGACTTGAACATTTATGTTTTCAATAATGTCATTCTTGAAAGGATCAAAGACTCTAAATCCTTTAGTTCTACAACCATAACCAATAAAAATACAAGAAAAAGATGTTCGATCAAGCTTATTCCTTTCATCTTTTGGAATGAAGAGAGAAGCAGGACTTCTAAAGATCTTTAAGTGAGAAATATCTGATTTTTACTTTTTCCATACTTCATAAGGAGTAGCTTGATGAAGAGCTTTATTAGACACTCTATTAAGAATATAGACAAAAATATTCATATTTTTAGACCATAGAACTTAGGCACATTAGAAGCATGAATCATAGTTCTATCCATTTCTAAGACAATTCTATTCTTTCTTTTTGTAATGCCATTTTGTTGAGGGGAATATGGAGTAGTCAACTCTCTTTGAATCCCACATGACACAAAAAACTTATCAAACTCTTTTTTGACATATTCACCTCCATTATCAATCCTAATTATTTTAATTTTTAGATTAAAAGCATTTTCAACTAAAGCTTTAAATTCCTTGAAAATTAGACAAGACATCAAACTTTTTCATGATGAAATAAGAAAAAGTCATTCTAGAGTAATCATCACTAAAAAAAACAACATATAAAGCACCACTGAGAGAAGGAACCTCAAGTGGACCTATTACATCACTATGAATTAGTTCTAATATCTTAGAAGAATTGGGATCATGAAACTTGTGAAATGGTTTAGCATGTTGCTTACCACATAGGTAACTTTCACAAGTCTCATGATCAAATTTTAATTTAGGAAGACCAAGAACAATATTATGTCTAGACATTTCATACAAGATTTTGAAATTTATATGACCAAGTCTTTCATGCCAAAGCTGAATATCATTCCTAGAAGAGGAAGAAAAACAAGACTCAGACACAAAACCATCAAAGATATACAAGCCATTTTTATGAATACCAGAAGTAATAAAATTACTAAACTTATCTTTTACCTACCACTTATCTTACAGAAAAACAAATTTACAATTTTTATTTAGTTAGCTAAGAGAAAGAAAAAATATTCTTTTTGAGTTGAGGAAAAAACAATACATTCCTAATTACACCATTTGACAATTTAACATTGACACAAATTTCAGATCTAATGATGGAATTATCTCCTAGATATATATTCTCCTTAGATTTTAATATATTTGAGAGGATACCAGGAGTAAAATTCATGTGCCTAAAGGCACCACTATCAAGAATCCATTCATTGTCATTTGAGATTGAGAGGGAAGTATACAGGGTAATGTACTACTCAGCTACATTTTCTTGATTTTTCTTCTAATTTTTCTTATGATTATTAGGATTTCTGTTTATAACATCCTTGACTGATTTTTTAGTCTTTACTCTACATTAAGACTCTTTATGCCCAAATTTGCCACACTTGTTACAAGTGCCATTAAATTTGACTTTAAAATTCTAATTTTTCTTAGCATAATTTAATTTGGGATTGGATTTAAATTTAGATCTGATATCAGAGTTCTATTTAGGATTGTTGTTATTCTTATTATGGGCATACTTGTGATTTAGAGAGAATAAGGCTTGAGAAGTGTTGGTGAGAAAATTTTTCAGGTGGACAACTCTATGGGTTTCTTGTCAATGCTTTGGGAATAAAAGTCCCTCTACTTAAATGGTGTAGCTTCCATGTTTACAAGCACATGAAACAATGTATTTTCTTGGTGTCCTTGTAGCTGGGGATCCAACATGGAAGCTCTACTAACCCTATGGAAAATCTAGCAAATGCTTGCTAGAGAATACTTTGTCTAAAAGGTGAGAAAGGGAGTGAGAATATTAAGGGGGAGAAATTGATGTCACAAGTAGATGTTCAGAGCCCTGGGCACACTAGTTAGAAATCTGACACATGCATTTTAAAAGAAGAAAATAATAGGATTTTGGAGATACTAGCTAGAGGAAACCATATGTACAAAGACATACACATTCGTATGCCTTGGAAAACATAAAATTATTCCTTCATTAGCTTGCAAAATCATAGTTGTACTTAGTGAGGAATTGAGAAAATGTGAGGTGGAGAAAACATAAGAAAATAAGATATCTCTTTGTTCCTTCACAATAACTACTCTCTCATGAGATCATAAATTGACAACTAACTAATAAGAAGCCCAAATGAGGGGCTCACTACAATTGATAGAGAAGTAATGACTCTTCATCTTCCCTAGTGACACTTCGTATGCCTTTATTAGACTTTAAACTATTCATATTCCTAAAAATATTAAGTCCCTTTTATTAAATCAAGGCAACTTAATTTTACATTATGTTTTTAAAGTCACTTTTAATTGATTCAAAGGCGTATTAAAAATCGTAACTCTAATACAAAATTAGAACATAGGTGAGAGAGAAATATGGGGGGAGAAAGGAAAGAGAGAGAAATAAGAATAGGGGAGAAGAATGATGCTGATGGTGAAATATCCATCTCTAATGAAATCCTTTGCTCCTTCCAAATGACTAGATGAAATGCCTCATTGTGATGAACTGCGAACCTATGAATTCTTTACAAATTGAGAAGATCCAGAATACTTGCACTCAATGCCAAATTATTCTCTATTCCATGTCACTGAGAAGATATCCACTCCCTTGAATTCCTTATTGTGAATGATTCACTCATGCTACAGACAAGTTGTTCCTGACAAGAAAATGCCTTTTTATGACCTACGGACATTGCGAACTAAGTGTTTAGAAACACTATTAAGCTATCCCAGTGGTGACCGTGGGCGTTGCTCATGAAGATCCACTTCAAAGGAGTTAAGGATGAAAAATACTTCTCGTGATGACCCTTTGAACCACTTTCGTATTCCGCCGATATATGTCCTATGGAATGATACATTTGTTCATATAAGTGATAGGTACTGATGAACATATTGGCAAAATAATGAAGGGTGCTTGTTTTGTAATAGGAATTGACCATTTTGAACCATGGAAAAAACCAATATTTCATAATTGATTACACCTATGGAATGAGGTACTGGGAGAACCTGTGAACTTAACTCTTATGGTTCTTTAACACTTGCTATTCTTGAGTAGAGCAACTTACTATTTTTAGTAAGTGTGAAAAATTAGATTTTTCAGACCTTGACCGACTGTGGTAGTTTGAACTCCTTCTCACTATGTTCCTCTTATGGAGACCACTTTCTGGACCAATTTTCTATTTATGACAGGTGTTTATGGGACCACTTACTATTTTTAGTAAATTTCAATTTTGGGCCGAGATGACCCTTTTGATGATTTTCACCTGCGATACTTTCCCAGTGTTCACTGCCTTCTTCGTAACTTCTTCAGATGAGGAATTACCCAAAATAGAAGTCTCCCCTATAGGAAGGCTTACTATTTTTAGTAAGTGTTCTTCTAGTGATCAGATCATAAAGGAACAAAAAAATTTGATATGGGTTTTTTTCCCAATATCACTCCTCTGAAATTTCAGATCTACCCGATCACTGATTTGTGAGATTTTAAAATTTAAATTTTTGACTTGATAGTGGTTATGGGCACAGAGCTACCATGACATCCATTAATGGAGTCTAAAATTTTCAGGTCCAATTCACCTCCTCAGATATTTATGAAAATGATATTTTTGATATGGGTTTTACTTTCTTGTTTCACAGATGAAATTTCGTTGTAAAACGATCCATGGAGAAATGAGAAATAAAATTTGAAGTTTTGGTGCAAGGAAAAGAGGGTTTATTCAATGAAAAAATTCCTCATAATGCATGTGATATCTATCACTTGGGTTTTTATGGCCTTTGAAAATGATTATGGAAGAAAAAAATTTCACTTCAATCCGTGCCGTATTTTGCAAGTTATGAGATTTTTACCTCTGGGTGACTACCAGGGTTTTTTGGATGAAAAATCTTCATTTCCTCTTCATTTCGATCCATTTATTTTCTGAGATATTTTTAATTTTAGCATGAAAATAATTTCATGAATCCTATTGAGTGAAGCAATGGATTTTGGAAGATATGGGATTTTTGTTTTCAGAGTTCTGAAATGGTATGGAGGTGTGGGGAGAGAAACTCGCAAACAAACAAGATAAGTTTGGTATTTACAAGTTTTGAAAAGCATGATTTGGGATTGGGAGAATTTTATTATCCCTTATGTTAATTTTATAAAGGGATGAAAGGGACATGAAATTCCCTTAGGCGCATGGTGTTGACATTTGGTGGTTTTTGATTAGATGAGTGTTTTTAAGCGAGGGGGTTGGAAAAAGCACCTTCGAGCTGACTTTTGGGTGCTTGAGGAACCACATGGCTTAAGTGGGCTGAGGAAATTTTGTGTCCCCTATGTAATTTTTATAAAGGGATGAAAGGGACTTGAAATTACCTATGGATTCTTGTTTTGACACTTGTCACACATGCGTGCTAGGAGAGGGGAGGCTCAAACTAGCTCTTGGGGGCTTAACTGGCAAGCGAAATGTCATGTTGGTGTCTTGGGGGATACAAAAGGGATGGGAAATTTTTTTAATCCCTTACATAAATTTTAAAAGGTACATTGGGGACATGAAATACCACCGGCATCCTGGTGTTGACACTTGTTTAACATTAAAATGACTAACTGCGAGAGCTCTTACCTTGGGACCAACTTGCAACAATGACAACTTGACCTCCTAGATGAGTTTTGAGGAAAATTTTTATATGAAATTGAGTGGAAACAACCCACTGAGTTGAATGGTGATGGTTTTAATATTAAATTATTATTGAATCACCTCTAAATGACCCCTTATTTATCGGGACCACTAGTTGCGCTCCTGAAGAATGAGTTACCTTGGAAAGTGTATAGTGTTTTAGGATGTATCATATTTTCCCCCATTTAGGGCATGGAAAATAATTTCCATAGGTAATTTTTTTGGCTCTTGAATATTCACGAAGATCCCATAATCTCTGTTTGAATTTTAGGCACTCCTTTGTGGTGTTTGCTCCTTTAGGCCCGAAAACCCGCTTTTGGCCAAAACCTCCAGATATTTCCAAAATATTCCAAATTTTTTTCACAAAATTTTATTAGAAATTGAATGAATCTCCATGTTGAATTTTTATCTTCCAATATTCTCTAAGGGGGTGCATTTAGTCTCGGGAAGGCTAGTGGTAGCCCTTCCCAAAACTGCTCAAAAGTTGGCATTCTCTAAAAGATCCTAAATCACCTAGAGGGAATGACTTTGATTTCCTAAATCACCTAGGGGGATTGGATGGACATACAATTGAGGACCAATCCTAACTAGGTAAAGTTGGTGTTAAGAATAGGCTGACCTAGGGTGTCTTGAAAAATTTTGATATAAAGGGGATCATTTTCCTACTTTCTACTAAATTTTTCCCTTGTAAAAACACATGACAACAAGAAGTAATCTCTTTTGAATTAAAATTATCCATTAATTTATCTTCTTGAATTAATAGAGTATCCAAATCAGGTAGATCATTCTCATTTTGATACTTATAATTAAGAATAGATATATAATTTCTAAATGTCTCATGGATATTTTATCTGAATTATAAAATATAGGAGCTTATCTTGAAACAATTCACAGTTACAATCATCCAATTAAGATTTAATGTTATTAATTTTAGCTAGGTAATAAATTATTTTTCCATCCCTTTCATAGGAGTCATAAACAATTCCATAATAAGCTTAATTATTTTTGAAAAATGATTACCTTCATGCATTATTTCTAATTTTTTCATGCATCTACAGGTGAGTCCATATGACCTATATACATAAAAAATTCATCTTTTATACTTTGCAAAAGGATGGGTAGAGCTTTTTTGTGATTTCTTAGAAAAGGAGCTAAGGTTTTCAGGGGTTTCTTGTCTACCAGTGGGTCGTGTCTCCACACTAGTCACAAGATCCCATAGCTTCCTAGCCATGAAACAAGATTTTAATCTTAATCTCCAAATACTATAATTAGTTCCATTTAAAAGCTGAGACTTATCCATAAAAAAACTAGCAGAACTAGCCATTTTTAATGCTCAGATGACAATGGAGACAAATATAACTAAAAATATAGATATTATTTTTAGTTGTATGTTAGAAACTAAATGAAAAAAAAAATCCGTGGAAGGCCATGGAGAAAAGATCCAAGCTTTCTAAATTTTTGAATCCACGACACAAAGACACTTAGGGAACCCACAAAACACAGAATTTGAAAAGTCATGGAATGAAGTAGGATACAACACATGTCAAAGATATAAACAAAGTAATAAGACGTGGGTTGTATTTCTAGTGAATTCTAAAGTAGATCCCCCTGGCGGATGTGAAGTCCTCAGAATAAACCAAGATAAATAGTTTATCAGGTTCCACAACAACGTTGCCAAGTCAAAGAGATATGTGGTAAAAAACAATAGACCATGCAGAAAAATATCAAATACGGAGAGGGGGGTACGTGTCATTGTTCTAACAATTTTATAAGATGATGAGCCCAATAGATGTGAAGTTTGTGGAATTGATTAAAACAAACAGTCCACAACATAGTTAAAAAAATGTGATGAAAAACTAAATACACATGTAGCTTTTCTATTAGGTTAGTTTTTCAAAATTTGACACTATTAAGAAAAGGAAAACAAAATACAAAATAATGTGGACTCAATATGTTGCGTTTCTACTGATACAGGACTAATAAAAATCTTAGTCAAATAATGCCACTTGTCAACAATGTAGTGACTGACAAAAGACACTTGGCAGATTTCCACCAAAATTTTAATAGATGGCTTCGGGTGGACTTAAAGTCCCTAGAATAAGCCAAAATTTAAAATAAAATTTGGGTTTGGAACCAAAAGACATGTGTCACAATCTTAGTGGCTAATCCAAAGTAAAGATTGACACCATAAAATATAGAGTCTAACACTTGTGAAGACTGCCAGAACATAAAATTAATATACGTGTTCAAATATAATTGGTTCATACTTAGAAAATGATAGAAAGATCAAAAGAAATGATAGAGTGACACCACTTGGAACTCTATGAGTGGATTTGGATTTACAAACAGAAAAAAGACAATGAAGCTATTTGGAACAATTATGTTGGTCCAAGCTTCACAAAACCAATAGGATCTAAATAAAAATGACAAAGCAAAGCCATATGGCATAAAACGATTGAATCGGGATTCACAAAAAAATCTAGCAAAAAAAGATTTTTAATGTTGGGGGGTGGAGTTATAAGCACCAAACTAATTAGATATAAAGAAGTCTTCCAGGTCTGGGAAAATAACAAGCTCACAGATAAAATAAATCCACACAATACTAGAAAATCTGTAGATAACTAAAACAAGCCTCACAAGTTATATAACGGCTATAAATGGGGTTGAAAAGCTTAAAAATACTTGTAGAAGATGGATTTCAATTGAAAATGACTATAACTAGATGCATAAGAAAATATCTAAGCATAAAATAGCTCAAAAACGATCTAAACAACCATTTGACCAATATTTTCAAAAAATATTTGGGCGGGGGAATCAACATTTTAAACCTGGTTAGATTAAAGACGATTGTGGAGCATATAGGGCTTCACAGACCCATAAATATAATTCAATATTTTTCACTCTAGCTAATTAAAAAAATTCCAGATCAATCCTACACATGCATAATCGCCTACTCTTATACCATGTTAGGATTTATAAGGAATGCATAATCAACTAATTATAGATCCACAAAATAAATGCCAAAGATTATAAATTATAACATGCAGATTACAAAATTTAATAACATGAGATGAAAGTAAATAATAGTTAAGTAAAAGAAACGGTAACACCAAAATTTTTGTGGGGGAAAACCCACAGGTTAACACCCCACTAAATAAATCACTATTTATTAATTAGAATTTTTGATACATATTTTTACCCAACACTTCCACTTCACTCATTGGTGTTTTGCAAAATAATTATAGATCTATGTCTTGCACTCATTCAATACAATACTCATCACAGATTTTTCCTAGTCTCATATCTCTGTCTAGATACCAATATAGTAAAAATATATTCATTTCTTATAACCAATCCCAAGAGGGATCACCCTAATCAACAGGGTGGGTGAATCAGTCGAGCCACTTCACTCTTAAATGTGTAAGATATTTGTGGAAGATCTTCATAATAAAATTTGATGGAAAAACTATTAAAATAATATTGGGATGTACTGTAGTGGTAAATATCCCACTTCACATTATCACCCCAACACCAAAAGTGCAAGAAAACCAATCAAAGAAAGAAGAATCTCCAAGCCAATAGTTGATATGTAAGAAATACAGAAGTTGAGTGAGCAGGTACAAGTTGGTGCAAGAGAGAAAAGCTAATGGAAAATTTCTTTTGTGCAATTGTCAAACCTTAAGATGATAAAAATGAGGTTTTGGTTATTTATATTGACACCATCACCCATGGGTGAAGGCATCGATAGGGAAATTGAATTTGAACCAAAATAATCACCCACGGGGCGATGGTGTTGAAAAGGGGGGGAAAATTAAAGGGGGAGTGTGCAAAGTGTCATGGTAAGTGAGGATAATGCAAGATGAAATAAATGGGGTCATGATCAAGCTATATGTCAAGATAATGTGAAGGTTTTAAAAAAGAAAGACATAAACGGAACCAAAAGTTGTTCTCTCTCTGTGTATCATCCCTAACCAAATGGTTATGTGAATAATCATACCCCTATCCTAGAATGATCCCCTTAAGGCACCCGTTCCAAAGATAGATGCATTAGCTAACTCTAACTTGAAAAGAGAATTGTTAATAACATGTATGAAAATAGAAAGCATAAAATTTAGGTGTATATAGCTTTAGTGAATGTAAGAAACACAGCCAGGGGAGGTTTCCCCAGGGGCATGAACCAACGATGTTGGGATA
>CM034152.1:700910123-700929430 GCA_019776745.2 Taxus chinensis
AGTTTGTAGTAAATAATTGGAGTGAATGTTGATGTTATTTCAAAAATGAACACAAGGGCTAGCGAGGGTTTGTGTTAAGTTCATATAGAATATATGATGCCTTTCCTTAGATTGATGTGACTTAATTTTAATAGGCTCATGAATTCCCTAGCCATGACAATGAATCTCACGTCTAGTAAACCCATATTATAATAAATATTTCTATCATTTTCCATAATCATGATAAGAAGGGGAATGACGTCATATGCAAGGAATGCATAGTGCATCAAGATTCATGGTAGTATAATATTTAAAAGAAGAAGGATCAAACTTAATGGTGTACATGATACATTGGTAAGAAAATTTGAGACAATTATGTAGAGTAGAAGGCACCACATACATTGTATGGATCCATGGGCATCCCAATAGCAAGTTGTAACTAAGATAATTGAGAATGGTGTTACAAATGGTAGGGAGAGTGGGAGAGCCTAAGGTGATGTTTAATGTGATTTTTCCTAGTGGTTTACATGGTACATAATCAAAACCATATAAACTAATAGTAGATGAAGATAAATATTTGGTAGGGGTTCCCAATTAATGTAGAATATAAATGTTGTAAATGTTGAGGTTGGATCCATTATCTATGATAACACGCTTTCCCAAAGTGTTGCGGATGGTGACTTGTACATATATCAAAAGGCCATTTTCAATAACATCTTAAGAAGTAAATCATCTTAGGTAAAAGATATAGGACCATTCTAAAATGAAAAATCTCTTAGTAATGCAACCAATACATACTCAAGTGATGTTTTTGGGATGAATTTAGATGTGAAAAATGTTAGTGAGTGTAGTATGATAGGTGGGGTTTTTCTATAAATATTCATATAATAAGATGCTTTGATAAGGAGAGAAATCCATTATTGCAACCAGAAAGAAAATAAGCAATCTTAGAATCAGAAGAATAAGATAGGATGATCATAAGGCCAATGGACATGTTGAGTCATGAATAATGTTCATCAAAATGTTTACACCCTATTTAGATTATTTAAAACCTAATATATTAGGTAATTAGGTAGACTAAATGATGTAAGGGGAGATATATGGATTATTTTGATTAATTAACTTCCAACATTGATAATACAATATCATAACAATGCATTCAATGTTTAAACGATATTCTACAAACTTGAAAACACAAGAGGATGAGTGCACTTATCTGATTTCAGATGAATCTATAATGTTTTGGGAATACACACTACTAAAATAGGAAGATCTAACCTTATGATTCTTCTTTTTAGGAATTGTGACTAAAAACTTATATAAGGAAGGACCGTACAATTCTACTAGGAATATTTATATGGTCTTGGCCATTATATATAGTCTTGGACCTATTTCATTTCTGCATCTGTGACTTTCTTAGACTGTTTCCTATTTATAAATGTCTGTCACTATCAAAACCTAGTTTTCGGTTATGTTACGAAGCTTTCTAAATATTTTGAACATGATTTCAAACCCTAGCCACAGATGGGAGACCCTGCAAAATAAAAATTAGCTTAGTTTTGGGCACCCCCATACACCACCCATGATAGCACTACTCCAAATAGGCCTCAAACCACATGGAATTCTCCACTTAGCATGTGATATCCAAATAAATACAACTAGATTCGACAACCTCTTTGAAAATTTTTGACTTGATTTTGGCTCTTGTTAAAATACTTGGATAAGGGATGATTGAATGTTTGTGGATGAGAGAAAATAATTTCTTGACATGGTAAGAAGATTCATACCTATAGATATTGTTTCCCTAATGAATATTGATATGAATTTATGATATTTAGGGAGCATTGGGTACCTTTTGTAATTATTAGAGGTGACTATATCAATGTAGTGTCGTAGGATGTCCAGGTTAGCAAATGATGCAGTGTTAGCTTGTTTATATAGGGTTCCGTAGATGAATTATCAAAGAAAGGATGACCTAGAGGGATTAAAGGAACCATCAAATAATGTGGAATTGAAATAAAAGATAGAGGATATGTCGGTGAAAATTTGTATAGATAAGTCAGAAACGAATATAAATTCTTGATTGAGGATGAAAAACATGAGAAATGAATTTTTCATATTATCATGATGACTTAATATATGGATTTTCTATAGTAAACTCTCATAATATGTCACCATATCAATTTTCAAGGATAAACAAGTTAGATAAGAGATCTCATAATGTGTTAAGGGGGAATGGGAAGGTTTTCTTATCTTAGCAAAAGTGCATTATCAAAACAAGTAGTGTCAAAGATTGAATTACCAAATTTGAGTGGCTACAATAGTCATTAAAGTAATAAAATCATTATTGATAAAAATATAAGATGATTTCCATAAACCAGGAGATGATATGAGGAACAAAAACCTCCAAGTAATTTAATTGTATATTTTTTCAATTATGCCCTTTTATCAAAAATAGGAATTCTAAGATTTTGTAAATTGAACTCAAAATTAGGAAAAACAAAAGGAAGTTTTCATTTAATTTATCAAGATAAATAGAAGCATCATAGTAATTTAAAAATAAACTTTTTAATTATTGAGAAATGTATCAAAATAAAGGTAGCCCCAAAAGTGATTTTTTAAACAAAAAGTGACAGTCGTTAAATTAATAAAATGGATATTTCTAAAAATATAAAGTGAATTTCATGAAACCAAAAGAGGCATTTTATGATATGACTATGAGGGGAAAAAACCTCCAAGGACTTTGCAAAAAATTGTGAAATTTTCCAACTATGCCCTTATTACGAAAAATAGCAATTTTGGAATTCTAAAAATTGTGCTAAAATTAATGCCAAAAAATGAGGTTTTCATTTAATTTATCAAAATAAATAAAAACCTATAGGGATGTGAAAATAGAATCATTATTCTTGATATATGTTAAAATGAGTTTTGACCAATAAGAAACCCTAGAAAGAGGCCTAAAGGGATGGACCAAACATGAAACCCTAGGGAAAATTTGGAAATCAATTTTAGGTCATGCAATAGTTAGAAATCAAAAGTAAATTTGAATACCAATCCTATAAGATTGAATAAATATGAAACCCTAGGGTAAATGAAGATATTTTAAGATCAATAATTGGTATCATTAAATGTTTAATCATTTCCTAATTAGTTAAGCATGTAAAGAGAAAATTAGGAAAACGTTTAATAATGTTACAGGTTGATTATTCTAAATTAATTAATAAGAATTAACTATATGCATTCAGAACAAAGCATCAATACTTGTAAATATGTAAAAATGATATAATGATTTCTTAAAAGACACGAAGGGATAATAATGTTTTAATCTATACACTATCATTGTTTCAAGAGATGATGTGCAAATACTTTTGGAATATTTAGGAGAGCCTTGAGTTCTTTTGTATTAATATTTGCAATAGGAGCTTATGAAAGTTTTGTTGTCTAATTTTACACCCCTTACAAAAATAGAACAACTTGGTCTTTCACGTACTTAGAGTGAAGAACACGGAGAAGTTTAAGTATGCCATAGAGATAAGTCATGTTAGTCCCCTAGAATATTAACTAAGGACAAAAGCGCGCAAGGTATGGTTTTAGAAAAGGGTTTAAAGAAGCTCATGGCACGTGCGACGCATGAAGACAGAACCAAGGGTTTGGGACTTAGTCAAATTAGATGTTCAGGGTAGAACACATGAAAAGCATGACCCAACTATGCGTGGATAAGGTGCCAGCCTAGTGATAAGTTGGCCCAGGAAGGAACATACCTACATTAGGATCTTCTAGAAGCACATCATGGGATAAAGAGGGAAGCTCGGGCCTGGAGGAGCATGCTCGCATGGAGGACCACATTCAGACACTTGGCATAAAATCTAAGGGTGCTGGAGGATGAGTTAGCAGCCCAATAAAGCTATAAATACAAGTGCATGTAGAGTAAACAGAGAGACCTAGAGTGTGGGCGGAGCTTTGTAGAAGTACTGCAAGAACTCTGTTAGTGGGTAATTACAATTGGGAAAGGATGTATTGGGCATGGGGGTTGTAATTTTTATTTTTGGTAGCTTAGTTACATTAGTCCAGTTATAATGCATGACTGTGGTCTGCTTCTCTATGACCCTCTGTAATGGCTCCATGGATGTAATGAGGTTGCTTGTTAAATATATATGAATATCAATGATTTTGATGCATACATCTCTTTCATAAGTTCTCCTTCATTTTATGCTAAGTATGGATGTTCGTATGTTTCTTTCTATCATGGTACACATTATAGATTTTGTTAAAGTACTCTATTTGAAATGACTACAAGGATCTAGAGGCCATTCTAAGCTCTATGGTTCTTGTATGTCCTCAATCCATTTAAAAGTCTTTTAAACACAAATCATAGATTATATTTCCCACTAAACTCACATAAAAGAGAAACTCGGAACCTGCGCATGCCTCAGGTGAGTGCCCAACTTTCCCTAGGTGATAGGCCGGTGCGCATGGGGTTCCTTTCTTTTGCAGTAGGGGTGAGAGTGAGTACATCTTGGTTTCATTGCCGGGGCCCTCTTTTCGAAGTTGTAGTGGGAAATAGCATGCATCATGATCTATGTAGTAAGTAATGATAGAGTAGTTAACTTTGGAAAGTGTTTAATCATGGTTTAAGAGCACGGAGGATGAATTTTCTCAGGAATTTAGCATTGGACCTGAGTTTGATGCACGTAGATGGGTAGAAGAAAACCTCTACCATGATATGTATGAGAATTTTTTTTGCTGCTTCCCAGTGGAACTGTATGAATGGCTTATAGCCTATGCATCTAGATCAACTTGGCATTATGGATCACATATGTGGACCTAAGAAGAATACCAAAGGATGTAGGATGTAAATCTGACATGGACCCATGCTATGGATCATTGGTGGAAAGGAGTATTGGCTAGCTACACTTTGGAGTATGTCGTTTCCACATATTCCTATCTGGAGGTTGCTAAGTTTGAGTTTCTGTGGGATCCCTGAGGATCATTTCTATGTTTTATCCCTCTAGTTATGAAAATATTGATGGTTACCATGAGTTTATATGCATTCCCAATGGCTGGCTAAACCATTCTCAGCACTGGGTGAGGAAGCTAGGGTGGAGGAAGATGGCAGATGTTGTGATGGAGAAAGATAGGGAGGAGAGATGACTCAAGTATGGTGAAGCACATGAAAGGGAGATTGCTAGACAATGTGAGGTTACATGTGTGATGGATGTATGGTAGCAGACATTGTGGGAATGATTTGAGGTTCACACAGAGGATGTGGAACTTGAGCAGTCTATGTGACCCCATCTTGGCAAGCGCATAAGAGAGACCCCTTCGGCTTTTGATGAGAGTTCATCACGTGGAGAAAGAAGAACTGTTGGTGCACATCTAAGCCCACCTAGTGATCAGACCCTGGCGCTTGATTTTCTAGATCAGGGGGAAAATATATTCAATCTAATTGGTTACATTGGAAGTGATCGGTCTACACATAGGAGGTATAATTTCTCATTTGGGCCTTCTATGGCTACAAACACCAGCCCAGTGTTAGGAATTTTTAGGAAAGGTATAAACACACAAGATTTTGGTCTCACATCTGGGAGTGGCATGGGGTATACTATTGGTAGTGGGGCATTGTCGCAGACCATATGCATGCAGCTCAATGGAACTATGGGGACCCTTGGCGCAACCACTTGAGGACCTGGTGGGTCTGGTGGATCTGTTAATTTAGAACCTGGTGGACCTGGTGGGTCTGGTGGTTCAAAAGGAATAGGAGCTAGTGGGCCTGGTGGATCTAGTGATTTAGGACCTGGTGGGGCTGGTGGATCTGGTGATTCAAGACTTGGTGGATCAGGCGGTGGAGGAAACATAGGTAGAAACCAAGGCTCTAGCTCAAGAGGATTCGGGCCCCAACCACCCCCACAAGTTTTCTTTGAAATGTCTCTACATTTTCTCGATTATAGAGGTATTGAGGATGTTACAAAACATGTTCACAAGTGTGAACTGCTATGGCGTGCAAAGGGTATCACAACCCTGGAGCGGAAGGCTAGTCAATTTACAACCACGTTGTAAGGGCGCACGCATAGCTGGTATAGGAAATATGACCCTCATCAAATAGTGGTGGACTATACTGCTTTAAAGAATGCATTCTTGGTATAATTCCACATTCCTAAGTTTGAGTAGAAGAGCATCAACACTTTGAAGGAGATTTTGCATGGAATGGCAAAGAGTGTACGAGAGTATGATGTGTGCTTTAAAACTTTCTTGTCTAAATTATCATATGATATTCACCCTTCACAGCATGCTTAGTGGTTTTTTGGAGGATTGATCACTCCTTTTAGAAGGGCCTTATCTTATAAAACTTTTACAGACCCGTGTGAGGCATTGGAAGTTGTTGTACATGTTGAGGCTATTGGTAGTGTTGATACTAGCATTAGCCCATTCCTGGAGGCTTAGATTTATGTTATGGCGAAGCAGTTGGAAAATTTGTCTGCAAACTCAGACCATGAGACTCACAGTGGTTTATGGTGCACAGATTGTGAAGTAGATGGGAATGTTACTTATAATTTCCCTTGGAGGATAGTACGTGTTGTGGTGGTAGATTATGAAATTTGTCATAGGGACCATGATGCGAGTAAGTACCCCTTTCTCCAGCGTGTAATTCGGAAAAATGTGTCTTGTTATTGTAATATTTACACCTCTACAACCCATGATACTAAGGACTATAGGCTCATTGATCAAATCCATGAGGGCATTGATCATGGGGTGTACCAAACCAGCATTGCTAGTAATTCCAAGGGTGAGGATCACCGTTATGAGGAGCACATTGATAGAGGCCTATGTGGAAGAGGTTTTCAAGGAGGATTTCGTGGTCATGGTAACCACGGAGGAGGAAGGACTGAGTTTCTGTGTGGAACCTGTTTCAATTGTGGATCTACAGATCATTACAAATGTGAATGCCCAGACCTATTGTAGTGCTCATGGTGCGTAAAGAAGCATAAGTATGAGGAGTGCCCAGAATTATTTTAGCACATGAATCAGCAGCACCAGAAAGAAAAGGGCGCTGCAATGGTCAATATTAAGAAGGTGTACATATAGTGGATGCCTCGGGTAACATGTGATGCAGGTTTGGATCCTGTCTTAGTAACAACAAGGGTAGAGGCCGTGCGCACAAGAGAGATACCAAAACAGAAGAACCTGGTTTCAAGGGAGGAAGTAGTTCACGAAAAGTATCCAGACCCCATGCATCAAAAGGAGGTATATCAGGACACCATGGATTTCATTTAGAGTTTACAAGGGGAAATCCAGAGTCTAAAGGAGAAGTCTAGGAGGGAGGAATAAGGAGGAGAGTTGAGGTGGAAAAGGATAACCTGGATGAGGTCAAGGAGGTGTGTAAAATGCTAAGGCAAGAGAATATCATTCCCTTGCTAGGATCATGGTTGAGAGATAAGGTACCACGTACTGGAGGAGAGCACGAGAGGTAAGTCTTGCACGTAAACCTTCCCCCTCATAGCCTTGAATATGACACAGGGATCACATTGAATGCATTTGTAGATGGATGGCTCCTTAGTAATATCCTCATTGACACTACTGTGGAGGTTAATGTTCTAACTTTTTATGCATGGCATCAGATGGGAAGACCTGCATTACAGCCATCTTGGAATGTGTTTTATATGGAAAAAAAGACTAAGGTGATTCCCATCGGTGTCTTAAAGGATGTAGCTATTACTATCTAGGGAGCTAAGTTTAGTGGGGACTTCAAAGTCTTGGTGTTCACCGAGGTAGACAATTTCCCACCACTACTTGGGCGCACATGGTGTTACAAGAACAATGTGGACCTTTGGTTCAAGAAAGGGTACATTAGATTTGAAAACAAAGAGGAGTGGGTCATTATACACATGGCTAATGGGAAGTCGACACCCTATATTGAACCATTAGGGGAAGAAGTTCTGGATAGGATATATGTGCACTTAATTAGGGACCCAGAGATAATACATCCTACTAACGGAGTTATCCAGTTTGAGGATTCTCAGTCAGTAAGTGATACCACCAGTCTAGCATGTGACAATTGGGCGTGGGGAACTTAAAAACTAATGGGATGGCAGTTGAGAGGTTTGGTGACCAAGGTAACAAAGGTGCGCACAATTTGGTGCCTAGGAGGAAGAGTTGCCCAAGTATTCATGAGGATCCTTCCCCGAGATATTTTGTAGGAGGTGGAAGCTCAGTGGAAGGATGAGAAGGAACATAGAGAGATGCTAAGTTATGTATTACTCGGCACAGTGGTACGGTGATGGGCTACACATTAGGAGATCCTTTTGGAATGGCGTGAAGTAAGAATTTCTCTCTCTATCAGATTCTCTAGGAGCAACATGCCCACCACCATCAAGGACTACCCTGGGAAGGAGCCCACCTCTTTCCATATCCAGGAGTGTGAACGGATCTAGAGAGAGGGCACGTAATATTTTCCACCATCCCTCTAGGTGCACAAGTTGTGTTCTACACTACAAGGTTGTGCGCGCACATGGTACATTCATTCGGAGACACACCACCAGATAGGGAATTGGTAAGAGCTTGCGGCTGACCTTATTCAAACCTTTGAGTATCAGACTACCATGCCATCAGTTGATAAAGCCTTGCAAGGTATCAAGTGCCTTACCATGGGGGATAGTGCCATGGTAAAGGATAGGTTATTGGAATTGCTAGGAGAACCAGGATTGGAGGCATGCTTTGAAGAAGAAGTAGAGGAAACATAAGAGTTACAGCTTGAGCGCATGTGGAAAAGGAGAAAGGAAAGTTGGTGTATGTGATTGATGGAGAGGAATCAGAAAGATTGGATGTTAGCCATTTTGTAGGGACACGCGAGGTAGAGGACAGTGCTAATACTTATTCGTGTGCCTACCATGAGCCCTTAAGGACAAAGAAGGTTAACATCGGTTCAGGAGAAGAACCTAAGGAAGCTATTATTGGAGATTATTTTTCAAAGAAGGAAGTCTCTAAGATCATTGATCTATTGCGTGAATTTGAGGATTTATTCCCACGTGGGTACCATGAGCTCAAAGGCATTCACCATTCTTTGGGGGAGATGAAGATAAATTTAAGGATGGTGCATGCCCGGTCAGGAAGAGGCCCTACCGGATGAATCCCAATTTACACGTGAAGGTTAAGGATGAGATAGATAAAATGATAGCTTCTGGGATCATTGAAGTAGTGGAGGAATCAGAATGGATAAGTCCAATGGTGATCAACATCAAGAAGGATGGATTAATTAGGATCTGCGTGGATTATAGGGAACTGAATGCTATTTTTTCATTAATCCTTTTCCAACCCCCTTCACGGAAGAAATTTTGGAAGGAGTCACTGGGCGTGAAATATATTCCTTTACGGATGGATTTTCGAGGTACCACCAAGTCTGGATTGCAAAGGAGGACCAAGAGAAGATAAATTTTTCCACTGAGTGGGGAAGTTTTACATACATGGTCATGCCCTTTGGGTTGAAGAATGTGCCTGCTATTTTTTCACGCATAGTAGTGCAAGCATTCCAGGACTTCATCAATAAGTTTCTTCAGGTCTATTTGGATGATTAGATAGTGTATGGTCTAGTTAAAGACCATTGTAAAAATTTAAGGTTAATGTTTGAGAGGTTGAGGCAGTTGAGGATATCCCTCAATATTAAGCAATGTGTGTTTGTTACAGCTTTTAGGACTTTATTGGGGCATATCATATGTAAGGAGGGCTTGCTAGTAGATCCCACTAAAGTTACATTTATTGTGGGGTTAGGGGAGCCTACTAGCCAAAGCGTAGTGTGTGGATTCCTTGGGCATACGGGTTATTATAGTAAATTCATCAAATGGTATGCTAGGATCACCGCACCTTTAGAGGAGCTGCTCAAATATAAAAATGCCTTCCATTAGGGAGAGGTGCAACAAAGGGCATTTGATACATTAAAGGATACGATTTTCACTGTGCCTATATTACATTTTCCCTCTTGGGACAAGCCCTTTCATGTCCATGTAGATTCCTTAGGGACCACTATTTAAGTAGTGCTTGCACAGCCAGGTGAAGGAATTATTGATCATCCTTTGTGTTTTACAAGCAGGAAGCTGACACTAGCAAAGAAAAACTACACCACAACTGAGTGCAAGGCATTGTTAATGATCTACGTGCTTTTCAAGTTTAGACAGTATCTTCTGGCAACACCCTTTGTATTTTACATTGACCACATGACATTAAAGTATTTGGTGAACAAGCCTGTTTTACAAGGGTGCATATTTCAATGGGTGTTTTTGTTTCAATAATTTGAGTTCACCGTTGTAGTAAAGATTCAGAAAAGCAATTATGGACCTGATCATCTGTCAAGAATTGATTCAAGGCAGGACATGTAGAGTATTGAGGAGAAAATGCTAGACATGCAACTATTTAGGTTACAGCGCATGCCCTCAGATTTGGAGGACATTGCGGTATTTTTAAAGGAATTGGAGGAGATTGTGGCACTGGAAGGAATGAAGGAATTAGAGAAGAAGCAGTAAGCCATACGCGCCACTCCCTACATGTTAATCATTGGAGACTTGTACAAGTTGGGACGTGATGAAGTTTTACATAGGTGTGTATTAGAGCATGAGTGCCTTGCCATCATGGGGGAAGCATATAGAGGAAGTGCGGGTGGGAATTATGTAGGTGATGCCACCATGCGTAAGATATTAATGGCAAGTTTGTGGTGGGAAACCCTATACAAGGATTATAAAGACTATTGTAAAGTGTGTGACCATTTTCACCGCATTGGCAAGCCTAGGAAGAGAGATGAAATTCCTTTTCACCCTATACATAGCACTGAACCTTTTGAGAAGTGGGTAATAGACTTTGTATGCTCTATTGCACTAGCAGATCATAGGACTAGGTCATACTATGTCATCACTTGCAGGGATTATTTGACCAGGTGGGAAAAGGCAGCCCCAACTAAAGATTACACAACAACCACAGCGGTAAGGTTCTTGTGTGGAAACATTATCATGAGGTATGGATATCCTTTGAGTTTAACCAGTGATAGGGGAACGCATTTCTTGAATGAGGCCATGAAGATCCTATTAGCAGAGTTCATGGTGGCTCATCATAAGACTACGACCTATCACCCACAAGAAAATGGAACCGCGGAAGCATTCAACAAAAAACTGAGTCATACCTTGACCAAAAATTGTGATGTTGGAAGACAAGATTTGGATGACAAGGTATTAGCAGTATTATGGGCTTACAGGACAACTTATAAGATGTTGAATAAATCCACACCATTTCAGTTGGTGTTTAGTGTGGAAGTTGTTCTAGCGGTTGAATTCATGTTACCTTCTCTGCGAATAACATGCGCAGGAGGGTTCGCCAATGAGCAAGCACTGGAAGAAAGAATTGATGAGTTAATGAAGCTGGATGTGAAATGATCACTCACTAGGTGGAGCTAAATAGTAGAAAAATCAAAGTACAAGGCTTGGCATGATCGCCACATTAGAAATAGGAAGTTTGAGGTTGGGCAGATGGTTTTACTATATGATTCTAAGTTTCTACGCCATCTTGGGAAGTTAAAATTCCATTGGTTGGGTCCTTACACAATCTCGTACATCCTTGATTTGGGTGCGTGCTAGTTACAAGCGCTGGATGGGACGAAGTTGCCTAGACACTTCAATGGGAGTAGGCTAAAGCCCTACTATAAACAAGTCTTCTTGGTGTTTGTAAATAAGGTAGTTTTTCTAGTTAGTTTATAATTTTCCTTTATGCATTTCTTTTCTTGTGTTTCCCTTTCGCGGTGTTGTTTTGTTTTGCGCCTAGGGCATCGGTAACCTTATTACTACTTGTTGAGAATTTATGAGTGTGCAGAGGACCATGCATCATTTTAAGTGTGGGGTGGAGTAATGTGAAGGAGTTCATGGTTAAAGTGCCAAGGAATTTTGTGTTAAAAATCCCAGTTGAATGGCCCAGTTGAAAGAGGTGTATGGAGAGAAAATATGGAAGAAGGATGGTTGGTGCCAAGATAAAGCTACTTATAGATCCCATGTACAAAGGAGGAGAAAGCGCATCAAGCAACACAAGGTAGGCGAGAGAAAAAATTAGGACAGAAGAAGTGCCTTTGGAGCTAGTTTTACGTGTGTAAGAGTCTCCTATCAGGTTGGATTGGTTACACGCCAGAAGGTTGGAGGATTTTTCCAATGTTAGGTAAAGCGCTTAAAGTAGGCTTTGTTTGAAAAATCCGCATTAAATGAAGAAAGTATGGTAGTAGGTGAAGTAGCACTAAATTCTCAAAAAGGGAAAAACTATAAATAAAGGGGGTTAAGACACTTCATTTTTCACTTTGCGTATAAGGAGAACGAAGCACTTTTTACACCTTTGCAAACTAGGGCTTCCAAAAAATTGATCCATGTGAAGAAAAATTTGGATAAATTACAACGTGAGTAGCTAGTTAGGATTTGCAAACCAAGACGAACGGATTTCACAGGTGTGGGAGGAAGTGTGAGAAGACATCATCATGTGAAGGGAGTATCCTAATTAGGATTTGAAGAACTAGGGCACGGTTTTAAGTAATTTTCTTCACAAGTTTGAGATCTATGGTTAGAGAGAGCGGAAGGACAAATTACTAGAAGTGATTGAAGTGGGAAGAAGACCTAGAAAATGACACCCAAGAAACCAACTAGTACACCCCAAGAAGGGAAAAGGAAAGGGCAAGGGCAAGCAACAAGAAATTGAAGCAAGCACAAATGAAGAGTGGTTGCAGACATGTAGTACACAGAGGAGTGTTGTTAGGAAGGAAGTGAGAGTCCCATTGTTAGGGACATGTCGTAAATGATTAAATCATAAGAAAGCACATTGAAAAGGAGTTGCACTAGACGGAAAACTACAACCACAACTGAGTGCCAGGCATTGTAATGATCTTCTGCTTTTCAAGTTTTTGAAGTATCTTCTAATCAACACCCTTTGTATTTTACAATTGACCACATGAACTTAAAAGTATTTGGTGAACAAAGCCTGTTCTGCAAGGTTCATATGTCGATGTGTGGTTGGTTTGTTTTCAATATTTGAGTTAACGTTGTATAAAGCTTCAGAAATCAATTCATGGACCTGATCATCTGTCAGATTGATTCAAGGGATGACACGTAGATTATTGAGGATAAAATGCGAGACCTGCACTATTTAGTTAACAAGCGCAGCCCTCAGAGTTGGGGAGAGATTGTGGCACTGTAAAGGAATAATAATTAGCGAAGACGCAGTCTCCATAACGCGCCACTCCAACTACATGTTACTCATTGAGCCTTATACAAGTTGGGGACGTGATGAAGTTTTACATAGGTGTGTATTAGAGCATGAGCACCTTGCCATCATGGGGGAAGCATACAGAGGAAGTTGTGGGTGGGGAATTATGTAGGTGATGCCACCATGCATAAGATATTAATGGTAGGTTTTGTGGTGGGAAACCCTATACAAGGATTTTAAAGACTATTGTAAAGTGTGGTGTGACCATTGTCACCACATTGGAAAGCCTGGGAAGAGAGATGAAATTCCTTTGCACCCTATACATAGCACTGAACCTTTTGAGAAGTGGGTAATAGACTTTGTATGCTCTATTGCACTAGCAGCTCATAGAACTAGGTCATACTATGTCATCACTTGCAGGGATTATTTGACCAGGTGGGAAAAGGTAGGCCCCAATTAAAGATTGCACAACAACCACATCGGTAAGGTTCTTATGTGGAAACATTATCATGAGGTATGGATATCCTTTGAGTTTAACCAGTGATAGGGGAACGCATTTCTTGAATGAGGCCATGAAGATTCTATTAGTAGAGTTCATGGTGGCTCATCACAAGACTACGACCTATCACCCACAAGAAAATGGAACCACGGAAGCATTCAACAAAAAACTGAGTCATACCTTGACCAAAATTTGTGATGTTGGAAGACAAGATTTGGATGACAAGGTATTAGCAATATTATGGGCTTACAGGACAACTTATAAGAGGTTGAATAAAGCCACACCATTTCAGTTGGTGTTTAGCATGGAAGTTGTTCTAGCGGTTGAATTCATGTTACCTTCTCTGCGAATAGCATGCGCAGGAGGGGTTCACCAATGAGCAAGCACTGGAAGAAAGAATTGATGAGTTAATGAAGCTGGATGTGAAATGATCACTCACCAGGTGGAGCCAAATAGTAGAAAAATAAAAGTACAAGGGCTTGACATGATCGCCACATTAGAAATAGGAAGTTTGAGGTTAGGCAGATGGTTTTACTATATGACTCTAAGTTTCTACGCCATCCTGGGAAGTTAAAAGTCCATTGGTTGGGTCTGTACACAATCTCGTACATCCTTGATTTGGGTGTGTGTGCTAGTTATAAGCACTGGATGGGACGAAGTTGCCTAGACACTTCAATGGGAGTAGGGTAAAGCCCTATTATAAATAAGTCTTCTTGGTGTTTGTAAATAAGGTAGTTTTTCCATTTAGTTTATAATTTTCCTTTATGCATTTCTTTTCTTTTGTTTCCCTTTCACGTTGTTGTTTTGTTTTGCGCTTTGGGGCATCGGTAACCTTATTACTACTTGTTGAGAATTTGTGAGTGCGCAGAGGACAATGCATCATTTTAAGTGTGGGGGTGGAGTAATGTGAAGAAGTGCATGGTTAAAGTGCCAAGGAATTTTGTGTTAAAAAACCCAGTTGAATGTCCCAATTAAAAGAGGTGTATGGAGAGAAAAGATGGAAGAAGGATGGTTGGTGCCAAGATAAAGATACTTATAGATCCCATGTACAAAGGAGGAGAAAGTGCATCAAGCAACACAAGGTAGGCGAGAGCAAAAATCAGGGATAGAAGAAGTGCCTTTGGTGTTGGTTTTACGCACGTAAGAGTCTCCTATCAGGTTGGATTGGTTACACGCTAGAAGGTTGGGAGGATTTTTCCAATGTGACGTAAAGCGCTTAACGTAGGCTTTGTTTGAAAAATCCGCATTAAATGAAGAAAGTATGGTAGTAGGTGAAGTAGCACTAAATGCTCAAAAAGGGGAAAAACTATAAATAAGGGGGGTCAAGACACTTCATTTTTCACTTTGCGTATAAGGAGAACAAAGCACTTTTTACACCTTTGCAAACTAGGGATTCCAAAAAATTGATCTGTGTGAAGAAAAATTTGGATAAATTAAAACATGAGTAGCTAGTTCAGATTTGCAAACCAAGAGGAAGGGATTTCACAGGTGTGGGAGGAAGTGTGAGAAGACATCATCTTGTGAAGGGAGTATCCGCAATTAGGATTTGAAGAACTAGGGCACGGGGTTTAAGTAATTTTCTTCACAAGTTTGAGATCTAGGGTTGGAGAGAGAGTGGGAAGGACAAAGTAATTGAAGTGATTGAAGTGGGAAGAAGACCTAGAAAATGACACCCAAGAAACCAGCTAGTACACCCAAGAAGGGAAAAGGAAAGGGCAAGGGCAAGCAGCAAGAAATTGAAGCAAGCACAAATGAAGAGTGGTATGTAGAAATGTAGTACCCAGATGGAGTGTTGTTAGGGAAGGAGTAGGAGTCCCATCTTAGGGACATGTCCCGTAAATGATTATAATCATCAGAAAAGCACAATTGAAAAGGATTTGGCACTAGAGTTAGTGCACCCAACAAACAAGAGGATGCTAGAGGTTTTTCCCATATATAACGATGACATAAAGGTCAAGTTTGAGAAGGCAGGGTTATTACAAATCTTTGAGTTTCCCTACTTCGGGAAACCTAAGGGACTATATCAGTGGCTAATGTCACAAGTGCATGAGCACTATTTCCACTTCACAGGGTGCAAGATGTGCATAACTCCTCAGCTCATTTCACATTTCACAAGCCTCATCTATGAAGGAGACGAGTTGGAAGATGATTTGACATATAAGGAAGTGATTAAGGAAACTATCGCCACTTTTTCTTGCAAAAAGGGGTCAAGGTATTATGATTTCACATACATCAAGGATCTAGTAATGAAGATGGCCACACACCTAGTGTTAAAGATAAATGGCTAGGAGAGATGGACTTAAATTAGTAAGCCATGGTTAAATGTTTGTAGAAAGATTTCAGAGGGCACCATCTATAATTTATCCACATTCATCATGGATGAAATTATCAACTATGTGAAGTAAGGTGACATAATCCTTTTGGGAAATGTGCTACTAACCATCATGTTTTCAGATATTGGGGGGTACCAAATGCATTAGATAAATTTATATGGGAGTACCCTACTGAAGACCCCTCACCTGCCAAAAGATTTGAGAAGTACGCTTGTGAAAATATGACAACATTGCACAAGGTGCACTTGAAAAAGTGGTACACACACCTAAGGAATGCATTCGGAGCATAATGGAGAATTCTCAAACAACTTCCAAGGGCCACTAGGGGAGAAGCGGAATTTCCTGTGTACCAACATTACTACCTGGGTATATTCAAGTTGATAGATGACTCATGAAGCCCATGGTGCAAGCTCCCCTTTGCCTTCATAGCTTAGTACTTCTAAGCGGGAGTAAACAGGTTCAAGGAGTCTAAAAAGTTTAAGTTGGACCTCAGTAGTTTGGACAAAGGACCACAAGGAATTATGCAAAGGGCTGGTCTACCCTAGCAAGCACACATACATAGAGCAGTACGTGTCACATTAAGTGAAAATGAAAAGGCTTGTGACTCTGCCCATTGCAAGAGGATCCATGGCACGTGTTTATATTTACATAAGGCCCAAGTTGGAGAAGGGAACATATCTAGAGAACGAGGTATTTATACCTCAACATCCAACTAGGATGAAAAAACCCCGCACCCAAACAGGAGGGAAAATAACCAGAAAAGAAAATCCCAAGTGTGGTGGAGACACGGGCAATAGGTTCCCCAGGGAAAAGTGCCAGAACCAACATATACGTAAGCAATAAAAAATCCCATAGTAAAAGAGAAGACTCCAGAGCTAAAAGAGCCATCAGATAAGGAGTCGTCAAAAGAAGAAGAAACATAGTCACCTATACCAGAATCTTCGGTTAGGAAAAAGTAGACGGTAGAAGAGGAGACCACCTCGAAAGAAGCTGGAAGTATGGGCAAGTACTTAGGAGAGAAGGATGGTAGTGAAGAAGTAAGTGGGGAAGAGGACCCCAGGAAAGATCAAGGGCCTCCTTTTTTCAATATACATGATTAAGAGGAGGAAGGCAGAGAATAAGAACAAGGGTTCCTTTTTGTGCAGCGCAAGGATAGCCAGGTAGGAGGAAGCACCCAGGACATGGGAAAGGATGAAGAGGCTAGCACAGAGAAGCAAGATGTTCCAAGCACAGCACAAGAGTAGATATCCAAGGTGGGTAGAAGAAAAAGAGAAGATAAGAAACATTGAGAACCTGATGGACGACAAGGTGGAGTACAGTGCTAAGCTAGTATTAAGAAAAGAGAAGGAGAGCGTAGAAGAGGAATGCAGCAGCACTAGAGGCCCAATTTTAACTGGTAAGTATACCCAAAGGTACGCGCACAGGAGGAAGGTGCGTAGAGGGGGGGAGGCCAAAGATGGGTTATATTGATGAGCCCAAGAAGGTTTTTCACGTGCGGTTCCAAAGTACACTTCCGGCAGAGGAGCTTGTATGCATGTCATCTTTTAACAAGGAGGCTCCTACCCGTAGACAAGGAAAATGATCTCTTGGGAAATCAAGTCCCACCTTGATGAACCAGAGTTTGAGGTAAGCCAAGGGGCAATAGTAACATTTCCAGGACCAAGAAAAGATAACCCAGTGGTGGATACCCAGCAGCTCTCAGATGAACAACTATGCAATGCACTTAACAAAGTCTCCATTGAGTTAGAAGCTAGACTCTTCATGTGAAATGATAGGATCAAGGATCTGGAAGGGGAGATAAAGGAGAAAGAGGAAGAGCTAGCTACCTTGACCAAGGAGCTAAGCCAAGAAAAGTTAATCAGTGCCCAGTGGCAGTAGGAATTGAAGGATGAAAAGGGCAAGGTAATCGTTGTGTACAATAAAGTATAATCCATCAATGGGGCCATACTATTAAAGCATCTAGACCTAGCATCACCCGTGCAAAAGTATGGATCTTCCTTGGGATGCCTAGAGGATTTGACAAGGGTGCTCACCATGGAAAGACAACCTCTAGCCTTGGAGTCTACAGAGGAGGGTGGCAGCGTACTTGGAGAGGGAAGACAAGTTGAAAATTATAGCACTCGTCGCAGAGTATAGTAAAGTGTTTACTGATATAAGGGCTGCCTTCCAAACTACTAAAGCCATGTATGATAATTGTGTGGATAGAGACAAAGTGACAAACACCCTGGTCACCATTCATGAAGTGGAACTCAAGGAGTTCCAGGAGAAAAATGAGGGGAATAGGGCAGAAAGAGAAAAAATCCTTCCAAGGTTGAGAAGAAATCAGAGGCCATTGAAACCTTAAGGGTTTCAATCAAAAACCAGTTAAAGGAGCTATATCCACGTATCACACAAAGAATGGACCCGTTGGAGGATATGTGCAAGGAATTGGAGAAGATCATAGATACTATGATCATGCAAGGGGATGGACTAAATTTTGAGAAGGTAAGCACCCTGGTTGGTGACCTCTATCAATGCACGTAAGACAAAGTTGATGCCTGGAATAAATTGGAGGATGACTTACAAAAGGATTTTCCTAGTCTGTTGTAGTAATTATTTCACTCTCCCATTCTTTCTTCTTTCCCCATTTTTTCATCCCCTTATTCTTTTTCCTAGGCATAAGCCTATTTGTATTCTTTCTCTCACTAAGAGGAGTATTCCTACGGACAGAGAACAGGCGTAGTGTGGGGTGATGTTGGGCCCCTAGAATATTGACTAAGGACAAAATTACGCAAGGCGGGGTTTTAGAAAAGGGTTTAAAGAAGCTTCTGGCATGCGCAACGCACGCAGACAGAACCAAGGGTTCAGGACTTAGTCAAATTGGAAGTTCAGGGAATAACATGTCAAAAGCATGACCCAATTGTGCATGGATAATGTGTCAGCTTGGCGACAGGTTGGCCTAGGAAGGAGTAGCATGCTCACATGGAGGACCACATTCAGACACTTAGCATAAAATATGAGGGCACTGGAGGATCAGTTGGCAGCCCAGTAAAGCTATAAATACAAGTTCTTGTAGAGTAAACAAAGAGAGACCTAGAGTGTGGGTGGAGCTCTACAGAAGTACTGCAAGAACTCTGTTAGTGGGTAATTACAATTGGGAAAGGATGTATTGGGCAGGGGGATTGTAATTTTTCTTTTTGGTAGATTAGTTACATTAGTCTAGTTGGCAATGCATGACTATGGTCTTCTTCTCTTTGCCCCTGTAAGGCTCCATGGATGTAATTGAGGTGCCTTTATATATATAT
>CM034152.1:700929930-700968836 GCA_019776745.2 Taxus chinensis
GAATTATTATTAGCTCAACGTATCGAGGCCTCTAACAATTGCTCTTCTTCCACTCATTGTTTTTACCAACAACAAAATGATCAAGAAGTTCAGATCACTAGCTAATGTCATTTCTTTGGTTGTTCAATCTTATTTCATCTTGTCAACGGTTTAATAGTCCAGATCACATGTGAACCCGCTGGCTCCACCATCCACCTGCATGCTTCTCCCTCTCCATCCTTCCATTATATTCACATTTTTTTATTTCATTCTGCTCACCGTTTTCATACCCAAAATTTAAAAAATTGGTTCTCGAACACATTTGAGCCAAGTTTATTTTGCAGGATTTTTTCGGCAAATAACAGTTTGCAGATCTGTATGATGAATAAAAACAAAGAAAATTCTAGTTTTTTGAAAATCCATTAAGGATTAGAATTTTTAAGGAGGTTTTGTAGATCTGGCCGTAGTTCTAGCTTTGTGAACTTTTTATCCAATAAATTCCACTAGGTTCGAAGCTACGTTGGATGGATCGTCTTCTCAGACTCTTGACACTCGGCTGGCTCTACATATTTTGGCATTGATTGCTTGACGTTGTGTATCTCATGGTGGAGACTTTTCCTGACCTCCCTTTGATGGATCTAACTTAAGCTTGCATGAACTCCTCCATTCAGGCTCATGCATCTGACCATTTTTTGATGGACTTGGGAAAATTTTACTATGCATAGTCGGGGGTTTGTGAAGATATGTTGCAGGTTATCTATAATCTCTCATCTTCTGGCGAACAATGCATCTACCTCTCGACGTGTTCAAATGAAAGAGAGACTCGTGTTTCACTGTAATACAGTGATCTATTCCAAAGCTCGGACATTTTTCAATGGTGGAATCTTAAAAGCGGCACTCCTATGGATCTTCACATCAAATCCTTGAGATCAAGAACAATTCAGCTCGTACTATGCCTCAGATCATTACCTGTGAGATCTCACCTCTCCATATTACAACGATCCTTCCTTGGCACATCTATGCAACCGATATCCACTTCGACAGCTCCTTCAGTGTCTTCCTCTCAATATGGCGGTGGTCGACTCAGCCCTACCCACAATGAGATATTCTCATGCTCCACACAGTACATGAAATCCCTAAACAATTACTGTAACTCTCCTCTTGGCAGCGATAGGTCTCTCATATCTATCTTCGATGGCATGGCTGAAAATACGGAGAAATGAAATTTTTGGATAAATGCAAAAGCAAACCCTAAAACAGCCGCGAGCGGCTAATCTCCATTCAATATGCTCCCGGTCAATGCCGGTCAACGCATCATAACTGTCCATTTGGGCTGACCCTATCCTTCACGTAAGTTTGCATGGGGGTTTATGTGGCATGTATCCTATGCTGAATTTGACGAGTCGTCTCCTTCTGCCTTCATTTCTCTATGCCTTCGTTTGTCTATGCGTCCTTTTCTGTCCAGCCATCATCTCTGTCAAAACATTAGTTGTCAAACAATAAATTTATATTTCAAATTTTATATTTTCCTACACGTTCATTCCATTTCCTTTGTATGTCGTTCGTAACTTCATTTTCTCTTGTTTTGCTACAGGGTGCAGGGTGTTCGAATATAGGAAGTCGGATTCACAAAGAGCAAGACAGGTTCTTTAAAGCAATGTGATTGTTGCCTTCATGATGGATACATGCGTAGGTAAAATGAATCATTTCATAATATACATGAAGGAAAAGAGATTCTATCAAATCATTTGAGGTCTCTTTTGTGTGCTCATAGTTTTGATGGATGATGCAGATTGGGAAGACCAGATGGATGCTCTATTGCCACCAAAGAACAGCCTTGGACCGGGAAGTCTGATCATTTTTAACAACCCATATAGGGGAAAGAGTTACAAATGTAAGCATCACGTCAGTTTATAAAATGAGATAGCTACATCATTCTCATGTCAGGAAGCTTTTCAATGTTTGTCCAATGATATGGACAATGCAAAAATGAAAAGATAAAACTTTCTTTTCACAGTCAAATCAAGATTTAACTTATATTTTTTATGTAGTGGCATTAATTCAAATTGTGGTTATTTGAAAAATATTTGAAAGAGAATTTAGTCAATAGATTAAACATTGAGTAGATCATGAATAACATTTTATCTTAACCATGTCCCAAATTGCAAAATACAATTTCTTAAAAAACCTTCATTTCAAGTATCGTTAAAAAAAATCTTTATAACACAATAATGGATTTTGATGGATCCAACATGTAAATTAAAACATGATTTTTTTAGATAATGACAAAATGATTTAGATTACATTTTCAAAGGAACTCGGATAAGTTTATGTTAGGAGGTCTTTTTAAGTAATAGCCAAACGATGCGAAAAAACACAACCTTTTTAATTTTTAACTATCCCCGGCAAGCTAAACTCATTAACTATCAAAATTTCTCTAAAAAGATATCACAATGACATTACTTAACTACCTGCGAATCCTGCCCTTCCCCAATCGCATTTCATGCTTTCCTTATTTTTGTATGCGTACAACTTTAAACTTGAAAATACATTAATGTATTATGTAGTTTACTGTTCCACCTACTATTTTGTTACCTAACAACATATATTTTCCATGCTTGTTTTGTAAAACATAGTTTTATGACCTTACTCAATTGATTTCATTCAATTATTTTTGAATAATTTTTAATTGATTCCCTCTTCCTTTGAATAGAACAATTCAACAACGTAATTTGTTGTGACCCATAATAACGATGATCCAACACATTAAGTTTTCATAGAAGATACTCAATGTACAATATAAAACTACAATGTCAAATCTTAGTGCCTACAAGATTTATATCAAAGTAGGTTTTATCTCCACGTAATATGTTGTTTCTTCCACTACCTTCATTTTTATGTATGTTTTACATTGCATAATCTATTCAAAGTTGTTTCATTCAAATATTTTGTAATATTATCAAACTTATTCCCTCTTACTTTAATTATAATAGTTCAACAATGTATTACGTTGTCACCCATAATAAATGATGAGAAAACAAGTTATTGTTACACGATATAGTCATTATATTATATAAAACTACGACACCAAATTTTTATGTGCCTACGAGATCTATATCAAAATAGGTTGTGGTTCCATGTAATACGTTGTTGCAATGGCGACATGCATTTTTAATGTTTTTTTTTCACTGCACAGTGTTACGAATCTATTCAAAGTTGTTTTATTCAATCATTTTTTAATAATTTTCAATTCATCCCCTCCTACTTTAAGTATAATAGATCAACAACGTATTACGTTGTTACCCCTAATAATGACTATCCAACACATTAATCTTACAAAATATGCTTAGTGTACCGTATAAAACTATAATGTCAAATCAGAGTGTTTCTTTAATATCTTTATCGAAGTAGGTTTTCATTCCACCTAATACGTTGTTGCATCGACGATATGAATTTTTAATGTTTATTTTTCACTACACGGCGTTATGAATCTATTCAAAGATGTTTCACTCAATTATTTTTGAATAATTTCCTACTCATTCCCTCCCACTTTGAGTACAATAATTCAATAACATATTACGTTGTTACCCCTAATAATGATGATCCTATTAACACTATCTGAAGTAAATACTATTATAAAAAAAGAAAGATTCCTTTCGAATAAGATATTAATAGTATTTTCCACATACGGTGTTTCATCAAGGATTTGTAATGAAAATGGATATGACACTCCTATGAAGAGAGACGTTCCTTACATTTTAAAAGTTAATTGCAATTATCGGTTTAAGGCTCTAATTGTATTCTACAATGCGAAAAAACATGAGAGTTGTTATTAGTTGAGAAAATAGAAAATAAAGTATATGATCTTAGTTTTAACATATTATTAAAATATACAATGAAATTTTCTCTTTAAATAAATCATGCATCTTCGAAACAACCAAGATATTTGAATTTGTATAGGTAGATTGATTTCAAGGAAATTATATGAGAGTTTTTGTTTGTTGAGAAAACAAGAAATAAAGTATATAATCTTGGGTTCAACATACTAGTACCAAAAGATACATAAAACTTGTCTCTTTAAAAGTACTCATGCATCTCGAAAATAATCAAGCTCTATGAATTCATTGAGTTAGTTTTCTTGCAAGTGATGATATTTTGCTAAAACATGAGCTACATAGGATTTCGTGTCGGTTTTATTTTTATTATACATTTGTTTTCTTCAACACACTATTTCCAAACATATATCATAATTCCTGAATAATGTAAGTTCCTCAAAACATGATAACACAAATTTCACATTTTTACAAAGCATTCTTGGAAATTTTGGGTCAATTGAAGTAAAAAGTTTTCTATATATTCACCATATAATTTGTGTATCATAATTTATATCGTAAGATTTATAGACAAATAACTTCATCAATCAAATCTTCATTTTTTCCTATAACTGAAAAATAATGTATTATAGTTCTAAGTTAATTTTTAAAATTCTATGTAGGTATTTTATCTACTTATGTTAAATTTTCCAGGTATTATTGACATTACTATTTTTGAAAACTATCCATAAAACTACATGATATAATATTAGATCCAAACCTACTCATTACTTTTTATATTCCTAAAATATAAAAAATATTTTCATACAATAAAATCACCTTTACTAATATAAATGTTTTTTTAAAATCAAAATGTACATAATTATTGTTAATGCATTGTTAATGTAAAATATATATGCACACCAAGAGGTTCAAGATTAATAGTTTATTTATTTACTAAATAATAATTTCTAATTCACATAATCCATATTTTAATTCACTATGGTGAAAATTCATAATATGGGTGAGCAGTAACATTGTGTGTAAGTTATCATGCCTCAATTCATGTTTTTTGCACATTAGTAATTATGGGGAAGATAACTAATATTTACGTTGAAGACATTGTCTAAATTAGAATCACACACATTGCATCTAGCACATGACAACCAAATAGAGGGTTGAGTTGTATTTAAACCATTGAAATATATATTATTTTCTAAGGAAAACAAACTAAGAATAAATAGATAAATCCATGTTAATGAATGTTAAATAATGAATGTAAGTTGCATGGATGAAATATGGCACCCAACATCCATCATATTCCTTAATAAGCACAAGTAATTTTCCCTACATTTTATCACCCTTGATTATTAAACAAAAAAACTTCACCATGTAACACATAATGTCACATAAAAAATGTGTTTGAGAGTTTAAATACCTCATAATCATATGAAGTTAACCATCCTTTTTCACTAGATCCAAGCCATGCAAGGTGAGATCTAGAGGCTGTATGAAGTTGAGTAGATAAATAACATGTTCTATCACAAAAATTGAAAACCTCAAAGCCTTATCCTTGTACCCTATGTACATGAGCTAACTAATTTGGGTAAGTAATCTCCACTCTTTTACTAATAAGATGTTTTTCATATATAATAAAATAAAATACAGTACTAAATAGAAATACCATCACAATTACATCATCCCAATGAAATTACAAAAATAAGGGTAATCTTAAACAAATAAAATGTTTGACATCTTCTAGAGTAGATAAAGAAAATTTTTGAACTAATATTGAGAAGCCTTCAATCTTAAGAAATATTTGCTTTCCCACTCACATAAATATCATCTAAAAATATCCAAATATCTTTGTTCTGCACATGACATTTCGAGTTTATCAAGGGAGACCTTTCTCTTATCCCACACTCTTCTTAACATGACACTCTTGTTCTGCACATGATATTTAGTTTTGTATGTTCATTAAGATCTAATATACTTATTTACTTTGGTGAATCTTGTCTTTTGTGCAAACTGATGTTTCTGATGTCTCCATGAACACAACTTACAAGATGCCATAAGCTTTTGAAGTAGTAGGCCCTAGCTCGTAGCACTTTGGTTGTGCTCCTACAGCAGCCCGTAGCCACTGGCTGGGTAATGATAAAAGAGAATCATGACATCCAAGAACAGTGAAAGGCATATATGAAGTATATGGACCTGAGCATATGAAGTTGGATTTTTAGATGGTTAACTTAAGTGGCCGCATTGTATTGCCTACAAGTCTGAGAAGTCTTTGGGTGATTCTATCTTGACCCGTAGCAAGCTCCAGACTTTGCCCGTAGCATGAAATTTGCCCGTAGTGAATGAGGTGGCCCTGCAGCAACTGAGCAGTATGCACCTCCAGGGGCTGCCCATAGCCAAAGAGAACTGTATGTAGGAAGCTCACACCGAAGTATAAGTACCAGTATGTTATGGTTACTTTGTTAAGTAGTTTTGTAATTCAGTTCTTATCATGTAAATAAGATAAGAATTAGTTGTCTCCACTGCAACAAATATGAAATATCCAAAACTATAATCTGTTTGAGTAGCATCATATTCCTAGAATATAATCGTTAGTGATTGTCTATATATATAGCCCATTGCAATTTTTAATGGATAGAGAGTAATAGATTAAGGAATGAAGTGATAGTTGTACTGGAAGAAGCAAAATTGTAATGTGTTAAAAGGTTAATGGCTGAGGTGTTTGCTCTTTCTTTCCATCCTTATTGTAGAAATATTTACATTTTGCTACAGCTTTAATTGTTTTTGAATCGTTTATCTTGGTATGAATAACGTGTTTTCTCATGAGTTTCTATGGGTGAGGATGTAATCACGTTCTGCATGAGGAAGGGCCCCCTTAAAGTAATTGAGGGAATAATTTGATATCCTCCATTACAAAATATTTGAATGAAACAACTTTGGATAGATTATGCAGTGTAAAACATTCATAAAATTCTAAAAGCTAAGGTATTGGCAAATAATGTATTACCTAAGAGATAAAACCTACTTTGATATAAGTATTGTAGCTCATACTAAGATTTGACATTGTAGATTAATAAAGTTATATCAGGCTTCTGCCCCTGTTTGAGTATCTTCTATGAAAACTTAATGTGTTGGATTTATAGTTATTATCAGCTTGAACAATATTTACGTTGTTGAATTGAACCTAGGGGCTAAAGGAAGAGGGGATCAAGGAAAAATTATCCCAATTTGAAATAATTGAATAGAGATCAAGGGAGTATCTCATAAGAACTATAGGTTTTACAAAACAAGCATCTTAAGAAAATATATGTTTATGTGGACTCATATTTGAAAGCGGTTAACTTTCATACATAAATTTACAACTCTGAATTTTATAGTAGTAGTAATGTCATCATCCTTCCTTATTCATGAAACCATAATTTTGGTATGTTTCCTTGCACTTAGTGCAATACCTCACAACTTTCATGAATGACAACATGTCTATATAACCTTGTTAATAATGCATGCATTTTCAGTATACATGTGGGCATCACACATTGCACTTCAATATACATCCATAAATGTTTTCATCATACTTTCCTACCATAGAATTCTAGAGCTCTGTCATTATATTCCCATCTGTTTAACAACTATTTTAAAAGATACCATTGACATATTGACAGTACTCTTACTATAAATGTCATTATGAGCTGATTGGCATTATCGCATTGTTGTAATTTCAATTGCCACACTTATTTATGTAATCTACTTTTGTTGCAAACATTAGTAGATCATTACATCCTAATAACTCAATAATTATTCTACTACCATTTTAGATTGATGTATTGTACATATATGTAAACTATTCGACCCGAATGTTTGTTAAGGACCATATCAAAGTAGGATTTGCATTCCCAAGATCTGAGTTGGAAATTAGTCAAAAATAATTGAAGTCTGAAACAAATTTGAATATATTCATAACACTATAAAGTATACAACAATCCCATTAAAAATGCATGTCATCAAGGAAACAATGTATTACATATTTGAACCTTTTTCATTCGTGGCCTCCTACTTTGATATAGATCATTGCATTATTCACTCTTCATTTTACATTGAATAGAAATTATCTTACACAAAGTATCTTGCACATGTAAGATGTAATGTGTTTAATTTTTTGTTTTTATCGAGTAGGGGCAATTTACGTAATATAGTAGCATTGATATTATTTGTAATAAAAGTGAAAGTAGAATGGGTGAGGAAATTATTCATAAACCTAGAAACAAATGATTTGGGTGCTTTGAATTAAACAGGATTCATAACTTACCTTGTAGACTATTACTGTTTTTTTAAACATTAAAAATTTATATTTCGTTTGCAATAATGTATTAGGTGGAATGAAAAATACTAATCGAATAAAGATGCTTAAAGAAAGACTCTGAACATGACATTATAGTTTAATCCTACATGTAATAACACATGAAAATAATAGCATATTTTGTAGAGCATTAATAGGCTTCAAATACTTTGCGTTAATAGTGGATTACATTAACATTAACGACGACTACTGATACGTTAATGATCTATTATCACAGAAACTACTTAAAGTAGGAGGGGATGAATTGAAAATTATTAAAAAATGATTGTATATAACAATTTTCGAATAGAAATCTTGTACACATTGTGCAGTGAAAAATCTAAATTTTCTAAAAATCCATGTCGTGCCCCTACGGAACAATCCCGTGGTGGATAGCACCTGTTGAAGCTCGGTAGAGGAACCTAGCCATCTTTATTTGATCATAGAACCTTGAAGGAAGCTTCCATTAAAAATTTGGCACTCGTTTCTTCTTCTTTATATCATCTTGATAATGGGCACTGAAGATGGATTGTATAAATAACGTGTTTTCTCATCATTTATTATGGGTGCAACATAATACGTTGTTGAACTATTATAATTAAAGTAAGAGGGAATAAGTTTGATATTATTACAAAATATTTGAATGAAACAACTTTGAATAGATTATCCACCATGCATAAACATACATAAATCAGAAGGTAGTGGAAGAAACAACGTATTAAGAATGGGGATAAAATAGGAGCGAAGGTACTTTGATATAAATCTTGTAGGTAATAAGATTTGACATTGTAGTTTTACAATTTGGATCATTGAGTATCTTCTATGAAAACTTAATGTGTTGGATCATCGTTATTATGGGTCACAACAAATTACATTGTTGAATTGTTCTATTCAAAGGAAGAGGGAATCAATTAAAAATTATTCAAAAATAATTGAATGAAATCAATTGAGTAAGGTGGCATAAAACTATGTTTTACAAAAAAAGCATGGAAAATATATGTTTTTAGATAACAACATAGTAGGTGGAACAGTAAACTACATAATACATTAACATATTTTCAAGTTTAAAGTTGTAGGCATAAAAAAATAGGGAACAGTCCAGTCAAAGGAATGCAACAGCGAAGCCAACACAATGTGAACCATCTTATTCGCCAAATGAAGTCCCATGGAAATTCTTCTTCCCACTCTCAAACGGTAGCAAATCAAAATCTTATCCATTATACTCAATCTTACATTTCCCACCCTCCAAAAATATCTCTGGCATAAATTTGGAAGGATCCTTCCACACTGCGGGATCTCTTTTCCTTCATGTATATTATGAAATGATCCATTTTACCTACGCATGTATCCATCATGGAGGCAACAATCACAGTGATTTAAAGAACCTATCTTGCTCTATGTGAATCCAACTTCCTATATTCGAGCACCCAACACCTTGCAGCAAAACAAGAGAAAAAGAAGTTCGGAAAGGCATACAAAGGAAATGGAATGAATGCGTGGGAAAATTTAAAATTTGAAATAGAAATTTATTGCTTGATAGCTATTGATTTGATAGAGATGATGGCTGGACAGAAAAGGATGCAGAGACAAACGGAGGCACAGCTATTGATTTGACAGAGATGATAGCTAGACAGAAAAGAATGTAGAGACAAACAAGGCATAGAGAAACGGAGGCAGAGGGAGAAGACTTGTCAACTTTAGCATAGGATACAGACCACATAACCCCATGCATCACATGCCACATAACCCCCCATGCAAACTTATGTGAGGGATAGGGTCAGCCGTCCATTTGAAGGGTAGCCTCTTCCAAAACAACTAGCTTGAAGATTTGAAGGCAAATGTATATTTTAATACAAAAAAAAAATTATTTTTTGAGAATTTATTTTGAAGGGAGGGTAAGCAATATTAAAAGGGTGTTGATTATCATAGTGAGAGAATATTTAAGGGTGGAAAAATCTTATTAAATGGTGTTCATTGAAAGAAATATTTATTTTGCGAAAAGGGGGGTAGGTATATATTTTTCAAAAATTTGTAAGGGAAGAGAGAATATATTGGATATATTACCAGTTGCAATAGACATTAAAAGGGTATTTGTACATTGAGGGGGTTATGTAAATCAGGTGAATCTTAAATGTTATAAATAATTTGGGTAATAAGGCCAACTACTTTCGCAACTCCAATGCATGTCATTTTCTTCCCATGTTAGCACTAAGGGGAGTATGTTGGAATTTATTCCTCACATGGGTGCACTAATAATATTGTAAGTTAGTATATTGGTGTATTATTGTTGTTTGCTAAATGTGGGTATATATTGTTATGAGTAAGTTATGAGAACAACTCACGTAGAATGTTTTAGAGGAGTGTTAATAAGGATGTGAAAGATTTAGGGAGTGAATATAGGTTGTTACAACAACCTTCCTAGATTAGTGTTATGAGAGATTTGTGGGGATGTTAGTAGTTAAGAGTAGTTATTAATAAGTCGTAATTAGGAGCTCATTAAACCTATTTAAATGTGAGATGTTTTATTCAATATATGTTGAATGAATTATTATTGAGCTCATGCTCTCCCGAATATGGGGTAAAACCCACAATTATATAATTATTAATATTTTTTTGATTCTAGAACCCACTCGTATAGTAATTTCACATCAATAATATAATTATTTCATGATCTATCTTATAAAATATATATTTTTCATTTTATTTATATGATTAAGATATACACCTGTTTGGATATGTAATATCTCACTGTTTTGAGTTGAACTATGTCTACTAAGCTCCACTAAAGTTTTTTCTTCTCCTTTTGTAAATACATAATTTATAAAGGTTTCACCTTTGAAAGAAAAAAGTATTCTACCTAGTAGATGATAGGCTTGTCTGATCTTAATAGGTAAGACATGTCTTGAAAATGTCTTAAAGGTTTTTCCTTTACAAAAAGTATTCTATCTACCAGATGTTAGGCTTGTCCAAGTTCTTAATATTGAGTGTGGAGTGTCTTGAAAATATCATACTTCATATGGTTAATGAGAACTTGGGCCCAATAATGTTGTAGTTACATATATTTAAATTCCCTAATTATTTAAAGCATTAGCTACTATACAGACGTGTATTACACCTAACAGTAATAAACATTTTTGGAGCTAACCCTTACTAGGGTTATAATTTCACATCAAAAATATAATTTTTTCAATGTGTATATGAAAAAATAGATATATTTTTTATTTTGAGTATATGATCAGGATATATGAATATCTTAAATATGTTCTATCTCATTGCTCTGAGCTAGTGACATCATCTAGGCTCCACTCAAGCTTTTTCTTCTTCATTTGTAAATACATGATTTTTAAAGGTTTTAACTTTAAAACATAAATGTAATGTACTTAGTGAACACTAGGAACCTCTAAATTCTTATTAGGCATAACGTGTTTTGAAGATGTATTTCTTAGTAAGGATAGTGGTTGTTATGCTTCAACCATGTTTTAATTACATGTCTTTTTATATATCATATACACATATATCAAGAAATGGAGATCACAATTAATAGCGTGGTCAATAATATTTTTTTGATGGTCTATTTAAGAAATAAAATAAAATTCTTTCGTATATATTATTACGATATACAATTGGTTTGCACTTGTAGATAATAGGTGTCGTTCAATATTTTTCTTTTTAATTACATAAATAAATGATTAGTAAATGTTTTATCTTTCAAATATACTAATATTCTTCCCTAAGGACACTATTTTAAGTTTGATAGTGCAATTTTTTCTTTTGCTTCAATTCAATTGGTGAGATCCTTTATTCCTCATTGTACAAAAATTTTGTTTTATGGGGAGGATTGTTTTTGTTGGGCTCGAGGGTGGAATTTTGTCTCCTCTCTCCCTAACATTGATTTGATCCCCATAGGTCAACATCAAGTATCTTTCCTTTGACTTGGGTTATTCTCTTTTTGGCCATAAAATGCTAACCCTACATAATTTCCATTTACATTATATTTTTGTGTTTCGAGGAGGTGAATCTACTCACACAACCTATAATTCATTAATTTTCTCCGCATTTACAGTTTCAAATATTTCAATATGTATGCCCCACCATCCTCATCCTCTCCTATGCCTATTGAGCTTATTGATCAAATAGTGAATACTAATAAGAACACACCTGGGTTTGATCTCCAACAATTGGTGGCAGAAATTGACAATCTTCTCCGTCACTACAACCATCAATAGATATTAACACTATCCTTTTTCATTTTTCACGACTTCTCTACTGTGAATAAATGCTTACTACCATTTTTTGGGGGGGTTTGTTATTATCCTGCCGTAGGCAGGTCTTATAGGCACCAAAAATTCATTTCCTTTGTATCAAGAAACCGATTACAAAATTCCAAGTGGCACTTTATATATCTATTGTATAGTTTTCCATAAATGTATATTTATTTATTCTTTTTTAAACATTTAATTCAATTTTCTGATTGGTTGAATTAATTTTATAGGCCTTTTAGATTTTTTACATTAATTAAAAACAAGATTTTCTGAATTTTTTTCCTTTGTATAGTTTGAACATTAGAAAAGACAATAAATGTCATAAATATCATGGTAATTACACCCATGCTCTGACAATATCGTAAATAAATCTTATTTATGACATTTATTTGTTAGTGGATGCTAGTTGTTTAAATGTGACATAACATTTAAACATTAATAAAATTCCACTGACTTGAAAGTTGGGCGACATATCTTAATAGGTTAAATTCATCCCATCAAAAAAATTAAATGATGCAGTTAAGAAATCGCCAGAAGTTCCAGTTCTCCTCCTTCAACACTCATGGATGTGCTAAACTCTTTCAAAACCCCCATTGACAAGGACGATACGGCGTTGGAAAATTGGAGAAATGGATCTAAATCTCTGAAGGAACTGGAACAGTTTTATCAGGACGAAGGTGAAGAGGATTACTCTGGTTCTGGCCATGGTGGCTATAGGAAGTCCAGGCCAAGACAGAGGTTCAACCGCACCGCAAGCAAGCAAATGGTGGGAATTTTTATCTCCGTATGGGTTGAGAGGGAACTCCGCCGCCATATTCGTGACATGAAAGTTTCTTGTGTCGGTTGTGGGCTTATAGGATTCCTTGGAAATAAGGTCTGTTTCCAAAAATTAATTTCTTCATTTATGAATTGCACTTGGTATTTTTTAAAATCACGTGAATCCAGATTTATGGAATCTAGGTTATTGATGGTATGCAGGGTTCGATCTTGGTGAGTTTTCTCTTCATCAAACAAGTTTCTGCTTTGTATGCACGCATGTGGCATCCGGTCAAAAGGAAGGGGATGAGTTACATAGAAACTCTGATGTTACATAAATCTTAAAGCGTATAATTTTCTCCCGATATTCTGATGCCAAACCAATTTTGGCACACGAGTAAGCTTAATTTTCTAAAAAAGAAAAATGTCATGATTGTTACCAATTCAAATAGATTGTGTAATTCATTTTGACTGGCATAAAAATGTGATGTTTGGTTGTTTCAAATGGGACAGTTAAATCATATGGTTCAGAGACATGTACTACAAAATTACCCCGATGGAGTCAAAGATAAGGTCTCTGGTTGGAAAGGACGACTGGAAGGAGTTACTTCAAAGCAATCAGGTAAGGAATTTTGTGTCACACTTGTTTTTGATGGTAAAAAAATGCATAACACAAACCCTCGTTGAAAACATTACTGTACATGCTAAGGGTGCATCTTAATCAGAGTCAATTTTTTTTTTGGGCTACACTGTCGCCCTTAGGAGATTCCAGGAACTGAACCTGGTCCTGTCTGCTCCCATATATCTATTACGGATATCCATAAGGAGCAGAAATACCATCATCTTTGAATTCAGTTCTCTCCAATGAAGGAAACATTATTGTAGTAAAATAAGATGTGCATTCACCATCTATAGCGTATGGTGCTACTATTTTCCCAGGAAAGAAAGAGAAAAAGAATTTAACGCGGGACTCCTAAACCATGACTCATATACCGCTAGCAATATTACTATATTAATCATGTGACAAATATACTAAATAGGGAGATCAAAAAGATTTTCAAAAACTGCCATGAAAGGGTAATAAACAATTTTTCATCCTTGTAATCTGGGATATTTATATTGCTTTGCTTTTACTTTCTACGAAATCCAACCATTTCTATAATCTTAATATACAAATGTTTGACAAGTTTAATAAGATGAACTCTAGTACTATAGGCAGGGTAGAGAACAACATTATTCCAATTCTGAATGAGATCCAAGAAAATCATAACTTGCAGCTTGGCACTCTGTTTCATCAGGACACAGATATCTCGGAAAAATAAAACAACATCAAGGTATGGAAAATAATGAGAGTATATCTTATTTATTTCAGTTTTTAAATAATAACTCCTCTCTTGGTGTTTAAAACACAGACCAGTATGAACATATACTTGGAGCAAGACACAATAGAAAAAGATGGGTCGATATTTACGTGATGACAACATCTCATGCATGATCAACAAGGTTATACCTGCTTTGCATATCTTCCTTCCCAGGCCTTGAAGCTAGAAATATGAACTTTTTTATTTAGCAGAGAAAAGCTCTTCTTTTATGTAAGAATATATAACATATGGGTCATGTAAGTCATTATTGAGTTGTTAAAATCTGTAAATATAGAGGCAAGTATGACATTATTGAGTTGTTAAAATATGTAAATATAGGGTAAAGTATGTCATCATTGGGGAATCAACGGCTCATTGGATACACCTTAGCTTTTTGTTTCTGAGCACATCTTTAGGTGTAAGATGGGTATAAACGATTCTTCTAAGGACTCTGACATCAAAAGGTCTTCACGGGGAGTTGGTTTTTTGGCTGTGATTTTATATCTAAAGCAATGCACAAGCCTCTCTCTGGCAATTTTATATATGGAGAAATATATTAAACTTTATCTTTTCTTTATTTCCAATAATAATAGTTACATATTATTCACAAATAAATTGGACCTCTACCTTACTTTAGTAGGAAGGGCAACCCTTCAACCCAATAAAATGGTTTTTATTTTACTCACAGCAATATCCCCAATTTTTTTAACATTTTCTTACATATTTCATACATTTTACTGCTCTTCTTACTGCACACTCAGACATTTATTTCATGCATATTCTCATTATAAGAATATGAACAGAGTGTGGCTGGAAAGGAAACACCCATTTTATAGTTTATTCACCACTTTCCCTTGTTTTCTAGTTTTTTTTTTTCAGACAATATTGTCTATCAAATATAACTTCCTTCCTACTAAGATTCTCAGATATTCCTGTTTTCAAACAGTAACTTGGTTATTGATCCAATAACTACAAATTATAACACTAATGCATTAGTTCCAATACATCATCTGAACTGAACTTCTTCACTTTTGTATTTTATAGTGATGCTAATATACTAATGATATTCAAACTTAACTTGTGTGAAACTGGAGCATATCCTTTTAGTATGACATGAGTAGGTCACACCGCCATATTTGTGTCCCCACTGAATCAAGCATAGTCTGACTCATCCCACTACAGTGCTGCAAGTTAAGACCCAACAAATACTTGCTCATTTTTTTCTATAAAAGGGAAAACATTTATCTGATATCTGCATACAACCTGAGAGAGACAAAATCTGTATGTCTTATTGTCTTGCAGATACTAAAGAAATAACACCATTATCTATTATCCCACACTTTTCCAGTCTAAATCTTCTAAAACCGGGCAGAGATCAGCAATAACCTTGAGACTTTGATCTGTTACATTTCTATAACCCTCTAGATTTAGTGTCCGAAGAATTACTCCACATAGGCTTGCTACAACAAACACTCCCCAATTTGTTACTTGGACACACCCACTGAAGTTTGCTTCTACCAAACTTCTCTTACTACTTTGCACGAGAGCAAGATGACCCTTGTCAGATATTCCAAAGAGCCTACTAAGATCAAGATGCTGAAATTGAGGGCAGACATTCACCGACAAAGCCAAGAATCCATTTCCAGCACATGGACAATGGCAAATATTGAGGTATTTCAGGGACTCGCATGCAGGAATGGGCCTTGTCAAAATTCCAATCTCTTGACGTCCTTAACATTTAATAAGTGACAACACTTTAAATTTTCCACCACATTTAGAAAGCATATCTATCACACCAAAGCAAGAAATCAAATTGCATTCCTCTATTCCTTGATTTTCAAGTGATAGTGTACAAATTGACAATGCTTGCAATCCCTTATCAGTCACTAACTCACACTTTGGGATAGAAAATTTCTTCAAACTCAAGCAGCCTAGTCCAACTGCCTCCACACCAACATCCATCAATCCTCAGCAAGCAGTTAAAGAAATATGTTTCAATTTTGTGCAGTCCCGTTGGCAGCAAGATTAATGTTAGTCAATCTTAGAGCCTATAACTTTACCTTCATCAAATCACTGGTTTTTGAATGAATCGTGATAATCCCTTCATCACTAACAAGAGAGCAATTATTGATGCTCAAAGATTCAAGCTTGACACATTTCTGTCTGATTACTTTTAGAGACTTATTCCCAACCAAGGGACATGATCTAGATTTAGTGTCAATAAATTGGGACAATATAGAGCAACAAAAATCTAAACCATTGTCCCCGATCCATGGGCATTGACAAAGATCAAGTTTCTCCAATTACCTGCAACCTTTTGCTATTGTAGCCAACCCTGTATCACTGACGAATGGACAATCGCAAAGACTTGAAACTCTCAGTGATAGTTACCTTCAATCTCCTAAGAGCAATTTCAGTGACCTTTCACCTTGCAGTCGGCTTTGGGACTCTCCCACAAATAATGGAGGACACTCATGCTCTGGTGAAATGCCACAACAGAAAAATGGACATTAAGAGACAACCCAAATAAGGAAAAATTCTTCCAAAGAGGGGAAACAAGACTCCTCGTACTTGCATGCCAAAAGCATTACAGTCAGGCCCACACGATGGAAATCATTTCTGAGAACATCTTGACTTGAAAGTTATCTATCTATGATATTCACCAAGGAATAAAGTTTCATGCCTAACAAAATCTTGGTGTACCTGCAGAAATAATAAATAACATGATGATCATTTAAATTATCTCTGCTTTTGCAAATGAAAATTGGCCTCCACTATATATTTCCCTTGCCTCAATGCCAATAGCTTGCACAACCATAATATTATTTATCAAATAATAACCCAAAGCTTATTAAAGATAAGGTGAATCTATTGTACTGTTATTTTTACCTTCTGCTTATATGTCATTGTTCGGAAGGAATGAACAATGACATTGAACTTCCATATTACTTTCCATATTGATTGATTAGTTGGAAAATCTCAACCTTCTGGCATGTCTTCACAATTGGGATCTTTCACAAGCACTTGGTTGATTGTAAAACACATTCCAAAAAATGTACTGCCTTCTCATGAAGACTTATTTTGAATCTTTTGTCAATTCGGCTAAACTCCATGCAACCTCCACTTTCCAAATGTTTCTTTTTGCTTAACAAAATACAACGCTTGTACCAATGAATGTAGTCCCAAACGGCAGGATATGCCATTCCATGGCCTTGTTTTTTTGAACTTCTTGTTTCGCAGGAGAAAAGAAGTCATGCTCGTGAGTTTGTTAATTCGGTGGCAAGTGGGTGGCCCTCTGCATCAAACAACTCTAAATTATTACAAGGCGTATCTGAAAATGTCAGAATAATTGCCAGCCAGGTAAATTCCATTGCATATAAGTTGGTCTTCGAAATAATATCGTAGAGCTTGAATGAGTTTGGGAGGGGAAGATTTTGTAGATCCGAGTGTTGAAGGGAAATTTTACAGGCACTTATACATTTTTTTCCTTGTTTCTTATGTAATTTTAATTTTTATTGTGGTTTTGGTAGATATCTTAATATTCTGGAGATAAACCCCGGAAAAGCATAGACGTGTTGAAAAATGTTGGAAATGTTGACTAGGTTGGAGTGGGTTTTCTTCTAGTAGCTGCAGTTTTACTGAAAATGGACACTATCAAAGATAACAAGATGGAGCGCCTCAGGCTTCTCAACTCTATGAATAATATAGCTAAATCAACCTTGTGACTTTAGCTTCTTCCTCGTTTAAATGAGGAGATGCAAGCCAAAATGAAGGATTCAGGTTGCATGGCCCTTGAATGCTTCACACGTGAATGACCCAGATCATCCATAGAAGAATACCGTAGGGCCCCGTGGATAGGGGCACTTGTTTAGTCGCCCATGTGATTATTGGAAGCCCTTTATAAATTGGAGCCCCACCTTTTCCTTTTCCATTACTGTTTATTGCCGCGAGCACTGTCTGTTTTAAAGAAATGAGCTCCCATGCTGACAACGAAAAAGGGGTGGAAGCAAGTGCAACTGATCTGACGGAAATTGAGAATGGTAAACCAGGTACTTACTAAGGCATAAGTTAATTCTAACTGTAATTTGTTGTGTAAAAAAGGATACGAAAACCAAACTTTGCCTCCAACTGGAAATTCAACGTCAAGCTCCAGAATGTGATGGAGGAATCCATTTATTAGGTACCTACCTACTTAATTTACTAATAATATTTGATTCAGCTAATTAGTGAATGTGCTTACGTGGGTTTACAAGGCGGAGCACAAGTAGTACATGCTGGACACGTTTACACGTCACCACGACCATGGGGCATCGAGGTAGCTGTGACAGCACACGTTGAAGCTCACTCATATGTTGAGGTTACTTGTTTCTTTAGTTTCTCTACTCTTGGCGTAATAAGTAGTAATAAATATAATTAGGAGATGTTTATTTAGAGCAGAGGGGAGATGATGATTTTTCTAAATCCCAATAGTGAGATTGTTTTTTGGTTTTTTAGTATACACACAGTGTGTATACCACAAAAAATATATGTGATTTGAATCTACGATCTCTCACATATTAGCATTCAAGCCTACCAATCCACCTAACACCTACCACATACCACCATTTGATTTGATTTGTATTTATTTTAATGATTTTTGAAATGTGTGTATACCATAGCCAGTGGGGCTTGCCTAGGCATGTATGGAGGCATATAACGCATGTGCGTTATTTGATCTCCAGGATAGCCTATGGCTAGTTTTCTACACCTCATGGTCAAGCTCTGTGTAGATTGGAGTTTTCACTGCTCAATATCCCCCTTGCTCTTCCTCCCAATGGTAAAGTAGGTGACATTTAATAATGGAGGGGGCGATCTTGTGCATGGAAAATTTTAGTGGCGAATATTCATTAATTCATGAATATTCTAGATTTCAAATTTTTAAATTGGTGAATTTTTTGGGTATGAATAGGGACTAGGTCACCAAAATTTTCCAGGTACAAGTTAATGTTAGGGGTCAGTTCACTTAGGAGTTTCCACCAACAGCTAAATGTTATCAATAAAATTGACCTTATAGAGAAATTAAAATATGCAGAATTCGCCTCATATATACATATATGTGTGTGTGTGTGTGTGTGTGTGTGTCACACACACACACACACACACACACACACACACACACACACACACACAGTTTATTATTCATAGTTCTAAACATCAAACTTTGGAACCTTCGTAAATTGACGATTACAAAATTTTTCATCAAGGATTTTAGCTTTCAAAATTGGAGGACTGGTGAGCAGAGGAAGATATTTCATTTCTACTTTCAAGGTACTTTGGTAACTGGTTTATTGTGTAGTTGTAGCATGTTTTTAGCATACTATTTGGTTGGCAGCATAAAGTATGCTACCGGAAAGTAGCATTCAACATGGCACTAATCGATAGCGTTCTTAAAGCTACCGACCAGTTGCATGAATAATGCTAACCACTGGAAGCCTTTTTTATGTTACCCGGCCGTAGTTTCCTGAATATAAACATCAGTTCCATACAACTCGCTACAGGCCGGTAGCATTGTAGATGCTACCGATCGGTAACAATCTAAATGCTACCGGTTGGTAGCATGAGGAATGTTGATGGTCGGTAGCATATAGAATGTTTTCGGTTGATAGCATAAAGAATGCTCCCGGACGGTAGCATAATGTATGCTACCGGTAGGTAACATGTTGCAATGCTACCATCTGGTAGCATGTAGATATCAGTTGGCAGCTTAATGCATATCACCTTCTGATAGCATGTATTATTCTACCACCCACTTGCATCCATTTTTCTTTTAATTGCATTTAAAATATTTGAAACTGTTTAGATGTTGATTACATTTATCTAATTTAAATATTTTCATTTATAGGTAAAATGGCTTCTGTGAACAATCAATAAAAGGATGAAACACAAAAAAGAAAAGGCAACATAGGAAAGTTTTTCAACCCCACAAAAAGAATGAAGACCCAAGTTGTTACGAATGCAAACATGAACAAGGGTAGTGATAAGTTGTAACAGACTATCATAACCATTTGGCATTTTCTTCGGTTAACTTTTTATCTGGAAAATTATCTTTTTCTAATTTTTTAACGATCAAAACATTTTTCATTTTTGTAAACAGAAAGCCCTTCTGTTAAATTTATTTAGAATGAACAAGTAAACCGAAACAAAAACCCTAAGGAAACAATAATTTTAGTAGATGAAGATTATATAGACCTAAACATGTCAGAGCTCGAAGATATTCCTACTCGTAAGTTGTAATAGACTATGATAACTATTTGGCATTTTGCTATTTTAAGTTTTTAATCAGTATAGTTAAATGTTTTTAATAATTTTGTAACAGTCAAATAAAAAATTGCTTTTGAAAAAAGAAACTCGTTTTGTTAATTTTATTCAGAAAGAAACAATAAACCAAACCATAAACCTTGAGGAAGCAATTATTTATGTAGATGAAGATTTTATTGACCCACACATGTCAGAGCTTGAAGATTTTCACAATTTCCAAATACATTTAAGCGATGAAGGTTCAAATGAAAAGCTTCCAACAGAAAATGATAATGACAGAAACCTTCAAAAAAATAGTTCTCAAAGAAAGAAGAAAACATTTTAGACAATTAGAAGGTTCTTTCAAGTAGATTGGGCAATTAAATTCCCATTTATTGAGCCTATACAACAAGATAACTGTAGTAATACTCCCAAAGAGTGTAGATGTACTATTTGTACTTGGAAATTCGGTAAAGAACATAGAATGCAACTTAAACTCAACACTATAGAGAAATATTATGGAAAAGTCTATTACATAGTCAGTGACAAAGATGTGAATAAAACAAAGACTCATAGATGGAAAAATGCAAAGGAGTACATGCATATAAGATATAAGGAGGAGTATGACGATAAAATGAAACACACACGAAAAATTCAGGAGAAAGGAGGTACCATAAATGAAAATTTTAGAAAAGTTGTAAATGAAAATCTGAAGGCTAAAACCTCATAGTTTTCAACCATATTCTTTATTTTGAATATGGGCAGAAAATTTTCATAATATAAAAAATTGTTCAAGTTCAATGGGTTTCCAAACCTTCCAAATTCACATTGGTCAGAAAGTAGTGCATGGGAAATGGTGAGATGTCTTGCGATGATAGAAATGGAAGAACTGAAAGAAAATGTAAAGAATGCAAGTTTCATCTCCCTTTCAATTGATGAAGTTACTACCATTGACAACACTTCCTAGGTTTGCATGCATGTATATACATTCTAGAACCACACCAGAACACCTCATCTACTATCAGTTCATAAAATGCAAGAAAAATGCAATGCTGAAAATCTTTCCAAACTGGTGATATCATATTTGAAGGACATAACATGAATGGATAATTATTCTATAGCCACAAAGCTGATTTGTGTTGGTGTTGATGGTGCATCAATGATGTAAGGTCACATAAATGGTCTATGTGTGCATCTCTAAACATCTATTTGTCCTTTCATGATTCTTATCCATTGCATATAGAATAGTAAACACATTCAAATGTGTTGAGAGAGTTGAAGAGCTTGTCCGTGAAGTCCATTCCTATATGTCAAGAAGTCAGAAAATATTTTTAGAGTTTCAGAAGTTTTCACTTGGGGTCATCGATGGTAAGAAAAATCTTTAAAATGTTGATACTAGATGGATTTCTATGTATGAACCTACACGCAGAATTTTTGAGGAATATCCATCTTTAACTAGTTTCATGCATAAGAACCGTAGGCAGGTTGACAGGGCTAAAGATTTTCTTTAACAACTTAAAGACTTTGAAACATTATTAACACTTTGTACGATTCTTTCAATGTTGCATGAGATGAATTGCATAACAAAACTTGTACAAGAATGGTCCATATATATAGTTGACTTCATTAGGTTTAGAAAAAGGGTGTGTCAGACTCTAGATATGTTACATAACTCTGATGACTTTTTTAAAGGAAAGGTTTTCAATCACTGACAAACTCTGACATATTTAAAATATCCTAACATCTACTTCAGATTCAATTTATCTGGTCCTCTCTGTATCTTTTTTAACGGGAAAGAGATTAAAATGCACACATTTGAAAAGCAAGTTGATACTGGTGGAGCTGAACTTGAAGAAGTGCCTATTACACGTAATTTATATGATTCTATTATATCTAAAAGAAGGAAAAAATTTCAGAAAATTTCCCAATGCTTGTCAAATGAGATTAGAGATCATTTAAAAAAAGGAGAGCTTCTTGATGCCATGGGAGTTGTCAATCCCAGCTTTTGGAATCCTCTATGAGGAGCTTCTACTAATAAATTTAAAAGATACATGGGTACTATAGTTAAACATTTTTGACAATCAGTTTAATGTAATGTATTTCAAATTAATGGTATTCTTCAAGAGGAAACTCTTGCATTGCAACAAAATCTATTCAGATAGGTAATGAAGTAACAATTTGATGAACTAAAAGATCTAACAGAGAAGGGAGTAATAACAATTATATGGAAAGTGCTTTATCCTAGTTCAATCCTTCGTGAAAGCATAAGTGAGTATTTCAGATTGTATGAATTGTTTCAAATAATGATATTGGGATCGGTTGAAGATGAAATATTTTTCAGTGTATTAACATTTATAAAATCAAAATATCAAAACAGGCTTGATAAAAACCTTGAGACCTGCTTGAGGATGTACGTTTCAAGATATAATGTGCATACCTTTCCTTACGAACGGGTAATGGTTGTATGGAATTCTCTTGTAGAGAGGAGAGGGATCGGTAATGCTAATACATGGAGTGCAGATAACAATGAATCAGTGACTGAAAATCATAGCCAAAGATTAGATAAAAGTGTTGGACACCAATCTCTTTAGGATAACTTTGCATTTCATCTAGCTGATATTGAATAAAGAAGACTACATGTATATTTTTATTTTGGTAAGAAACCTAGGATTCTTATTATAATTATGTATAATGTTATTTTTGTACATTTTTTAATATTATTTTCAATGTTGTAATGTGTTTACTGTTGAAGTTTTTTCAAAAGTGGTAGACTTATTGTTTCGTTTTTTGTTCACTTAAAAATATAATTACATAATTAGAAAATTTTCACTGTTTTAGATCATTTCTATTTTTGTTCTTTGAAATATTAATGCTACTTGTAGTTCACTGTCCTGTTAGGACTCGACAAAGTATTGTAAAATGATAATAAAAAGATATTTACCATGTAATAAATATAAAAAACATAATACAAAATAATAGTCACCTTAAAATATTAGTTTGAATAGCAAAACATTCACAACTAGCAATATATTATAACTAAAGTAAATGTAAAATTCAACAATCCACATTTATTAAAGGTTGTAACATTCAATGTTGTTATATAATCTGAAACAATTTTGATAAGAATACTTAACAACAATTATAGTTTCATATTGATAAGAAGATTCTTCTCAATGTCAAAAAAGTATTTTAAAATGATAATCAGAAACAATTTTGATAAGAAGATTCAACAATTATAATTTCATATTGTCTTTTGCAGATTAAAATTTGAGATGATTATTCTCTACGTCAACAAAGTATTTTAAAGTTTGAAATTTTCATATTGTCATATAAAGTGAAATAGTTTTATAAAAAAGATTGAACAACAGTAATAATTTCATATTGTTTTTTGTAGATTCAATTGAAGTATTAAACTATCTTTCACAACACCAGATTAAGCCAAATCCTTTGCAACAACTTTAATATTCGAAAGAATCACTTTTTCTTGATTTAGAACTTCACCAACAGACATTAATGTTTGATCGTCTTCAATTTGCTTCTTCAATAGTAAGTTTGGATCCATTACATTTTCCTTTATAATTCTTCTCAATGTATTATTTTGTTTGTTTAGGATAACAAGCTTCTCTTTCAATTCAATTGTTGCATTTACACTTTTCCTTGCACTTTGTAAATGAAAATTAAGCACACTAGCCTCATTCTTCAAATTTTCATACTTTGACTGCATTTCACAAGAGAAAAACTATTAGAAAAATTTCAAAAAATGAAAATAATACTTGAAAAGTTATTAAGACTTACCAATGCCTTATCTCATTCCGCATTTGCTATAACTACAAGGACCATGTCTTGCGACCACATATTGTGGTAGGCTTGTGCTTCTGAATTTAAATTCTCAACTCGGTTCAACACTTCATCTTCATAATTATTATAAAATGTTATAGAACCAGACACAACTTGATTCAACAAAATATTGATATTTCCAAACTCGTTATGATGTGAAGTATACAAAATGTCTTTGGTTTTGATTTTTGTATTGTGAATTTATTTCTTTTATCAAAAACTTAGCCCTAAACTCCCAAATTTTCAATTCTTCAACCTCCTTCGAAATAATATCAATATTGGTTGTCGTGTTATCAGCCAAAATAATACCAAGAGGAAAATTAGTTTTCTAGTCATCAATTAAAACAGAGCCAACCTCTAAAGGAGATGGTGTTCTTCATCTAACATGTCTTCCTATAGAATACTGCCTTACTGCATGAATCATATCTTGGGGATTGAATGTTCCATGCTCCTGAAGTTTGATTTCAATCTCAAGATACTCATCATCTAACTCAATATTTTTCAAGACTGAAACACCCTATCCACTAGGAAAATTGCCCACTGATACCGTTGGAAATTCAGAGGCAAAATTAAGTGTGCCCCTACTTGCTGTTATGTTTGTGGAGCCTATTTTCATGTTAGAGTGTGGTACACCTTCTATGTGTTACACTCGGGTATTTTTACGGCGGTCCCACTCGCCGGTGAGCGGGTCAGGGGGGTTTGGGGGTGGTGAAGCCCCCCCAATCGATGGGGGTTCGGGGACGAAACCCCCGAAGAAAATTTTCATGGGTGGTTTATTAACCCATGGGTAATGGGTAACCATTATGGGCTATTTTTGGGCCCATGGTTTTTTGGTACCCATTGTTTTGACACCCACAATTTTTTGCCCATGGTTTTGATACCCACAGGTTTTGCCCATGGTTTTGATACCCACGGTTTTGTATCAAACTACTTAAGCAATTGTCTATTTATATGGTCTTATGCATATGATACATAGACAAGCAAATGTATTACAGATGTGTTTTAAATTCAGGTGTGAATTCTATAATGTTTGTTGAGCATAGCTCTAAACGGATCTGGGTATTGTATTGGGAGAGTGGAGGCTTGTAATAAAATATGAGCAAGTGATTCTTGGTAGACATAGCTTAAATTGGGTGAACCACGTTAAATCTTGTCTCTCTGTGTTGTGTTATTTATTTTACACTTTTATTTGAGATTTGTAATATTTTATGCATATTAATTTCTAATGTTGCGATTCTGTAAGGGATTATTCCGCATATTTTATCTCTTATATCCTAACAATTGGTATCAGAGCTTTGTTTGGTTTGCTGAAGTGTTGAATCGTAGGGAAAGTTTTATCTTGAGTGGGAGCTATGGAAGATGATGGAAGATCTAGGGTTGATAAATTCAACGGGCAGAATTTCAGTCTTTGGAAGATGCAGATGGAAGATTACCTTTATTAGAAGGATCTTTATACTCCGTTGTCTAAGAAGGTGAACAAACCCTCGAGTATGAGAGATGTGGAATGGGATTTGTTCGATTGGAAGGCACTTGGAATGATTCGGCTGTGTCTTGCATATTCGGTATTATTTAATGTTTCAAAGGAAAAGACTACAAAAGAACTGATGGATGCATTAGGGAAGTTGTATGAAAAACCTTCTACCTCTAATAAGATATTTTTAATGAAAAAGTTGTTTAATATGAAGATGTCTGAGAATAGTTCAGTAGCAGATCATTTAAATGATTTCAATATGGTTGTGAATATGCTAGCTTCGGTTACAATAGAATTTCATGAAGAAATTAGGGCTTTATCAATTCTGTGCTCTTTACCTAAAAGTTGGAATAGCCTGGTAATGGTGGTAAGCAACTCAGTTCTAGCTAACTCGAAATTGAAGTTTGAGGATGTTGTAGGGGTGATTCTAAGTGAGGAAATGCGAAGAAAAAGCTCTGGGGAATCTTCTAATTCAGGGAATGCTTTGACAGTGGAAACTAGAGGGAGACGAAAGAATAGAGGAAACCATGGAAAATTGAGGAAATCCAAGAGCAAGATTGTATGTTGGAAATGTGGAAAGTCTGGGCATGCAAAGAATGACTATTGGGAGCTTTGGGACAAGAAGAAACAACATGAAGAAAAAAAGGAGGCAAATGTGGCATCGGGTAATGTATGCCAGGATGCTTTGATTCTTTCTTTACATAATATTACTGAATCTTGGGTTTTAGATTCAGGGGATTCTTTTCATGCTACTCCACATAGACATTATTTTGTTGATTATGTTCAAGGGGATTTTGGGCATGTTTTTCTTAGTGATGATGAGCCTTGCAGTATAGTTGGAAAAGGTTCTGTTCAGGTTAAGATGCAGAATGGGAATACATGGCTATTGAAGGATGTCAGACATGTGCCTACATTAAGGAGAAATTTGATATCGGAGGGGCAATTGGGAAGTGATGGTTGTACTGTGATATTTACAGTTGACTCTTAGAAGGTTACCAAGGGTTCTCTTGTGGTGGCAAGAGGTAAGAAGGTTGGAACCTTGTATTTATCCACTGATAGTACTAATGATTGTAATCTTGTGGCTTAAGATACAGATACAACATTATGGCACTATAGACTCGATCATATGAGCCATAAGGGCATGGACATCATAAAGAAGAATTTTCCTGGATATACATAAATAGGTTTAGAGTTCTGTGAGGACTGCATATATGGGAAACAGAAGTGAGTAAGGTTTCTCAAGGTTGGACGTACAAAGAAAGAGAGTAAGTTAGAGCTGGTGCATTCTGATGTGTGAGAGCTAGCTTAGGTATCATCTCTTGGGGGTTCAAGTTATTATGTTACTTTTATTGATGATGCAACAAGGAAAGTTTGGGTTTATTGTATTAGAAACAAATCTGATGTATTTGACACTTTTGTTAAATGGAAAGCCTTGGTAGAGAATGAAACAGGTCTTAAGCTAAAATGTCTCAGGTCAGATAATGGAGGTGAGTATTGCAGCAATGAATTTAATGATTACTGTTCTAAGAATGGAATCTGCAGGCAAAAGACGGTTCCAGGAACTCCGCAGTAGAATGGGGTATCAGAAAGGATGAACAGAACAATAATGGAACATGCTAGGAGCATGAGGTTACATGCAGGACTGCCTCTTTCTTTTTGGTCAGAAGTAGTGAGAACAACTATGTACTTGATAAACAGAGGACCCTCAAGTGCCTTGGATGGAGGCATACCTGAGGAGGCTTGGTATGGTAAGAAAGTTTATTATTCATTTCTTAGAGTCTTTGGATGTGAGGTGTTTGTTCATATAGACAAGGATGATAGGACCAAGTTAAAGGCTAAATCAGAAAAATGTACTTTCATTAGTTAAGGTGGTGATGACTTTGGATTTAAATGTTGGAGTATTAAGGACAAGAAAATCATTCAGTCTAGGGATGTGGTCTTTAATGAGAAAGTCATATATAAGTAACAGTTGCAGGAAAACATGGAAGAATCCAAGAAAGAATATGCAATGGTAGAGGATCTTCCGGATGGGACAGTGACCCATGAATCAGTTCAGGAACCGACTCAATAGGAACCCCAAACTCCTACAATGAGGAGGTCTTCTAGGGTAAGAAAAGAACCTAAACATTTTTCTCCTTCTCTTTATTATTTATTACTCACTGATAGTGGAGAGCCAGAGAGCTTTGATGAAGCAATGCAGGTAGATGCCAGTAAGAAGTGGGAGCAAGCCATGGATGAGGAGCATAAGTCTCTCATAGAGAACTAGACTCGGGATTTGGTGAAGCTACCGGAAGGAAAAAGAGCATTGCGGAACAAGTGGCTGTATAGAGTTAAAGACGAAGAAGGAGGAAAGAAAAGATATAAGGCCCAGTTGGTGGTTAAGGGGTTTGCACAGAAAAAAGGTATATATTTTGATGAGATCTTTTCTCTTGTAGTAAAAATGACTTTTATTAGAATAGTTCTCATAATAGTGGCAGTAGAAGACTTGCACTTAGAACAGTTATATCTAAAGACTGCATTTCTCCATGGTGATTTGGAGGAGGAACTATATATGCAGCAACCAGAGGGCTATGAGGTCAAAGGTAAAGAGGAGATGGTGTGTAAACTGAAGAAGAGTTTATATGGCTTGAAACAAGCTCCACGTCAATGGTATAAGAATTTTGATAGCTTCATGATGAAGCAATGTTATATTAGATGTCATTCTGACCATTGCATGTATACAAAGAAATTTGAGGATGGAAGTTATATTATCTTGTGTTTGTATGTTGATGACATGTTGGTTGCAGGTAAAAACATGCAGGAAATAAAAGTACTCAAGAAACAACTAAGTGAATCCTTTGATATGAAGGATTTGGGGGTAGCTAGATAAATCCTTGGTATGAGGATAACTCGGGATAGGAAGGAACAGAAGCTGAATTTATCTCAGGAAGAGTACATTAAGAAGGTATTGGATAGGTTTAACATGCAGGATGCTAAACCGGTTGGGACTCCTTTGGCAGGCCATTTTAAGTTATCAAAGGAGTAGTGTCTCAAGACAGAGTAGGAAAGAAACCAGATGTCCAAGGTACCTTACTCATCAGCAGTTGGCAGTTTGATGTATGTTATGGTGTGCACTAGGCCTGATATTGCCCATGCAGTGGGAGTTGTGAGTAGATTTATGAGTGATCCAGGTAAAGAGAATTGGCAAGCAGTAAAGTGGATCCTTTGGTATTTGAGAGGGACCATGGGGACAGTTTTGTGCTACAGTGGATCAGACACCACTTTACATGGTTATGTAGATTCAAACATGGCTTGAGATGTAGACAATATGAGGAGCATGACAGGTTATATTTACACTGTAGATGGTATAGCAGGATTTCACGACTACAGAAGTTGGTGGCTTTGTCAACCATGGAGGCTGAGTATGTTACTGCCACAGAGGCAAGCAAATAGATGATTTGGTTACAATAATTGCTTGAGGAGTTGGGGAATAAGCAGGAGGAATGTAAGCTACATAGTGATAGTCAAAGTGCTATACACCTAGCTAAGAACTCTACTTTCCACTCTAGGATGAAACATATACAGTTGAGATATCACTTCATCAGGACAACTTTGGAGGAAGATAAGTTGAAGTTGGATAAGATTCATACCAGTCATAATCCTGCAGACATGATGACCAAGGTGGTCACAAGCAATAAACTAAAGCTATGTGCAGCTTTGGTTGGCCTTTGCGGATGACAGTGAAGGGTTGAGAAGCTTGCTCAGTGGAAATCAGTCTCCAAGTGGGAGATTGTTATGTTTGTGGAGCCTATTTTCATGTTAGAGTGTGGTACACCTTCTATGTGTTACACTCAGGTATTTTTATGGTGGTCTCGCTCACCGGTGAGCGGGTCAGGGGGGTTCGGGGGCGAAGCCCCCGAAGTAAATTATCATGGGTGGTTTATTAACCCATGGGTAGTGGGTAACCATTATGGGCTTTTTTTGGGCCCATGGTTTTTCAGTACCCATTGTTTTGATACCCATGGTTTTTCACCCATGGTTTTGATACCCATAGTTTTTACCCATGGTTTTGATACCCATGGTTTTTTATCAAACTGCTTAAACAATTGTCTATTTATATGGTCTTATGCATATGATACATAGAAAAAAAAATGTATTGCAGATGTGTTTTAAATTCGGGTGTGAATTCTGTAGAGTTTGTTGAGCATAGCTCCAAACAGATCTGGGTATTGTATTGGGAGAGTGGAGGCTTGTAATAAAATCTGAGCAAGTGATTATTGGTGGACATAGCCCAAATTGAGTGAACCACGTTAAATCTTGTCTCTTTGTGTTGTGTTATTTATTTTGCACTTTTATTTGAGATATGTAATATTTTCTACATATTAGTTTCTACTGTTGCGATTTTGTAAAGGATTATTCCGCATATTTTATCTCTTATATCCTAACACTTGCAGTTGGCCGAGAAAATGAAATATTCTTGCCAATGAACATTGTGCTCATATTTCTTTGTGGGGGTGGTGGAGGTGGCATGTATATTTGTGGTGGATGCTGTAATTGAGGCCCTAAGACATTGAATTGTAATTTTGTTAATAACATTACGAAATTCAAAATTCAAACATAATAGAAAGTAAAAATAAATAAATTCATATAAGATTATTAAAAATTAAAATTACCCTAATCAGAGGAATGTTGTTGAGGTACAACTAAATCCTGATTCTGTTGATGTTATTATTGTATAAGAGTAGACTAGAAAGACTAGTAGATGTGATCTAAAGTATAAGTTAGATTTATCAATTAAAGATCTATTAGTCTTCAAAGTGTTGAATTTTATATCGATTAAATATATATCATCAATTATTAGTAAACATATATAAAACAAGCGATTCAAACCTAGGGTAACAGACTGAGTTATTGAAGAAATTTCTATGTCATGTATTTGAAGCCGATGCTACCTTGTTCTACTGGTAGTTTTTGCAGCAAAGAAAATAAAATTGCATGAAATTTTGAAACACATAAGTTTTATATAATTAATTACATTTATTTTTATATTTTTTGAAACATATATACATTATAAATTAAAATACTTACGATTAATGTGTGTGGTATATTGGCTGATTGGGTATGAGGGTTTATGGAACTCCTCATCTTTTTAGAAGGTGGAGGGGTGTCCTCCTCTATTTTTTGATTATCAGAAAAAGTAATAGAATCTCTAGAACCTGGTAGCAAGTGACCTATAATAACAACATTGCCTTCATGATGCATCCGCAACTGCTACCTTCTATTATAATTTAATAGTAAACTGTTAATTCATTTAAAATTAAAAATTTTAAAGTTATATATTAATAATTAGAATATGAAAAACAATAAGTAAAAACCATCTAAGAAAAAATTAGGACTCATCTCTTGTTATTCAATTGTTAGTGTTAAATTCAAAGTTGTTAGCTTTGAATGCGTTGTTGTCAGAGGAGGGGTGCCACGTAAATTATATAGAGACTCATAATATAAAGCAAGAATAAATTTTTTGGAACTAATGGTAACATTCTCATTAAAATGAATATTTTCCAAATTAGCTCTTATCCTGGAGGATAAGTACTTGCACCAGTCAAATTTCTTCCCATTTAAGGTACAAACGATATACGCTAAAGCCCACAAATGAATATTTGTTTATCAACCTTGCAAAATGATTCTATCCTGGAATAACTACACAACGGCTTGCATAAATGGGTGATTGAAATCCTTGAGATGAATCCCTCTTTTTGAAGGGTTTTGTGAAGCTGTAATTGTTAATAAAACAAGAAGAAACATTTTGTTGGTAAATTTTGAACATTAAAAACTTTGTTAAATTGAAAATTTTGAAAATATAATATTATAAAATAGAAAATAAACTAACAAGCAAAAGCAACAGCAAATGCATCAATAGAAAACTGCAATTTTGACTTCAGATACTTGCATTCTTCATCGTATTAAAATAGCCTTCGTCGAAATAGGATCCACATTTTTTTGTGGTAGTCCTGTGAGATGCTCAATATCATCTGGTGACGTTCCAAAGGACTCTGCATGAGATGGGAGTGTATAATGAAATGTGAAAGTGGATGTGTCATAGTTGAGTAAACGATTGTTAATTGATATTTTCTTTGTCTTAAATTGGGGCATATACAGTAGCCCTGTGAAATTGTTTTCTTTGATTCATTGGGAGTACACATTAGGATCCTCAAGAAATTTGTATAGTTGTGGAAAAATGAGGATCTTGTATAAAAAAATTCTTCATATTAGTTATTGAAGCAAATGGGCACTTCGGATCTCTGAAAGAACACTTCTTTCTTCGTGGAATTACTTCAAATTTTTATAAATTTCATGTTTTTTAGTTGTGTTTGGTGTTTTTGATGGTTGCTTTTTTTTATGTCTGATGTCCTTTGGCATTCAAGTTTCTTCTTGTGTTTTTCCTCGTATACTCATAACCCCAATGTTCTAGCTTTTCCTTTCTATCGTGTGAAAATGGCCACCTTGTATGTATTTATAGGAGTGAAAGTGGGCCACTGAAGCATTTTTTGTGCCACCTGCCAGTATCAGACAAGATACAACCGACTAATAGAATAAAAATGCTACCAATCAGTAGTGTAACGAACGAGACTGACCGGTAGCATCGACAATGCTACCAGTTGGTAGCTCCGTAGCATATTACAGGTTAACACAAGGTAGAATTATCTATGCTACCGGTCAGTAGCATAAAGGATGCTATCGGATGACAACATTTTTTTGTTACCAGCTGGTAACATTCTTTTGCTGAAGGTGGGTAGCATATATCATGCTACCAGCTAGAAACATTCTTTATGCTATTGTCCGATAGCATAGAATATGATACCAATCGGTAGCATACTTAATGCCACCAGCCGGTAGAATAGATAAAGCTACCAGCGGGTTGCATTTTGTATACAATCCCATCATTTAAAAAACATCTTTAGAAATCCACCTCACGCGTGAAATAACTTTTCCTGCAATTCACCATACAAGCGAAAGTGGATTTACCAATATTCACCAAATATTTTATAAGGATTTTTTTCAGAGGGACCCTTAAAATTTTCTCTAATCCTGTGTTGTTCCTAAAAAACAAGAAAGATCAAAATGTACAACTCCTCTTAACTCTTTCCCTGTAAAATTTTTTTCTTCTGTTTATTTATTCTTTCATAACGTCATTTTATGTTTGAATGTCTAATCTTGACTAATTGAAAAACAATGACACCTTTTCAAACACTAGATATTTGGAGAATATTTTATCACTAATTGCCAACAAATGTACTCATTTTCCTATGAATTTATTTATGAAAATCTCATTGACATTCCACTGGCTTGCTAAACCAGCTAGAAATTCTGTAGAATACGCAATATTTATTATTAGTTTAGGGATATTCTTGGAAAGAGAAAGAATAAAAAACTCTATATGTGTGAGTAGTCTCTTTTAAAAATAAAATATGTCAAGCATTTTAAATAAAAATCCATTTTATGCAAAAAAAAAATTATATCTTTTATTTGTTGATGGACACATTTTAAAGGGTTTTGGTTTATACATATAAATTGAAATAAGAGTTTATGTATATATTTTTTCACCTCAATAATGGTAGGTTATGAGCGGTGGAAACTTTATACAATCTCAAAATGAAGACCACCTATATTTCTCTTAAGATGTGTGGTGGCTAGTCAAAAATGGGTTTGCAAAAATTATGAATTCAGTAACGCTTCAAGCATTGACACAAGAAAAAAAGGATATTATAAAAAAACAAAAAGGATGTGAAAATTCTATATCTCATTCAACAAGCAATGGAAAAATTCAATTTATTTGAGTTGCAGCAGAAAGTGAAGAATTGGGGTTAGCAAATGCGAGGACATGGAAAAGGGGGAGGTATGGGGAGAAGGGGGGAGCACACTACCCCCCTTCCTCGTTACAATGCGAGACCTTCAAAGACTAAGGTTACGAGTAGAGTTAAATTATGTTGGAATATTTTGTCTTTCTGTTCATATTTATTTTTATCAGAAATTTTAATTGTTCATCTCTTTCAGCATTTTTACATACATATCGAACGCAAGGAACACTACTATTTTTCTCTACTGAATGTCTTATTTTCTCTCCACGTAAAATTACGTGTTGTTAAATGGTTTCATTTCTCTCTTTAACAATATCTACCTAACCCTCCAAAACATTTGGTGCACATTTGGCTATGCAAATGTATTTAATTATATTTCAGCAATAAAGTTCCCTTAATACATCTTATAAATAGTTGATATTTGTTTTTATCCTATAATACCTTTTGTCCAATCCTCCTCATTTTTTGGTTGATACAATGAATTTAGCTTGACAATTTATACATCTTGTTTTATAATGTTTTTTTGAAAATTAACATTACACTTGCAATGAAATGAACGTATTAGGATTACAACATTGCAAATCTATTTATTGCATAATAATAATTGTATTCATTAGTTTTCCCACTGGTGAAACATAAGTTTTGTACATCTACATGTTATAGAATTATAATATATTGTAGATATACAAATACAACAATTCGCTTCCCTATTGCATGTTTCTACATTTTGCATATGTGTATCTACCCAAAAATCCCATCCAATCTCCACCATACATTGGTGTATGTAAAATATTAACCTCGTAAACATAAACTCTAAAAAGACCATTTACTTTGTAATTTGTTTAAATATTTTACATCTATAATTATCCTCCCCACATCTCCGAAATCATTTCCTTCGGAAGTATTTTCCATATCATGGCCTTGTTCATTTTATGTGGGCACTATTTAAAATATAATACATCATACATATAGAGTACTTTATGCCCCACTCAGGTTATAATTACATGATTTATAAAATCCTCATTATTTTAAGTTTTAACTATTACAAAGACATGTACTAAAGAGCGTTCCACTAAGTCTATGTTTCAAACAATTCCATGGAAATGGTCGTAATGATTACAAATATAAATTTTTATTTTTATTTTTATGTCAATAATAAAATTTTGACTATTCGAACCACCTTTAAATATTAACTTATTAAAAGAAACAAATCTAAAAGTTTTAAAACTAGTAAGGGGAAGGATGGCAGGGTACAGCCTCAAAAAGGAATGAAAGCCCGTTGGGTAACAAAATACAAAGCTCATACGAGCTAGACAAAACATGTCACATATGGGACAAAAAATTGACAAGATGTGAGAGAGAGCACCAAAAACTACATCTAGAGAAAACATGATTAGGCACAAGGAGCCACAGAACTTGGAGGACGAGGTAGATAATCCCACGATGAAAGAAAGATAAGGGATTGAGGCTCGTCTGATGGCTGATTCAGCAACCAACCATCATCTTTGAGCATCTGAATGCTGAGAAGATCCATAATTGCCCACCCGGGGGGTAGTGAGACACAAAACTAGGAAGCCCCACCAGGTAGAGAACATGAGTTTGAAGAACCAGCCATCACCTTGCCACGTGCCGATGGGCTCTAACCAGGACCAGATGAAGAGGGCCTTGGGCGAGCCGACAGCATAGATGGTTAGGAACTTATGGAGTGACTGCAGGATTGATCATGATGTCTATGAGGTGGGCTGATGTAGGGGCGTTGTCATCACACCAGAAGACCCCGCTCACAGTACAGGGGTTCCTTCCCTAGCTTATCAAGAAACTGCGAGAGGAGAGAAAACTCCAGCACCACCTTCTGTGAATGTGCCTAAATCTGCATGGGAACAGAATACAAGATAGCCACCTTTTTCGTTAATGGTTAGTTCAATAGAAAGATAGTAATGCTAAAATAAGATAGTATTTCTAGATTTCTAGAGTTGAAAAAGAATAACAAAACCAATGAAAATAAGTTGATGACTAGCCCTATATTCACCAAGAAAAAACCCAGGCGTACTAGCACATCACTCACTCCTCAGCCTAGACTTGAACTCTCACTCGAAGCATGCAGGTTCATGCCCCTCTTTATATTTTCTCATGTATGATGGGATCATGATGAAGTACTTTTAATTTTTGTAAGATACACAATGCTAAAGAATATTCGACACAAGCTTAATTATATTCTAGATCTTTAGGAGTCTGATCACAATAAACACAATGATATCTTCATGTAATAAAAAACTACCATGTTTTAACACCTTGATTAATTCAATACTTCCCTTATATTAAACATAGGATGTCCACAAATAAACTTCTTATCATAATAGAATATATGCTCATCGTGCTAGACAGATCTGATAACATAATCTAACATACCTCGCGATATATGTATCTCTTTTATATCTCAATCACACTGACAAACTTAGTCTTACATACAATTGATAAGGTGGGAGCTTTCCTTTCACACCTCTTATCTAATCCCCAAATATGGTCACAATGCTGAGATAGCCACGCGCCTTTACAATAATAGGCCTCACATGCAGAATGCTAATAATAGACCTCTCACAGTTACCTAGAAGTAGTAAATATTATTATTTAGCTGATCCCATTCAAAACACTTAGGAACACTCCCTCCAAAAATATCCTATGTGTGTCGACAAGTCTCATCCCATTTGTGTGCCTCCCGCAGCCATCTTCCAAAAATGATCTAATCGTGAAAAGGCCTAAGTCCCGAATCTATCTTTGTCCTCCACACGTGATTCTTTCTCAATCATCATGTGCCTTTGAACGCGCTCTTCTCTTCCATGCAAATATTATGTATGCCTTCTACTAAGTATTAGTTTTTTTCTACTCAATATTACCCCAAACTAACTGCATTGCTGCCCTAACAAGGGTTTCCTCTTGAATGTTCAAAGATACGGAATATTAAACGGAGATAGTAAATAATTTTCAATCCAAAAGATTATGTACTCAATAGTATCGTCTGCTTCAAACCGTAAGAATCAATTCTAGATATTTCTTCCTTTATCATCTGCCTCTAATGTCTCACTCATTAAGCACAACCTTTCCTTTTTCTGGAAATATCTACCCCATATATACTCCTACTCATCTTGGGAAATTTCTCCCTTTTCATCTTAAAATCAAATAATGTTGGACATTGCATACATCTTCCTCTAAAGTCCAGCTTCTATGTCTATAATCTTCCTGGCTCATCTACCTTTCCTTATGGGGTTCCTGTGCACTGCAAGGGCCTCGCGCTTTTGTGTTTCACCAATTTCAACCTCTCTCACGCCCCAGTGTCCTCATCTTTCTCACTTTTAGGACTTCATATCCTCTACCATCGGTCCTTATCCTGATGACCAACACCTTAAATATGTTGCAATATTCAATCCATGGTCTGCTTTCCTCAGCTCCTCCTGTAAGGCTTGGAGCAATGCCTCATAAGATGCAATATTCCTCATCACCAAAGCCTTTACCTTCTCTGCTTCTAGCTCAGGATCTTTTGGTGTTGGCATGCACATAGGTCCATCCTCAAGCACCAAATCCACCATGGTACATACATAATGCATTTCCAAAGGAAATTTTTTGGGTACCTTGGACTCCAAATGTGGTCTTGCTTTCAGGACATGGTCTCTAATTTCCTCTACCATGCTAATGAAAGTATTGTTATTCTTCTTCTCTAAGTCCTCTTGTTGTAGGCATGCTATCTCTACATCTTTGGCCTTGATCTCTTCTTTCAGATCCCTAATAGTTACAACTTTATCCACATTCCTCCTTGACACCTCTGTAGATACCTTCACCAAGGCATTACGTACGTCTTCATTTGACATAATAGTAGGTGTTATCATTATGTGTCTGGCCTGAGGTGTCTTCTTTAATATTCTCGATACACAAGACTCTTCACATACATCGAAGTCTGGTTTGTCCATATGTGTCTACATTGACCAAGATAGTTGTTTCCTTGTGCACATGGTGTCCATGTCCTCATTCATCAGCTCCCATCCATTCAATTCATTAAGGCCCACCGTGCTTTAGAAATAGGCACAAAAAATTTTACTTATATCCTTACCGTAGCCCATGACCGGTGCAGTATACTCCCCACTTGTCCTCTTTGATCTTGGCCCCTTATGAACTTGAGCACCAAGATTTGGAGCTTTTTATACTTGCCCAAAATCTCTTGTGTTTTCCCTCATCTAACCTCCTTTACTTTACTCCTTCTCCATCCTTCATTTCTTCATCAGTTGGATCATTCTAAGTCCTCTAAGCTGTAAAGGGGTGCCAGGCACACTCTCTGTCAGACTCTTTCTTCTTCTTCAGTGGTTCAATTTTAGTTTTCTTCTTCTCTTCTCTACTCTCTCTTGCCTCTTTTGCTTAGGAGAGAGTGGTGGTGATCTCCGACTGATGTGGTGTATCACCTTTGGTTTACGTTCTTTCTAAATACCACCCTTTGTCATGGCACTCTCCTTGAACTGCATCCAGGTCCTTATCACCTCTTTCTTGCACCTGAGGTGGTGTAGTCACACTCTCAATTCCTACCTTTTCTATAGGCTTCCTTTGTCCTCTATGCTCCAGGCCAACACTATCTTCTCATTCATCCTCCTCTTCATCCACCATTATAGTCTGAGAAGGATGTGGATTAGCACATTCTATACCGTATGCTTTCCCTTAGGTTTCCCTGGAAGCGCAAACTCATTTTCCACATATTTGTTATTCTCCAGCTTCGGATTGAGTTAAAGATACACAAGCATTGCTCCAACGTCTCTGACTGCTAAGCTTACCGGATTCATGCTTATTGCATCTAAGATAAGCCTCTCAATGTAGGCATTCCATTCCTAATATACTTAGTTTTTCCTCAGAGTGTGATAATCACAATCTCCCATCTGTGATGACTTTTAGTGTGGCGCGCATTCTATTAACCAGTGAACTGATT